>JARYHS010013631.1:14420820-14788766 GCA_031002005.1 Vandiemenella viatica | reverse complement strand
AACCATCTCATTATTCGCCTTGGCTGATTGCGCGAAACCTTCGAAAACCGTAATTAGGATGGACGAGGTCGGTGAATTTTCTACCGTTCTTGCAATTTTAATTCAATACAGAGTCGTAAAGATCTTCTTCCGTATTTTAAGGCAAACCGAGCGTAGAGATGAGTGGTAACGCATTCGGGAGTACGCTGATTGGAATCCCCATACAGCCATCAAGATTTGGGGTTTCCATGGTTTCCCCAAATCACTCCAGGATAGTGCCGGGATGGTTCCTTTAAAATGGCCAAGGCCAAATTACTTCCCGTTCCTTTATACCTCTAGTAGTTTCCCACATCTAATAAACTCGACGTCGACGAGGATAAAACCGTATCAACGAATACCTTCTCTCTCACTTTGTTTGTGATCTTGGTCCCCCACCATGCTAGTTATAAAACTACACAGTACTCATGAATCAATCTTAAATTACACGTTTCGTTCACTTTAAGAACACGTGAATTCGTCACCTGGCGCACCATACAGCATCCAGGAGCTGAGTGATCGAGGTAGAGTACCTTGTCAACCATGAAAACCACCTTGAACTTCACGTTAACAAGTAAACGAATCTTTTCTATTCCAGGATTTACTTCCTGTGTGCTAGGAAAGGACTAAAAGTTAGTTAGAATACTAAGAATAACAATTTGATCACATCAGAGTTATTTCTTCAGTTTTCAAGAGCCTTCAACAGTGAAGGTCATATAATATGTTGTGTTTTTATCAGCTGCTTTAAATATTAATAAACTCACCATAAGTTTCCGTCATAATTTATATCTATCATTAGTTCCACAAATTATCGGTAACTAATAGTTCCTCTTCAAAAAGTCGCATAACTCTGGCGAGACTAAGTGAACGGCGGACTTATCGAGAAGAACTCACGAGGTTATGTAAGCAATTATCACTACAGTGCAATCTCTTTAAAGAAAAGTAATAGGTTTTTTTTTTTTTTTTTTTTAAAAAAGTTCTCCAGACTTGTAATACAATTATTTTTATGGGGTTTCACGAGGTCTTAGTAGTATTATCCAACTAGATAATAGTTCTTGATTTTCACCTTCTTTAAATTCTGCCACAATTTATTTGTTTTTGGTTATATGAAGTTTTTTTTTGTACATATAGTGATTGGCTATAGGCTACAAGGCACTTGTAGAAAATATATGATGTAAAGAGGTGAACTGAGTTTTAACTCTTAAAGTCCTTAAACAAATGTTCAATAAATTTTTGTCAAAACCAACTTTCAGCTTTGACTATTTCTGATTCAGAATTGGAATAGATTCATACAATGCTAATCTTTAATGAGTAGAGATGAAGGTAACCATCACGTATTTAGATGGAATGTTCAATATACATTGTAGAGTTTTTTTCTCTCTCTTAATGACACTATATTATTATTTTTTGAAATTTCATATAATTCGTATACGAAATATTACTGAGAATTTAATGTCAGGCTGCTGTTTACTGTATATTGTAAAGAATAGCTATAAAGCTTGTTCCTTTTCTCCCTAAAACATGGAGAACACTATATCAGACTGTGATATTCGGAAGGAGTTGAAATTCAGAGATCATTAATGAGGAGAGGTAAAAATTCAAACAATTCATGTTTTACAAAAAATTCTTTAAATCTCGTCATATACAATTCGAGGATATTATGGCTATCAGTAGTAAATAAAAGACTAAGTATCGAATGATTAAAATTTAATCCAACCAACATACCTTTTAAAAACCAACTACAACTACATTGCCATCGCGACCTCATCCAAGTTGCGGCTCCAAGTCGTCTCAGTTGCCTTAATGAAAAATATATATGTATACGGTTAAAATGTTATATATGATTCTAGAAAGATCTCATCTTTCCTTAATACTGATATATTTCTTGATTTTTTAATTAATATGGTATTTGACCAATTAACCAATACAGCCAGCTTAATTAACTTTATACTAACACCATATAAATTTCTATATGATTCCAAAGTGCTTGTGACTATGAAACTAAGGAATAACATGGGACATACAACTCTTATTTAAAACCACTCACCATCTTGGCTTGACTAGAGCAGGAGCAAAATGGTATATGAAACAATTTTTCGTTTGTCCTTTCGACTATTTGTTTGAATATTAGGACTCAACAGCAGGAAATGTTTTAAAATATTTTCTTATATTATCGGTGCATACTTAAAATAATAGATATATGTTTACCAAACGTTTATCGGAGGAAGAGGGGTTTACAGAATGAGGTAAACACAATTTGTCTCACATTTCCGCTCTTCTTTTTCTTCTCAATTGTTAGGTTGCTGGGCACTGTTTCTTGGGAAATTTGCCGTCTTGCCATCGCTACTGAAGGAAATCTATCTATTCGGTTACTGTTTTTCATAGATGACTGTAATATGTATATGTCCAGTGTAGTGTGCCGTGAATGAATAAGGGATGGGAGAGAGTGAAACCACTTCTCCTACAAATACGAAGGACCGCTGACCTTAACGTCCCATCCGACAGACGAATTCCCATCAATAACATTGTATGCCCTCACTTCATACCCACTGCAGAGAAGTTTCGGATTTGGAGCACAACCTGGTGGTTAGGAATTGCGCTCTACCATCTCCGACCCTGCCGGCTAAATCCTGATGACGAAAGTATCTTCTGTCACGAGGACTCGAACCAGTTCACCCCGTGTCACGCGCCCAACACCATCACGGTGCCGCAACCAGCTACGGTGCGAATAAAATTACATTTAATCAAAAGTGTCACTGAACAAAGTGTTGGAACGTATAATTTCATAAAATTACGGTTTTACGAAATGTTTTTGATTCAACTACTAATACCAGTAATAGTAGCGATTTTTTTTTATGTGGAAGTAGAGACACCTCAGACGAGATCTCCAGGTTAGGGACGCTATTGGAGAGGACTTTTATCTTCACTAGAGGCTAAAAGGAAAAGGTGTTAACGGGTGAGCGAGAGAGAGGAGGCTTGAGGCTGAGCCAGGCAATCAGACAGAAGAGTCTCTCAGCAAACGAGAGCGCGGCGTCTCAGCGAGTTTTTATTTACTTTTGTACGTTGGCAATGCACACTGCCTGATTCACTACAAATACTAAACTAAAGGATGGCTAGTTCAGTACAACTCCAATCAGTGGAGTATATACACCAGTCAACGAAAATTAACGATTATGTGTATCTATATATGCCTAACAGCATTTCTGCTGTCACTTTTTTCAGAACGTCCATGGTACCTTAAAAAGACAAGAATGCCCATTTGACGTAAGCAGTCGAATTTGTGACCCTGCTTAACCATACGATTACCTGACGTTAGTCGAATATTGTCGTAAATTATTATAAAGAATTGTCTGTTAATTACAAAAGCTGACGTAAGAAAATTAAAACATTCACATTTGGCTTCATTCGACAAGTGATCACAATTTACTCAAAACTAGAGAATTTCACGTTAAAAAAATGTTATAATCCGTTATTAAAAAAAAGTAAAGCAGAACAAAATTACAGGAAAAAACAGAATTCTTACATTCTACGTCATATTCTTTTCATAAAAATGGTTCGTAGCTCTTTTACAGATAGAAAGAAAGTATTGTATTCTGAATAAGGCTAATTATATATAACGCTGTTATTATTATAACTTGCTTTAGGAACTGACAAACTATTCCATTGAATTAGCAACATTGAGCATGAAACGGAAAATAATGTGTATAGTTAGAGAAGCCGCCGATATGTGACTGAGCCTTTGAAAGCATCGCGTTTAGCAACGAAGAGTGCACAAACAGTCCGAAATTCAACGCTAGACTGGACATTGAATTACATCGAAGACATTTGTACGACCGGTGATTTCCTGAGTCATGTTTAGGGATTGCAATCCCGCAGTGTATTCAATCCCGTGGGATCCGTGCGGGATTGACGCAAACAGTTTTTTTTACGCATATATTTAAAACATAATTACTTAAAAACGTTAATAAATTAAATAATAACTAATTAATAATTAAATTTTAATGTCAAATGATAAAAATTAAATATTTTAATTGGCAAAATGGCATTAAAACTTTTTAGCATGTCTTAAGTATATTTCGAGGTTTTACATTTTTGTTTTTTAATCTAAACCAATTATTAAATAAATATTATTAAAAATCGAAAATATTCAGTGTTAGGTCATATTATGTGCCTTACAATACATCACATAAGTTTAAAAATATGGTTTGCTTACTGGCCAAGTTACCACAGTTTTTTTTATTATTATTTCTAAATAAACGTTCCATAACACCGAGGGAAAGCATTCCATTTCACAAAGTGAAGTGAATATACTTTTTTTTACAAGAATTGTTTTTGTGGGATTCATTATTATATCTCCTGATTCTTTGATTGGTCTTACAGTTGATTCAATGTTATTAGAAGAAACTACTCACCAACACGCAAACTGTCAAGTATTTCAGTTTTACTTATGTGGCGTAGCGACGTTTTTAGAGTGGAAATTATTACTGTTTAGTAAGAAAGGAGACTTTCTCGGCGAATGATTGCAGTGAAGTCCTCATAGGTTGTATCTCCGGATTTCATTGCAAAACCATGAAATTTCATACTTCAGGAAGACGGCGGAGGCAGCCGTCGAAGTATGGTATTCCTACAACACAATTCGGCGATACACCCGTGAAAACTTCATTATTACTTTTTTTGCTTTTAGTCTAAATACCAAGGGGAAGAGGGATTAATCGAAAGCCTGAGCGGCACATGTAAGCAGGTGGCTTTCGTCAAAGAAACGCACTGAGGCAGCGGCCAAAACAACAATATGTCAAAGGATATACAATTGCCTTTTGATAGCTTCTAAATAAATCGGTATGTGATCGTTAAAATTACGATAACATTAGCTTCGTATCAACGAATAATCAAATTTTCAGCCTCAAATAAAGTAACTGTCACAATTTCCTTTCCGCAAATAAGAAAATTTTCACAATTACTTTATTTGGAAATACAGAAAATGGGAATAATGAAACCGTTAATAAAAAGCTGTTACTGTGTAATTCAGATAACGTGTGAACACATAACAAATAATTACATAGTTAGAAAATCGTACTAAATACGCAACATAACTCAAATTAAAGAAATGTGTACTCGAAACAAACGTAAGTTTTGATGAATACTTAAAAGTGTATCTATTTACTTACGAATGACGAATATTGACAAAAACAAACGTTTGTTCACACGAGTCAAATGCCAACTTCAAGGGTATAGGCAAACAGTGCAAAACATCCGATAGAGATCGAGTGGTGCAGCGAGTCATGCTCTGACACGTGAATTAGCTGCATTTCGCGGATTGCGGAACCGCTTAATTTTGTGAGGGATCCGCCAGACTGTCTAATGTTGCGGGATCCCGCGGGATTCCGCTTTGCTGGATACAATCCCTAGTCATGTTCCCTGAAAAAATTTGGTAGAATGGGAGGTTTGAATGAATACCCCAATTTTCTCACAGTCGCATTTGCATTCTTCACATGCAATTCTAGCATACCTCGCAGGAGTTAAGACTTGCAGGAAGCAACAGCCACCTCGACCAGGAGGTTAAAACGCGGTCAGTTAACACAGGCGACTCAAGGTCAATCTGTTCTATCTTCACTCCGCTGCCCTTACCTCTACAGGCGAAGGGGAGAGGTAGGAAATGTGGCTAAGGGAACAAGACCTTGAGCAACAAGGTCGGAGTGAACAGGGTATATAAACTGTAACAGCACTGAATCGAGTTTTGTTAGTACTTTGGTTGGTTAGTCATCCATGTTTACTTTTTTTTTTTATTGTTGGATTCCGGTCGCCAGACCATTACACCAGCCCTCCTACATTTTACATATAACTGTTGCCAGGAACATTTTACTTATTAAATATTTTTAATATTTAGCATATACCATTTTTTATATTGTTTACATATAATTTACATATTTACATATCATTTAAATATCGTTCGTATTTAACATATTATTTATTTTGCACATTAACTATTTTATATAATTTTACATATTACTTATTTTACATATTGCATTTTAACTATAAAGTTTTGGTATGTTTTGTCCGTTTGTTTATATTTGTTTCATCTAGATGTTAATTAGGGCATCCCGTAAGAAGTTTATCGGGCTTCTATATATCGTCGGGTGGCCCGTCGCAAGGAGGGCTGGGATTGATGTCGCAAGAGGTACCTTTAGCGATAGTAGTTTAATTAGCAGATTTTTGTTGTGGGCGGAGTATTTACTGCATCTGAAGAATATGTGATTTAAATTCCTCGTCTTCCTTATCTGCGCCTCACAGTGGTGATTCCATGACCATATTTACTTGCACTTACCCTCCATTCTTTAAGTTTTGACTACAAAATAGATCACCGCATTGCGTTTATGTTTATGTACATTACTATTGTTAAGAAATAATTGTATTTGCTTTTGAAGATAATTATATAGCAGTTTATTCAGCTTGTAGCCTACTAACCTCCTTGAAGATCCTATTCAGAGTGCTCAGATCCTAAACGTGGTCATCCTATCAGCGCTACTACTAGCGTAAGATCGGGATCGGATCCTTTCCCGATAGCTCCTTTTAAGAAGCCTTCTGTTCAGATCCTATCTGTCGGCATCATTAAAGAATATTATTATCTCTTAGTTCCTTCTAAGATGATAAATTATCGAACATTGAGAAGCAGATCCAGATATAATTACTGCACCAGTCTCAAAGATTTCCACGAGCTTTTCAATATCATAAATACCCCATTTCACTTTGTTCCTTACGGAATTTACGTACCGAGCGTGGCGAATGACCGGTAACGCTCTGTCCTCGCATTCAGGAGGACGCTGGGTGAAATTCCTGTCCGGGTATCCAGATGTGGGTCTTCCATGGGTTCCACTCCAGGCGAATGCCGGGATGCTTCCTTCAAAAAGCCTTCCTTGTCACCATTCCTTTCCGGCCTCTTATGACCTCAACGGCAACGAGGCATAAGCAAAAAAATGAATATCTGTTAAGCATAGTGGGTTGCTCGCGTTGTACTTAAAGATAAAGCAAAGAGAAGCGTGTAACGCCCTGCCTGCCTATTCAGATTTATTCTTCTAAGCGACACGAAATAGCCGCCAAGTTTAACGTACCCATACAACAGTTTAATAAGCATAAAAAGTTTCGTATGTCCTCAATCCCAACGTTTGGGATTCAAACAAGTCCTGTAATTCAGAATCGTTAATTACTATGTACAGACAGTTTTTTTATACACCCTAAATTAACCAGATGCATGGCAGGGCCGCCATAAATTTAATCTTGATGGTATTATATGTCCCCGATTGACTAGGTACCAAAAAAATTATAAAACCGTAGTGCGATTTACGCTTTCTCCAGAATTTTTCTAATGATTTGTGTGATCGAAATGGTTCTCTGGTATTATTCGGAATTATAAAGAATTTGTGGTTGTTTTCGGATGATTGGTTGAATGTTTCTGGAACTACTTTAAAGTTGGTTACGCTGAAAAATGGCTGAAATAACCGAAAAGGCAGTTATAGGTATGCTTAACGCTATTACTTTGCTTTATGATTTAATGCGCACGATGAAACACTACTATCTCTGTTTCCCTATTGAAACTATAAAATCTTAAAACAATCAAACGTGGTCATGGTTAAAGTAGTTAGAAACATTCAATAAACTGTGAGCACAAAACTCGAGCTCACTGACGTATTTCACTTCTCTGGCAAAGTATAAGAAAACCTTTTCTGTTATTACTACTATTTTTCAATTGGAATTTAGCAATGTTAGACATGCAGGTAGCTCTGTCTGTTTATTTTTCTTTCAATGCGTACACTTCATGCCAGGGTGATTATTTTTCTCTCTTATGCATGAATGACACAAGACAGACACAACACTTAATTAGAACCATCCATGCCCTTGGCCGAGCTCGAACCGGGAACCCTTCCAACGCTAAGCCAGCACGCTGCCGGGATTGCGTTATTATCTCATCCCTTGCTACATCTAAAATTTCAAAAATGAACTTGGATTTTCTTACATAAATGGTTTAGACGCAATTAAACTTACTGAAGTGAGTGTAGTGTGTCTTTTAACAGGCTTGATTTCACTGGCATAAAGAGATTGTTAACCAAGGGTTTATGGAGAATCATTGTTTATTCCTGAAATTTACTGTTAAAACTGTGTGTGGTATATATTTTGACAGGCGTGTCTTACACCGAAAATAAGTAAATAATTCTTAGTTGCGAAAAACAACAATGCATTTTATAAATACACTAGTCGAAATGTCGGAAAGAAGGATGGACATTTGTGATGCAGCGTTAATGTCTTGAAGATATTTATAACAGTATTACGGCTGCGAAAACAGTGAAATCTTTTATAACAAGGCCTAATTTTGTAAAAATTTACACTGATGGCTTAAAGACCGAAAATGGAGTCAGATACGAGTTTTATTACTAGCTCACAAACCATATATATTATTTCTAAAAGGTGTTTTTTCTATCTCTCTTAATGCCTAACCGAAATCGGGAAATGAGGTATGATTTAAAGATTAAGGTCTCCGGTATGGTCACGTTATATTTTAAGAAAGGAATTTTTCAAAATTCGACCCTTAAAGGACAAAAGTATAAGCATTTCGACAACGCTTTTTTTTTTGTCACGAGCCATTTATCTCCCTTGATTCCCTACCGATATCGGTAAATGAGGTTTCATTTTAAGGATCAAGGTATCTACTTAGGTAACATCGTAAATTAAGAAGCTTTTTTTTTTTTTAATTTGACTCTTAAAGGGCGAAAGAAATAACTACGAATGTCGCGCGTATGAGACAATTCAGAACCAAGCTGCTAGATAGCAGCAGCACATATCACAGAGATATTAATGAACTAAGTGTTTTTCGTGAAATAAGTAGCTTTTCGGATAGTTTTGTTGTTACTGAAACATTTCTGTTTTGCTCTACAATTCTTATGTAAACATTTTATTCGACAAATTTTCTCAGGGGCTATGTTCAGATTAGTTGTATTCCGTTAAGATCAGTGACAGTTTGTCACACATATGTTTTACTCGTCCAAAAGTTTTTCCTTATTGTTTCGTAATATGGTTTAAGTATTTAATTATATACAGATTACACTAAACAAATAATCAATTGCTACAAATAAGGCGGTTCTTCTTTCATCGTATTATAAACCACCAACTTAACTATTCATTGTATTTTATTATTGAAACTTTCGCACTGGTCATCCAGTATAGAAGAAATTGCTCCTTCCGCCAAAAATTTCGGTGTACATTGTAGAAGCCCTGGTCATTAGAGAAGCTATAAAATACGAAAACAGCTGTTCCAGAAAATATTTTTTTTTTAAATGACAACATTGTTCAAAAAATCAAAAAAATCTGAAAATGTGAAGTGACATTAACAAAATTCTCTTTGATATATTAAATATGCTGTATACAATGAAAATAAAAGGAAAATAAATCCATTTAATATCGATGGTGGGGATGATAATGAAATTGTTATGGAGAGTATTTCACACGCGGAGTGCCTCATTCAGAATGTTCAGGTAAAAAATGCAAGAAATGGTCAAATTTATGGGCAATAAAAAAGTCTCAAAAAGTAATTTATTGTGGATCAGCCCGATCCCATACTATTTCTGGATAAGGATTGTTCAAAAGGCACTAATCTCCTATAATACGAATGCGACATGAATTCTATCCAAGTAATCTGTACAAAATTCAATCCTTAGAATAGTCGTGAAGTAATATCGGATCTAAACGACGCAATATTTCAATGTTGCCAGTACCACGACACTCAGAGAAATTTGCACACTCATTTTGCGAACTACTCTCAGCAAAACTAAACAGGTTTTCGGGGACTAAATGTCGAGACCAGTATGTAATACTGGAGGTTTTCTCGGAGTTGAATAAGAATAAAATCCTCTCGGGTAACTAACCGATTGAGTCCATCGATAAGACACGACGTTCACGCGGTCATATTCTCTGCCGCCATTGTTGAGATCAGTGTTTCTCAACCTGTGATCCGCCGATCACTATTGATCCAGGAATATTGTTTAGCTAGTCCGCAAGCAAATTTATTATTCGTACTGTATAAAACTATAAGCGAGTATAAACTATAAGTCAAATTTATTAAAAGCGGCAAATATTTCAGTAACCAGGCAAAAATTTGGCATTTCCAGGATGAGGATAGGACAACAATTGCACTACAATGATCTATTCATTTTCACTGGACGTCAAAAAGAGTGCAGTTCACCTAAGAATTATGTAAATGACCGTAAATGAGTTTCTTGCATTAGGCGTCACGGACTGCGGTAAGGGGTAGTGTCGGTAACATAAGAGTGTTACACTAAACAAAATACAAGGCGTTACATTTAGTGTGTTTTATTTTATTTTGTTCATGTAGGTATGTGTGGTATAGTGTAGCATCCAGCCTACAGTAACATTATTATTAATCTGGTTATCTATTAGTATAATAGGCTTAATGTAGCATGTAACGCTGACGTCATGTCACGGCATTACGTAAATCTATGACGTTGCACTATGACGTCACGCTTTAAGATGATATTTGTGTATTTAATAACATTTCCAATCATCAATGAATAAATTAACTCACAGAACACTGAAATAAAAGTATGTATTGCGTTAAAATCGACATATCAATCATTAGATGCTTATATTTACGTAACATTCTTTTTATATGTAGAAGTATTCCTGAAATACTTTGTCCATAGAAATGTAAGATAAAAGCTTTGTATTTCGTGCATCAATGTAGAGAAAGTTTTGGTTAAATTATTACTTCGCATGGATCAGAATGACAAGTGGCATTTGATGTTACAGCATAGGGCATGAATAATTTAGTTTATATCAAAATATTTTAAACTGTGTCCTATTATTGAAATTATTAATTCGTTTGAATGGAAATAGTTGCACATTGATCCGGGAACTGTGCAATCCTACACTACACTTAGAACAATAATACGTGGCATAATGTAAGTTCATAAGGTTGATTTTAATTTCCTTTGCTTTCACTGCCTAATATTACTGAGCCTATGAGTTCAGCAATTGTGTCAACCATTCAAACGTTTTACTACCAGTCTGAATCACAAAAAAGAAATGTGCAAAAACCCTTGAAGATTTTTGATCAAAATTAAATCGCGATGCATTATTGCCACTAAAACGCGAAACAGTTCATGTATTAATAAGCGTGAGATTGAAGTACTGTTTTTCTGGCGAGAAGTTAACGTGGTTAGGTTGAAATGCAACCTGGACCCTAATGGAAACTGAAACCTTTTGATACAACGTAAGGCACGAGGAATTACACTAAGCCGTGAATTGTCAGAACACTGAATAAAAGTATGCATTGAGTTTAAATCGACGTAATAAGTATTAGTAGATTTGATTTATTTAATAATAGATTCGTTTTATGTCAAAGTATTCGTAACCCGTAAAGATTTTTGTTTTAGTTAATATCATGAAGCATTATTACCACTAAAATGCGTTAAAGTAATGTATCACCATGCGTGTGTTTAAAGTATTGTTTCATTTATCGCAAGTTCAGTAGAGGTTAGGTTGAAATACAACCTGGACCAGAATAGCAACGAAAACGTTTTCTTACAGAGCAAAGCACTATGAATTGCACTTAACTATATTTTATAACACACATATTTATTTAAGTAATTGCTAAGAAATGTAATGCTAGAATGGCATATTAATTAACAGTAGCTTTTTTTAATGAACTCATTACTTGGTCTGAATGAAAGAAATTACAAATTGTTCTCGATGTGTGCTACTTAAACCACAATTAAAACTAATATTACACGACATAGCTTAGGTTTTCAAGATTTATTTTTAGTATCCTTCATTTTCACTGGGGTCATTATTTCAGGCATTAAAACATGTAGGCCTACCGTCGTCATAGAAAATAAGAAAGTTGTATGAAACTGTGAAGATTTTGGATCAAGTTTGTATCGCATGATGCATGATTGGTATCGATGCATGATGACATTGACATGCGATACAGGGAAAATATTAATTCGCGTGTGAATTAAGTTTTGATTTTCTACCGGCTATATTGGCGAAGATTGTTGTTAGGCTGAAACGTAACCTGGACCAAAAAGACAATGAAACTTTTTGCTACGTCACAAGGGATGAGAAATTACAGAACATTGAGCTTTATTTTATTACAATTCTATTTAGGTAAGCAACTAAGAAGAAATCAGTTAATCCGTTAAACCCGTCTTTTTTGACGGGCTTTGTGGCTAGTTAAATAATAAAAGTCTTGTGAATATGTAATTTTAATAGTTCATTTCTGGTTTCATAACTGTGTTTGCATTGGAATTGAAAACATGTTTTTCGATTTATTGTGTTATAATGTTACAGGAAAATATTTCCCAGATGTTAATAATATACACTGTCAGCCAGGACATTATGACTACCTACGTACAAACGATATAAACCTGTCCAGGGGATAGCAGCATCACCTGACGAGGAATTACTGCTAGACACACGCACGGTGCATGTAGTATCAGTGAGCGTGCTATCCGTGTTTAGAAAGGGCAAGGCGCGCGATCAATCTGAGTTTCACCGAGGGTAGATTGTGATGGCGCAGAGGACCGGCACGATCCTTTAGGAAACTGTACGAATTGTTGGGTGTTCGAGGAGTGCTGTGGTGAGTGCCTTCAACAAGTGGCGAAACTAAGGTGAAACCACGTTCAAACGTCGAGGGGTTGGTCGGCCATCCCTAATTATAGACGTCGGACGTCGTAGGCTGGGCAGACTAGTAAAACAGGACAGGCGGCGAACGGTGGAGGAACTAACATCAGACTTTAATGCTGGGCAGAGTACAAATGTGCCTGAACACACAGTGCACCGAACATTCCTACCGATAGGCATTCGCAGCCAACGACATTGGCAACTACGACTGAAATGGGCATGCGATCATCGTCACTGGACGTTGATGCACTGGCAGAACGTTACATGGTCTGATGAATCCAGACTCCTTCATCATGCTGATGGGAGGGTTCGAATCGGTCTTTTCCGAGGGGAACAGCTGCATGGCACCTGTAATGCGGGACGGAGACAGCAGCAGAGCCTAACTTTCTTCTCCAGCCCGTGAGCTGGAGAATTCTTAGGTGAAGTGTTTGCCTAGTTGGCATTGCCTTCATTTTTACTGGTTGTATTTTTTTTTTTTTTTTTTTTTACATTTTTCTTTTTCTTTTCTTACTAGGCTTTATTTGGTGTAACCTTTTTATAGTTGTTGTTATATTTTTTTCCATCATTTTTTGTTATTATATTTTTTTGTTGGTATTTGCATGTATATTTGTCCATTGTATACTTATCTTAGTAAGTGGAGCGGTCTGCGGTGCGGTCCCTGATTCACTTCATATTGCGCGAGCGAATTTATGGTGGGATTAGTGCTCTCTTGCGCCTTATTGTAGAAGGTGGTTGCCAATTTTATGTATCGATCCCTGAGCATTGGCACTTCTGCTACCTGATGTAGATCAATTGTTGGGAACTGCAATGGTAAATGGAGTCCCCTTTTTAGGGCTCGGTTCTGGAGTCTTTGGAGGGTATTGATGTGCGTTGTGGCGGCGTACGCCCAGACTGGAGAGGCGTACTCCATCAGTGGCCGCACCAACGCCTTGTAGATGTGCACTCCTGTCCTTGGGTTGAGGGTGCTGTTGTAGTTTAGGACAGGGTATAGTTCCCCCAGCCGGCGCTGCACTCTTTGTCGTACGTCGTCGACGTGGGCCTTCCAGGTCAGTTTCGCGTCTAGGATGACGCCCAGGTATCTTGCCGTTGTCACCCAGGGGATTCTCTCGCCGAAGAGCTCGAGTGTTGGGCACGGCGGCGTTCTTCTTCTCGTCAGCATGATGGCCTGGCTTTTCGACGCATTTATACGAATTCTCCATTTAGTAGCCCACTCTTCTATGTCATTCAGCGATGCCTGTAGCCGTCGTCCAATTATCCCGGGGCAGCGTGAAGCTGTGAAGACTGTGGTGTCGTCCGCGTATAGAGCTGTTTCAGCTTGCTGCCGTATGGGCAGATTGGCTGTGTATAAGCTGTATAGAACTGGAGCGAGTACACTGCCCTGCGGGACGCCAGCACGGATGTATCTTCGTGAGGATGTCGCGTTGTCCACTTTTACGACGAATGTCCGTTTCTGTAAGTAGCTGCGGATTATCTTTAGGAATCGGCCTGGCACACCAAGTGTCGCAAGCTTGTATAATAAGCCTTCGTGCCAGACCGAGTCGAAGGCTTTGGCCACGTCGAGAAGGACCACTCCGCAGTGATCCCTGTAGTTGAATGCGTCTGTTGCCGTTTCCACTACTCTCATTAGCTGGTGCACCGTGGAGTGGCCGGTCCTAAAACCATGTTGTTCTGCAGGCACCATGTTGCCCTCTTGGATATGAGTCTGGAGGCGTTTTAGTAGGAGGCGTTCGAACACTTTGCTTATTGCTGGCAGAAGACTGATCGGCCTGTAGTTTTGGGGAATCTTCGGGTCCTTCCCCGGCTTGGAAAGTGCAATGATTTCCGCATGTTTCCAAGCCGAGGGAAGTGCCGCTTTCAATGATGTGGTTGAAGTGTCGAACCAGTCCATCGATGGCCTCGGGTGGTAGGTTTCTGAGGATTCTGTTCGTGATACCATCGTCCCCCGGTGCTTTGTCAGGTGGCAGATGTGACACTACTTCCAGACATTCTCTCCTGGTAATGCGCTCGATTTCGTCGTCGCCTCCTTCATCCCTCATATAATGACGTAGGTGGTCTTCAGGCCTTCTAGTCTCCTGACATGTGCGTGCGGCTCTGTTTTTCTCGGTGATGATAGCAAGAATGTCTGCCGGGAGTCCTTTCTGCCGCTTTCTGCCCTGGCGGATGGGTGCGGATTCGTCCGGCGCATGTTTGATGCGTTGCGTTAGCTGTTGGAGTCCAGTTTCAGCATTCTCGTCTTCTACCAGTTGGGCTAATTCTGCTGTGAGGCGTTCTCTGAAGATTGGCCAGTTTGCTTTGCGATAGTCTCTTTCTTCTTTTCTCTTCATGCCATGTAGGCTCTAGATTGGGCACGTCGAGTAGTACCGGCTTGTGGTCAGAGGAAAGGCGGTTAACTACTCTGGCCGTGAGAGGACCCGGCATTCCCCTCGTGATGGCTATGTCCAGGATGTCACCACGGTGACGATGATTCCATGGGGTGTGTGTAGGGACATTAGGTGCTACAACAACACAGCCATGGATGTTGCAAGCCTGGAGGAGTTTTCTGCCACTGATGTTGGTGGATCTGCAGTTCCAGGTTTGATGTTTGGGGTTGAGGTCGCCAGCTACAAGTAGCTTCCCGCGAACAGATAGTAGGGTATCCAGGTCACCTTCGTCGATTTGATGACGTGGTGGGCGGTAGACTGCTATGATATTGATGGGGCCATCGCTGGTCTCCACAACTATGCCCGTGGCTTCGATAGAAATCATCGGTGGCAGAAGGATCCGGTGATGTGCCAGTGATGACCGTACTAGTATGGCTGTGCCGCCTCCTGCTGTTGGCCGATCCACTCTATATGTGCGGTAGTTTCGTGCAGTGAACTTGAGGCCAGGCTTAAGGTGGGTCTCGCACATTAAACATACATCTATTCCCTCTTGTTGTAATAATTCGACGAGTTCTCCCTTTTGTTGGAATACACCATTAGCATTCCATGTACAGAATGATAGGCTACTTAGCTGTCTACGTCTGTTCATGCTGGGAGGTGTTTGCTGCTGGGTTTGTTGGAACTGATGTGCGCTCCAACAGCTGCCTTGTTAACTGATCTAATTTCGTTGTTATGCTGAGCATAATCGTCATCGTCGATTCCATCATTTTTACCATGTTGCAGAACTCTGGTGAGGACAGGCTGTTGGTGGCGTGGTGATTCAATAGTACTGACGTAGAGTTTGTTAACGTCGCCTCATCCGAGGCGGGCAGAGGCGGCCAGTTCTCCATATTGGTTAATGGAGGGGGTGGCATCCTTGGTTGTACATTTTCAGGTAGGATGTGTTGCCTTTTGTTGCTTGGAGGTGATGGTACTTTGTTTCTCAGCCGTTGTCGAACTTCTTTAGCCACTGGACAACCTCTGTAAGATACGACATGGCCTCCGCCGCAGTTAGCACATTTTAAACTGTCACTTCCTTTCCTTAGTTCAAAATTTATTGTTGGGTGCTGTTCGCCGCATTTGACGCATTTGGCAGGCATGTTGCAGTGTCTTTGTACATGGCCAAACGCCTGGCAACGATGACATTGCGGTGGTCCTTGGTTGGCCCTCATCTTCTCCACGCTGATCGTGAGGCCAAGCATAGTTCTTATTTGGTATATTTTTCTGTTCTCTGGAGAGTCGGGTAAAATTGTTAGAAACAGTGGCATCACGTTACCTGTTCCAGGCTTTCTCATCTGTGATATTGTTGTTATATCGAATCCAGATAGAGCTAATTCGGCCTTTATTTCTTCCACTGGCATTGTTGCTGGGATACCACGTAACACTACCTTTAGATTACGGGTTGGCTCCGAGCTGAAAGTGTAGTATGGCACCTCAGCTTTGGAAAGCTCTTCCGCTATTTTTTTGTAATCCTCTAGGCAGTATGTGTTAATTTTGTATTTGTCAATCCCCTGAGGCTTAACACTGATGTTTTTGGGGCATTTGCTTTGTAGTCTTTTGTATAGTTCTGGGTAGGATCCCGCGTAGGTTATCATTAGTGGTGGTAATACCCTATTGCAGGGTGGTGGGCGAGGACCCTCGTCTTCTGGTGCTTTGTCCTCACTATGCAGGTTTTCGTCTCTGTTGAAGACATCCATGGGTTCGACTGTTTGCATCTGTCTTACTTTGGCTGTCTTCTTGGGCCGACGGAACTGCTGTTCATCGACGTTGGGTGCATTGTTTTGGGTGACTATGGCTGGTGTCAGCTTGTTGTCCTGCCTCTTAGTGAGGGCTGGTGTTGAAGTGTCTGTTGAATCATTCTTCCTCTTCCTTCTATTGTTGTGTTGGGTCTGATCTGGTGCTGCTTTTGAGTCTGTTACGTTGTTGCAGGTGACTGGCGGCCGGAACGGGAGACTAGCACTGTCGATGGTTTTGTTTAGGATATCTTGCCTCTTCCTTTTCGGTAGGTAAGCCAACAGCATGTCCAGTTCGTGTCTGTACAGTGGAAGGTACTGGAGTTCACTGGAGTTATGGTGAGCCGTTGAGCTTGCTAACTGGCTGGATACCTGCTGTTGAGCCCCTTTCTGGGTGTCTTGGTCAGTTTGTTTGCGGTTTAGCCGCGGATCGCGACTTATTTCCGAGGAGCCGCACGTTAGTCCGCGCCGCTCTTCTGCATATCCAACTACAATGCAGGGAGTGCTTGACCCGATACCTTTGTCGGCCGGTTCTGGACTCTCCGGAGTTTCTGGTGCTTGCGAGCCTCCAGTTCCGCGCGGGGGAGGTGTCTGAAGGTCGGAAGATGAAGTCGTTTTGTAACCGGAGCCTCCCGACGATTGAGGCAGCATGTCGGACGCGGAACAGTCGACCGTGTCAGAGCAGCTTAGTGTGGTGCAGCCCGCGCTGGTGCCCAACGCGGAGTGTGCAGTATCGCTGCCGGTAGGCTGGAGACACAGTGGTGCGCCCAGCACTTCGTACTGGTTGCTTAATTCGAATCTAACTGGGTCTAATGACGGCGGGGGCTTGCTGGTGCGATGTGCCAGCATATACCCCTCCCTGTCGAGCTGAGTGCCGGCTGTTCTTGTTTTGTGGCTGCCTGATGCTTTCTTCGCTGATGTGCCGCTGTGCTGCTCCGTAGAAGTCGGTGCGGGGAAGCTGAAAGCTCCCTTGATTGTCTTCTTCCCTGCCTTCTTGTCCTTACTGGCCGAGGCGAGCTGTGAGACAGGCACGCTGATTTTTGCATTTCTTCCCCTCTGTTCGCTCCTTGGCAGCTTAACTTTATCGCCGAGGAGTGGTGAGGTGCCTCGCTTGGATGCACGAGGATCTTCACTTGGGGCAGGCCCGATCGTCATCTGCGAGGGGTGTTCCGCCGGAGTTGTGTCCATAATCGAGTCCCAGTTCGGTTGCAGGGTCGTCATACTAATGTGCGAAGCCGTCCTGTTCAAGTCCGATGCCAATTCCGTGTCCGTCAGCCGGGTCGTCAACACAGCCGCAGCTGTCGCCGGCAAAGCCGAGTGCGCTGGGGCACTCGGCCCGCCTGGCGCGACAGTGCGGCGAGCACTTTCCTCGTCGCACATCTTGACTCAGCGGATGCCAACTCGGAACTCTCGGGACGGAGACAAGCTGGCGGTGGCTCAATTATGCTCTGGGGAACATTCACATGGGCATCCATTGGTCCAGTAGAGCTCGTACAAGGCACCATGATGACCAATAAGTATCGTACACTGGTTGCAGATCACGTACACCCCTTCATGACGACCATGTTTCCTAACGGCACTGGTGTTTTTCAACAAGATAATGCGCCATGTCACAAGGCCAGGAGTGTGATGGAGTGGTTCGAGGAACAGAGTGGCGAGTTGCAATTGATGTGCTGGCCCTCGAACTCGCCAGATTTGAGCCCCATTGAACACATCTGAGATGTGATTGAACGTGGCGTCAGAGCTCATCGCTCTCCCCGGAATTTACGAGAATTAGGTGACTTGTGTGTGCAGATGTGGTGCCAACTCCCTACAGCGACCTACCATGGTCTCATTGGTTCCATGTCAAGACGCGTCGCCGCTGTGATCCGTGACAAAGGCGGATATACCATCTGTTAGATAGGTGGTTACATTGTTCTGGCTCATTAGTGTACACAAGGTACAAATTGGGCCCGTTTAAGTTATTGGTCGACAGCATTATTTTTGTCAATTTACTTGTTTTCACGTTGAAAAAGGTTGAGAAACGCTGACCTAGATGGATACGCAGCTGAAGTAAAATATTTAAGAGGTACAAGTTAGTATTTAAATGTAATAAGGAGTGTTAAATAATTTTCGTTAGGAAATTAAAATAATTGTTTTAATCCTATGTAACTGCATTTTAGTCGTAACTTTATTTTGAGCAACCGATACCACATCTATATGATTTAGATGTATCCAAAATTTTAGTGAGCTTTGTAAGTGAAGTTATATGTTGAAGCGTACAACTTGTACTACTTCTTTTTTTTTAATTAAATTACTTTTTAATTTAATTAATTGATCAACAAAACCATTATTAAATAAAATTAATGAAAACTGGAATTCGGATTTTTCTGTACAGGTTGGCAACACCGTTTCACGTACACTTAATATTGTCATTTATTATAACAATTACTTCTCAATTATAATGAATCAATCCACGTATAAATAATAGTTTCCAGTTCTCAGGGGTTGTTAGGTATCCTTCCACAAAGTACAACGGGGCAATTAGAATCTCTAGGGCGGCAGGTTTGGTTATCAATACGACACTTCTTGGGGTGGTTATCAAGATCACTCTGTGGTTACCATTTTTCCGAAGGCGCCAGGTCGGCTTCCAGTGGTCTTCCTAGGCGACGACCCATCTGTTCGTTGGTTGCCTCATCCGCTCCGTAGGCGACATGCAACACAGAGCACCACAGCAGCACGTGCTAACATTAGCCGCTGCACATCACGTTCTCTCACGTCGGCTGCCACGCACACAACCACTGCCCGCAGCCTACTGTGCCCTCTCCACACACACCTAACGGCTCCTCGGTACCTGCCCAAGGTCTCATTCCAAAGCAGCCCTGTCACCCTTTGTCCGAACTGTCCACCTGCCTGAGCCAGTAGCCCAGCATATCGCGAATATACTATGTAGTGTAGCGATACACTACAATGCCCTGGCTGTATCCAACTGAGCGCCAATGAAACATGACAAAAATATAATAATTACAAGAGAAGAAAGATGTATTACCGGTGAGTAATCTTCTTGGGAGAATCAAACCGTTTAACTGTTCTATGTTTTTATGTTCAGTATGAATGTCAATAATAATTTTATGATGTTAGAATTTTTTTTGGAGACTAAAAGAAAGGAAGTTTAGTGTGATTATATGCTTGAGGTAAGATGAGGTTACAACACATATTTGTGTAAACATATTAAGCGTGCAAAGCTACTAGCTGAAGTAAATTTTGATTCTGAAAATGGAGACTATATTATTATTTGATAAAAAAAAGCTACATTCAGCTGAAACAGACTTGTAAAATGAATCAGACTGCTCTCCAAGTAGCGAGACATGGAGCGCTGGTTATATTTTTCCTGTTACGTCTTGTTTCAGATGTTGCAGGAGTCGTTCTCTTATCTGATGGTGATGCTGAGTTTGGTAAAGTCCAAGGAGGACGCTGTGTCCATAAACTACCCACTGGAGTCATTCGTGGTCACCAACGACACCACCTCTTCGTAATGATCAAATGATCATCATCTGTGCCATGAACATGTTTTTAGCTAATCTTGTAGCTGTGTTAGTGGTATTGCTTGTATTTATAATAATATAATCTACCATTCTGATTGATAAAAGTGTACTGTATTTTAATTTAATAACCTTGCACAAGGTGCTAACACTTAATTCTATACTTATATCTACACATAAAATTATTGAAAATCTTCCACACAGTCTAATCTGCGCTCAAGAATGGAAAATAAATTCTAATACCGTAAGCAACTTTTAATCAACTTCATAAATGGGAGCTGTTACGAATTCGACCTGTATGTATATTCATGGCTTTTTTTTGAGTACAGTCCACGCATTATTACACTGAACATACTATCACAATCATCCACGAACACTCTCGCACTTGATAAGTCAACGAGAATCGATCCCATTTCATCTTGCCGGTCGTTCCTATAGAGAGCTAACATCCCTCATGATAACCGCCTTCGCTCCGCGTCGGCAAGGCGTTGATAAGAACAAGGAACAACAACAATAGCAGTGCAAAATGCTGAAACAGAAACTCTGTCACTACTAAAATTACATTATTGGTTTTTAATTCGGGCCACGATGTTCGAAATCAGGTTGTGATAATACACAGCACAGGCATCGTATTGTAATTTTTTAACGTGGTAAAGTTTACCACTCTCTCATACGTCCCTGCATCAGGAGCCATATGTATGCTATGGCTTACCGTTTACTCTTAGTTGCCTCGGTTACCGATATATCCGCGTACCAGCTCTACTCGCGGACGCCGCATTTTCGTTTAAGTCCATATCGCAGCAGTTCTATGGTTTCTGGTTAGCGGTACCCTCGTACTATGAACACTAACTTTGTGGAAAATACATGTTTCCGTGTTTGTGAAAATGGAACAGTAATCGCTTAACAAATACCGGTTTTGTGAACAATTATTTGGTTTGCGGTTGGTTCCAGCAGTTACCAGCCATGGCGCACTATTGAACACCTCGTATTATCAGCCGAGACTTATTCAAATGCAAATAAAATAAATGTTTGAAATCAATGATAATCCAATGGTAGCTGTATGGTGTGAAAGTCTTGTTGGCTATTTAAATGAGAACATGGAGAAAAAAAAAACAGATTTTTTTTGGCTTACACCTTAAAACCTCGTCGACCTGTAGGCGGGAATAGACTAGGCACAAGGAGAGGGAAGGAATTCGGCCATGTACTTTTGAAGGACCCACCCTGACATACGCTTAGAATGATTTCGGGAAACCATGTAAAACTACAATCTGGATGGCCAGATGGTGGTTCTAACCCAGGTCCTCCCGAATGCGAGGACAAAGCTTTACCGATCACTCACTACGCTCGGTAAATTCGCAAAATTTAATATAAGCTTGTCAGTTGGGTGGTCACGATTTCTTGTATAGAAGGAAAAAAACTCTGAAATAAATATAGAAGAATACAGGCTAAACTAAATAACTGAGAAACTCAAATCAAATGGAAATATGACTCAGAGATAAGCTATACTGCTGCAACCTGCAAGATAACTAGTTTAGCAACCATAAAATAATACCCGTGAAAACGATTTCTCCATTTGTTACTTCAAGATTATGCGAAACCCAATAGATTATCAAAATAATCAAATCAGTAAAAAACAAAAATGAAGTTAGTATAATACGTAATTATCGACACAGAAAATAAAGAGGAAGTAAAGAAATTAATACAAGACAATCTGTGAAAGAGGGAATAATTAGTAATTCTGTGTGACGAACCAAAAAATCTGGAGTTAGTGTGGTATGACAGAGTCATCCACAATGAGCATTAATAAATAATTAATTAATATTCAGATTTTCCTTGTAATATCCATTTATCTAAATTGTAAATATTATAAATATTAGGGTTAATTCATAGGTGAATAATTATGTATTAAACCCGGGCATCCAGATTTATTATTATATGATTTAATTTCTGTGCGAAACTTGCTATTCAGAAAATATTAAATGTGGGAAGTTTGAACCGCAGTTTCGAACGTTCAGAGAACGGGACAATGCCCAGTGTCGTCGACATGCTGACGCCTACGCTCACAAAGGGGTGGCGAGTGGCAACCGTTACCTGCCGAGTGTACTGACCTCACCCCTCCCCAGTGCCTCGACAAGGTCAAGCAAAATGTGCGGGAACGGATAGCAAATGTTAGCTACGACACGAAGCACGTGATGATGGACATATATCGATTCACCAATCGTGATCGGCTACAGGGTTTACAGTTATTAATTCAAGGCTTCTTTTCCATGTGCGGGGAGAGGAAAGCTGGCTTTGCAGCGAGAAGAGGACACGACGCCATATTCGACTTCACTTGCTACCGAGACGAGCTACAGTGCGGACGTGTCACCCGACACACCCTTAGCCGTTGATCAGTGACTCTGTCTGGTCGCATAGTCTGGCTCAGATGGGCTAGAAGTTGAGCGGTCCACCTGCCAGAGATTGTAAGCTGATTTGCTAGCGCGGACATATCCGCAAATCTGGCATTCGTTGCAGCAGTGGCACAGAGCGTGTCACACCTCGTCGAGAAGATGCGATTACGGTAAAGTACCGGCGTATAGGTCCACAGTTCCATTGGGTTTTAACGAGGCTTGCTAACCCGTAAACGGTTCCTGAGATAAGACTCTGCTCCCATCATAACAATTACTGAGCTAACCAATATTTCA
This sequence comes from Vandiemenella viatica, assembly GCA_031002005.1. Classification (NCBI taxonomy): domain Eukaryota; kingdom Metazoa; phylum Arthropoda; class Insecta; order Orthoptera; family Morabidae; genus Vandiemenella; species Vandiemenella viatica. The sequence continues at coordinate 14,765,727 of JARYHS010013631.1, read as the reverse complement.
TATTCTTAACTTCAAATTCGAAGCATCTTGCTCATTGTTTTAAATTCAAACGATGCCTTTAACTTTAAACGGCGCCTCTGGGATTCTTTTATAAATGTCAACTTTAAGTTGTTGGCCTGTGATGCCACTTTAAAACATGTTGAATTTGCAAAATCATTGAGATATCTAAATCAGTTTTATGTTTGCTTTTATCCGGCGGATTGTAAATGTCGGGTATTGCTTGTTTGTTGTCTTTGGATTATGTTTAACGTAACGTTAACTATACCCGGCCTTGTATAAGCCAGAAGACTAAATAAATTGAGTATAATTTTGTGTGAAACTAACTTCTTGTAGAAATCATGGTTCTAGTTCACCATTTAACCAAATAACCAACTTATTGGATGTCATACATATTATTAATAATTATATTTCATCAACGTATTGGCTCCCCCTCCCGAACCGGCGGTCCAATACAGTTAGATGTCTTGAGATAGATGAATTAACAATAGTTTGAAGCAAGACTATAAAAAAAGTTTGAGAGCGGTTTCTTCCACAAATTTAAGAAAGGTCCCCGTGAAATGCCCACCGTTCTTTATGATATAGAAGTAAGCCAATCTGTGAGCAAATGTTTGTTAGAACAACGTAAGATATATGTGAATTTCAATGCAGTAAACTGCAGAGATTTCACCGTGGTATGGAGATGTGTCAATCGCAGAGACATCGGTCACGTAAGCAAGCACTGCCAAACAGACTTTGATACGTGTAGACATTGGGGGCAGAACGGTCACAACCGTGATAAAAGCGATGAGAAGTCGATACCTCAAACATGTAACTCATGTATCCAGTAAATCCAGTGGGAACGATTATGTAGGAGTGGGATAGATTGCTCTATTTATCAATTAATTATGCACCTCCAAGTCCGCGGGATACATTATTATCAACTCGTATGTAGAGGATGCAATAAAGAAAGTGAAAGAAAAATTTGAATCTGGCAAAAGTGTTCACGAAGGAAAAAATGTATGCTACGATTTGCTGATGACATTGCCCTGTTAGCAGAACAATCATAACAGACTGAGGATCTTGAGGCGTTACTGAATAGCATGGAAAAAATATTTAAGGAAGATTTTGGATAAAACATAAACCAAATCAAGACAAAAGTGATTAAATGTAGTAGAAAAGTTAACAGTAATAGTGGATTAAGTATAAAAATAGGATCGGATGCGATCTAAGAAGTAAATGAATTCTGCTACTTAGGAGGCAAAATTACAAGGTAGGAATGACATTAAAAGCAGAATAGCACAAGCGAAACGAGATTTTGTGAAAAAAAGAAATCTCATTGACATTAAAGAACTGAGATAGCTAAATCTTCCAACAGATCCATCTCTACTCTTAATTGTAGTTCACAAGGTTTTCTAAGGAAGAGGAGAAGGAAATCACATAACGTGGTTGTAAGAATTGGTGGTGGTATTTGCAGTATTTTTTGTAATAATGGTATTAATAGTTTTTGTAGTAGCAATAGAAGTAGCAGTTGTAGCACCCATTCTCTTAATAATAGTAGATATTAGCAATTAAATAGTCTCATATCTGAAATAGATTAAGTATATATGCATATTAAATGATGGAAATAAGAGTCTAGATTACATTCTAGGTGCTAGGCTACGTTATATTTGTAAAGTAAATAAAAAATCTATAAATACATCTTCTCTCATACGTTGCGTGTGTCTGCGTTTTATTGTTTTGCTAGTGTTATGCGACCACACTTTGCCACTTTTGCTTGAGTTCTCTAACGTCAAAGAGGTTACTGCACCGAACTTCACCTTCCATTTGTACGTGTTTGGTATGTCTTGCTTTTAGAATTAATAATAATGTTAGTCACAATATTTAGAAAAATTATACAAAAGACTTGTGTATATTCAGAACTTACAAAACCCATTCATCAGTTTAGTAGAGAAATAAATGTCATACGTCTTTAAATTTAATATTTTACGAGAGCAAACACGCGTAAAAGCTACATCCATCAAAAAAAAAAACTGTCCCATAAGTTAAAAGCAAAAATCATCGAAGACAAGAAGTGAAACTGATGCACTAAAACTATTAAGAAGTGAAAAATAATAATCTTTTGTACGAACAGAACCCACTTCAAAAACATAACACAGAATGTATGTACAAAACCACTATATACTAAAGTAACTTCGACGCACTACTCCTATCGATAGATTAATTAACCATTATTTATATTAAATATAATGTTATTGCTGTTGTTATCAACACCTTTTATTTTTACGAAATACTAAAGAATTTATGATTTAAAAAAAATATTGAAAACTTCCCATATCCGGCAACAGAAAACCACATATTTAAACAAACGAAACACATTAAATTCAAGAACTAAACATCTAATGCTGAGAAATATTTCATTTGACCTTTCGCGATGACTTCCAACCTGGCGTGTGCGCCGTCTCCGGTTGTTTACTCGATCAAGTTAACTTCCGGCGAATTTGACTGGCGCAAAACGATACTCCTTCACTTACACATAATACCAAACGTTATTATTCGTAAATATTTGAAGACAGTTAACAAAACGTTGTATTTGCCTGTCATTATTTACTAAATAAAAAATTCCAACCGTTGTTTTCATCACTGTTGATAACTTTATGATAACGATTCATACCGTAAACAAATCCTATTAAGAAATAAAAGATACTGAGTAACAATAATGACCTGAAATTGAACATAGATAAAGATCGGATAGTATAGTTAATACAATATGTTAAGAGAAGTATTTTTGCCAAACTCATTTTTAGTGTTTTTTGTATAATGAATATTGTTATCAAAATTATAAACTAACACCTGTCCTTCCCGGTATCCAATCGGATTTTTCTGGTCTGGAGTATTTACTCATTTACTCTATTGGAGGAATGTTGTGTTGTTACCTGTCTGTGAAACTTAAGTGTATTTTTGTTTCTGAAATGTGTGGCTTATGAGGCGAAGACTGGAGACCGTCACAACATTCGTCTTGATGAATGCGGAAAAACGTCTATAAACCTCCGCCACACACTTTTAGTGAATCGCGGAGTAATAATAATAATAATAATAAGACGGGCTGTACGCGGGACCGGGACTCGATTGGTCCCGTTGTAATATCGTACAAAAATTCTTTCTGTTTAAGAGAATTCAGTTTCGACTAGCACAACTAAATTATTGCCACTACTTCTCTTGAATGCATAATGCTTACATCTTGAAGACTTCTAATTGTTCAAATATTGCAGCACCAATGATATGTGTTATTCCTAGTACCTACCTTTCTAAAAGCATCTATCCTTAGCTGATTACTCTCGTTAACATTCACTAGGGCATTCAAAGTACTTGTTTTGAAAGTGGTTATCAAAAAAATTTCAACTGCACAGTTCCTACTGTGTTTTAAATGAGTAAGATATAATTATTAAATTTATGGAATCGTGTTACCGACTATGGATAAAATAAATTACTTTAAAAATCAAAAGGTATTTTAGAAAAGTATCGACGAATTAAATACGTATTTTACTATATTTTAGGATTAAATCTGATGGACTGTACCGTTATAAGTGTTACTGTAAGTATATTTGACGTTTATGACTGCTGTTAGGTTTAGTGTGCTGTTTGTATGAATATGAATTAAGGGAGACGATGAAATTCTGTGCCTCCCTGTTCGGTCCTTCTCTTCCGAAAGGCACAATTAGGAACCTACAAGTCTAACGTCCCAAAAAGACAGATGAATCACTATCAACAATGTCGTACGCACTCACTCAGTCCCCACGGCGGATGCGTTTGTGATGGAGTCATGACTCAGGTATACAATCCGGTGACTGAAAATTGTGCACCATCGCTTCTCGTTCCCAGTTGACTAATTAGGATGGATAAACTTTTTTTTCTATCTGTGGGGCTCCAGAAATCATCATCGCTGCGCTATGATTTTATAAAACAGGGCGGGTCATCAAGATAGTTAGTCCATAACTCGCCCTTTGGAATAAAAGCTAATGAGTTCACAGCCTCTGTTCCTGATTTCAGAGAACAAAATTTAACCTTGTTCACTAGACACGAATACGCCTGTGTAACACACTGCGGTAGTCATGAAGCATTTCAGGAATTAGGTGCAGTATCAGTCTTGATGTTTGGCGCAAGCATCCTTAGATATTTGATACAACAAGGTGGTATTCGACGAAAGAATTTATCGCCTTGGAGATAGTGCTCTGAAATGGAGCGAAAAAGACGGAAAGATATTTGTCAAGTTGTGACTTGTACAAAGTGTTTTCAGGAGTTATTACTAACGGTACTGTCGTCAAGGAGTTTTTTTTATATAGAAATGCTGGTGATTTAAAGTTATTTCAATGTGATTACAATGAATTCAGGAGTGCTAAACCTAGATTTGTAGATTTGTACGTCTTATACAGATCTTATTACTGTGTCAGCTCATCTCCAAAGCTTCGTCCAGAATGTATTGTTACTGAAGTAATTCGAAGCTACTTCCCAATAAACTTATCTGAATTGCGGAAACACGTCCATAAAAGCTATGATTTTGTATAAATCACTCATGGCAGTTTCAGTTCGTTAAAAGTCACTAACGAAATTACAGCTGTACTCTTACTGAGCTTGAGTAAATTTTTTTGAAAGCTAAAACTGGTACCTCCGCGAGTGCCTCTGACGTCATTCGGGCTGTTCTGAGATAGGTCAATCCGTGTTCCGCGTGTAGCAGTCGTTTATTTGACGGCCTCAACAAGTGTTCTATTCGGAGCACGCTCCCGCCGCTACGTATATCGCATTATCGCTGCCGCCACGCCGGAACGTCGTTCACTTTATTACTTTTGCCGGCTGCGGCCGTACATGTATGTTGTACGTGGAATGTGGCCTCACTCCACGATAGCGTAACTCTAAGGAAACTTAACGTTTCTGTATTAATAGAAATTGTTATTTTCTACAATAATACTTCGTAACATACTTCATGACATAGTCAATGATGTTTCCCTCAAATTAATAGCTTCTGCTTTGGTTTGTAGACTCTTCGTTGATCGTGTATGGCCCAAACTGTTGCAAAGTCAAAAAAAGAACACTGGATTTTTAAAAAGTAAAATAAAAAAATGGAGAATCGTAATGGGCGGCATAACGCGGGTAATTTTTTGATCGTATAGAACATCAGAGCAAAATTTTATCAAATTCGTTGAGATACAATTCAGATCCACCCCTTGTCCGATATGATGCTGGAAAGAAGTGCAAATAATGTCTATCTATAATATAACATTTGACAACAATCGCCCATGAACTCCACGTGTTCTGTTGTATTTAATTTGTGATATGGTGAACCATATTTCCCTCGAATGCAATGCGTCTCACATTCCGCAGCAATACAGGCTATCTGCAATCAGCTGAATAAATTTTGAGCCGGAATGCTAGGCGTTATTGTAATTTGCCAATTAAATTCAAGACATTTATATATGTCCTTACATTTTTTATGTGATTCTTTGCAGTTAATCCGTCTAACGATATCCTGGCATCATCCATTTCAGTTTCCTTTCAGTATAACAATAACACACGAGCAAGGGTGAGAAAATAAGCAAAGATTCAAGATTTTAATCTTTTCAGGCGTTTTGATAGTACATGATCATTATGGTGTTCACGACAGCTAGGTCCACCGTTTCCATTAGGTGAAGTAGTTACTTAATTGAGGTGAATTCTATGTTCTACCACTGCGCCTACATATGTGAAGAAGACATCGAGAGGAGCATTCAAAATGTCGCGTTTTGAGGACATCCTGCTGAACACCCACGAAAATTATGTACTACCAAGCAGTGATTTGTTTAAGGTTCATTAGAAGAATTTTAGAAACATGGGAGTTGTGATTTGTTGTAAAGCTGGTGATTATCTATGGTTAATCCGATAACTTTTGTGATAGTTGTGTGATTATAATTAAATTTCACTTCTGCTCTATTAAACATATTTCCTACCATCTGATAAATTACTTATTTACGTAAAATAGATAAATTAACATAAATTAATTTACTTTGACAATCGATAATAGTACTTTGCTTAAATCTAGAGGTAATGGGAAGATGTTTGACGCAAAGGGAGCGTGCACAAACTACGTGACTAGGTCCAGGGGGGGGGGGATGGGTTGGCTGAAAAGATACGTTGGGCTACGTGGGGGGAGGGGGGGGGGTTCCGAGCCAGGCCACGTAGCTTTCCTTTCATAACATTTTTTCACAGTAAAATGAAGAACCGAGCTGACAACAGCATGCGAATATTTAATTCCCTCAGTTAATTAGCTCCTTATGTAATTTAAAATAGTCTGACAAGAGAAAACAGTACAAAATGTGTTCTGGAATCAAAAGGGAAGAAAGCTAAGTGCTACGTGGGGTAGGGTAGAGGTAAATGCCACATAGGGCTACGTGGGGGGAAGGGGGGGGGGTTCGCAGGAGGCGAAAATGGAGCTAGGTGGTTTATGCACGCTCCCAAAAGTTAAAAAACTCTAAAAACCTTGCGTATTCGTAATGATAAGAATCTTTACCATCGATGCCAATAGATATGAATAACATGGTCCATATTATTTTCTATTTCGTGCGGTCGATGCTATTTACGTACACGGAAACTACAGAACGTAGCAATAGTGTCTTTTTTTTTCTTTTTTTTTCGGAGAAAGGGACCTGGTGGGTGGGCTTCACAATTCTTTGGCTTTGAGTGATTAAAAACAGGAGAGGATTGGGTACAAACAAGGGGAAGGAATTTGAACCTGGTCTGTTGGAGAAACCATGCAGGCATTCACCTGAAGAGATTTCCAGAAATTGGGTAAAACCGAATTCTTGATGGTTGGATGGGGATTTGAACCACCCGCGTACCTCGATTACCACCACCCCCCCACCCCCCCAGGCTCGGCATGCGTCTTGTTTAAATTATTGAGTAAAGAAACTTCATTGAACATGCAAAACGGTCATTCTGACGGAGCTCCGTATTTGGAGATATATTACTTCCATTTTTACTGCTTTTCTAGCGATGCTTCTTTTTGTGCGGTTTTGTAAATTTTAGTTAACCTGGCAGCTGAAGATTCTGTGAACAAAATACAAGTAAAACTGGTGGGCTCTTGATGCATTTATAGTCATATATTCATATTTCACATGAATACATAAATTTTAATTCAATACCCAACTGTTATTGCTTCTTAAGTTGTTTTTTGTTAGAAATGATGATCGTGACGATGAACAGGTGAAATTCTGATGTTTGTAACTGAGTTGAATGCATATTTAAACGGTAATTTTAATACTTCCGCTAAACTTTGCTGGTACACTTACACTATATTACCAGATGTGCCTGTCAAATTGATACCATTATAGCTGTAAATATATTTGCAGCTATAATTATACCCATTTCAAGCGAAGAATTTCGCGAATAGTTGCGGAAGACTCTCTACAGCAGAGATTATTTCAGACGTTTGCAATTAAATTTCCCGTAGTTGATTTTCTCTTTACTGCCCTTAATCGGTAGAAATAATATATTTTTTAATGTTTCAAAATAATGAAGTACTGTTATCAGTATGTTAAGCTTTAGGCTTTGAGTTATTCTTATTATTATTTAATATTATGAGTGATACGGGTGAAGGCGAAGAGTTGTCAGAAACATCGCAACCCTTTTCCAAACAGTATGGCTATACCTCTTTGAAAACATATTGTTCCCAAATTAGTTTGTGATAAAATTACTAAAATCCACTGGTTTCTATTTAAGACAGTTTTTATTAAATTAACATGTGTCACACAATAAACTGTAACATTTAAAGCGCTTGACTTTCCCTTTTTGGTAGCCACGATGCTTTTAATTTAAGCGAAGACAACATGTATTTTGGTATTACGCGCCTGTAGACATAGATCCGGCAATATACCGTTATTAAAGTGTTGTAAAGCTAAAAATATTGCATCTAAATCAAGATTATTTAGGTCATACCGTTTCAGAAACCAGATTAAGCAGACAAAACAGAGGGAACAAAGGCTATTTATCGGATTATGTCCAAGTCAGAATGGGAGAAAGTATATATATGTTTTATTACCGAGAGAACTTTATTTAGAATTGAGTTAGCTGTTGTCACAGATCTTCTTATTTGCTTAACCCGCAGAATAATCCGTTTTTTATTTCGTAGTGTATTTTTTAAGTAGTGGATGATTTGTCACATCACAATAAGATAGTTGTTTCGAAGAAAATCAGCGACAGTTCGATATCTTCGGTACGGAATTTGCTTTCTTTCGACAATTGCTTTCTTTTCCGTTGTGACCGAAACAAAATAAATTTGACGCTAAGTATTTAAATCTCTGAATAGTGTGTTCAGTACTTTCAGCAACGTTATTTTTTTTTTATATAAGTAGCTTTTAATCCCTAAGACGAATGAAATAAAATTACGCTTGAAATTACTTCAACAATTACCAACACATAAATACATGAAAAATATTGTCTCCTTTGACACATATAACTAAAATACCAGGAGGTTTTAATTACTTGGGTTTAGACACGGGAATAAAACATACAAGTTGTACTGATACAATCAGAATACAGCGTTCAGCAGCCAGCGATACTTCACTGCTATTTATTACTTCACTACAGATCATCAGGCTCGTATATAGAAATCGAGCAAATGGAGCTAGTCGCTATTAACAACGATATGTATCCAATGAATGTAATAACCGTTAATTTCGTGTTGTCTGACGGAAATTCAGTCGGTTTACATTGGCCAGGCAATCAAACATTTTTTACAAAGAATCTGAATTTCGAAAACATTCTAGCGTAAACTTCATACAGAAGTGAAACGTTGTCGATATTAACGACAGGTTAATAGTTTAGAAAAGTAGGTTTGAATCTATTTTGCTTGGCATTAAAATAAATAAAACAATTGTTTATATCTATTTCTGTTTCCTATTGTCACACTTTTTTTGGAGTTATTTATGAAAATAATTATTTCAGTAAAAAGATAATAGGACCTATTCTGCTACTAAAAAAAAACCACTAAAATTACTCATAATTCCAGGATTTGAAATAAACTTAAAAAATTATTAACAATCTAAGAAGTTAATGTAATGTTCTCAGTTAACGAGATGTTTACACACGATTTTTCGGCTATCGAAAACTCTGTCACCAACTTCACAATAAGATGCGGTTAGTCACTCAAGAACACTATATTTATTCCATGCCGACAAAAACTTCGTTCTAATGAATCTAAGTAGTGTGTCACGACAATGTAATTAGCAAAGAATAGATGTACGAGCAAGTCGAAAGTTTGCTGCAAGCATACCCAGGGTATAAAATGATGAATTACACGAAAAGATATATTTTTCTACTTTACGTCTCTTGCCACATGATCAAATTAGTAGAGTGAATGTTAGTAAACCATGCGTGCAAGCTCCTTTATTTTTATGTTAACTATAGTTAATGATCGAAATTACGATCGTTAGTAACTCTAATTCCAGACGTTACAATGTGAAAAAGTGTAATTGTTATTTCACATCCTGTCGACCATAAATATTGATCAGAAAATTGAAAAAGCGTAATAAGACCTGTTTCACGCAAACAACTTATTTCACTTGGAACATTCGTTATGAATGGAAGTGTGTTATGAAAATTTCACCTATAATTTTAATTCGTAAATGCAATACCAGTTCTCTCGATAACATTATAGTGTTCATTGCTTAAGGTTTTTTTTTTTTTTTTTTTTTTTTTTTTTAAATTGACAAGCTAAGAAATCAATTGAATAATGAAAATGAATTACGTATAAAGCATTTAAAAGAAGAGAGAAAAATAATTCTTCGAATTTTGATTATTGTTTGATAATGGCAATGTTGTTACCTGAATATTTTGAGTTAGTGGGTTAAAATTTTGTAATTTAGATATGTTATTTGCAAAATGTAAGTAATTGTGATCATACATAAACAATTGTGAATTTAATTCTCGACACTATTCTTCCGTTACACGTTTGATGAATGTAGATCAAAATCGTATGAATAAACTTCATCAATTTTGATCATTTTATAATTTAATGTTCTTTGCCATGTGTGCTAAACAGTTTAAGGTGTCTGGGGTAAATAAATGAGTAACGTTATACACTGCAGATGCGAGTACACACACGCTGTGATGCAATATTTTAACAGTCAGGTTTACATGATTTGAGATCAGCTGCAGCTGAAATAGATTTTCCATCGGATTTAATTTTTTTTATCTCTTGAATTTAATTAATTTATTTTCGCCGCTTGCAGTGTTTCTTTGCTTACGAAAGAAGTTTGTTTTAAGTTTCCGAAAATTTGATTCGAAATTGTTTTGAATTTATAGGTCGGTTACTTGTACTTAATTCTAAATTTTATCCGTTCTCCAAATGGGTTTAGGATTCCTATGATGTTTAATGTCTGCTCTTCGTTTACGGTATATGTTACGAAATACTCAATTTATTGTCACAGCGTACTTAATATGTTCGCCGTAGTTTAAGTTATTCCCAACAGTAACCTGCATCACATCCCACGTGTCATACTTCAGCTCTTACGTATCTCTCCGTAATTGCTACGATTAAGCTACCTTTTAAATTTAGTAACCTGTTTTTGCAACAATCGAAACCATTTTCCGTGTAGCTATTCGTTGTTCTCTCGAGATTTAATATTGATGAAATCTTAAAATGAAGAGCATGCAATGGTTACTAAACACAAACTGTAAATATAACCATTGTTCCTAATCTGTCTGGTAGAATAATAGTGGTTGTCTTCTCCTTATTGCGAAGAACGATCGAACAACGCCCTACAGGTGAAATCAGAAATTAAAAACATAGGATTGAAGACAGATCTGTAGCTCTTCCTATCCGCTAAAAGCTCTTTATCACTTTTCCGCACCAAACCGGTTTTTTTAAAGGATCTAATGCATTTGAAAATTCAAACGTGTGTGTTTGTTTCGCAGGCCAATTTTGTTTTCGGAGCATTTGTGTTGTAATTATATCAGTTCTGATGCAGGTGTGCCGCCTTGCTCGCTAATCTGCGTGGGCAAGAGGTGACTGATAATTCCCCCACTGTAGCCTTCTAGGATATCCAAGTCCGGTGGCTTGAAGTTACCTGCGCTTTCGCATCACAGTCGAAAGACTGCACGACCTGTTGCTGTAACGTCCAGATGAAGATTCACGACCTGGTCCACTCGCATCCAGGTCCAAAGTGAAGTCCGATGCACACGCTCTCCCAGGCGTGTATTTCTCTTTTCACCGATCTTCAGGCAACTGCGTCTGTGTTTGGACTGATTTTTCTCGAACTTAAAAGGGAAAAGTGCAAGGCCTTTTATCACATGGTCAAATGAATCTCCCTGCTGGTAATAAAAAAAATCGTAAAATTTCCTTTTTTTATATGCCTAGTGTCAGCAGTTTGAGTGCCGGTACTGTCTCTTTTGCTTGGATACGTTACCGGCCACTTCGGCCTATGATTTTCTCATTAATCTTGAACTGAAAGAGGAAACGGAAATTAAAAACGTAACGTTCGATTGCAAAGTTTTCGTTTCAGCTTTATGAATTGGCATTGCCAATTAATTTTGTTGCTAATGTAACCGTTACATGGTACTTTATAATTGCTCACATTAGAATATAGTTACTACAATAAAGTGCATGGAAATCTTTACCAACAATAACTGTGATAAGCTACGTTAAGATTTCTTTTAAATTGAAAAACCTTCAGGACCATTCACCTAGTTGCAGACCTACATTGATTTTTTATAAAACCCCCTTATATGGGGCTTGCATTATCTTAAGACCTATTCGCAGTAATTGCAGTATTATTTCGAATGTGTTTGGACGTCATCGTTAATTAGTGGTTGGAATAACACGCGTTGTTTAAATCCAAGTGAAGAGGAGGATTTTTATAAAATCTGAAATTGCGAAAAGGTTCGCCGATATTGTTTTAAACGAGTGCTGTGATAAAAGAATGGTATGTTCGGCGTAGTGTCGCCCAACTACGTAAGTAACAGCTTCACTTTGGTGGGTCATCAAATTAGTGTAATGTCAGCCCGGAGTTCCACACGTGAATCGCTAACCGCAGAATGACAACATGTCCACATTTCTAAATATTACGGGAGAGACAAAAAACTGAACACAACCTGACATATGATAAATTTTTGTTTGTTTATATTTTATGGTCAAGTAACTAGGCAACCTCTGATTCTATGTGCTTTAAAAAGTTCCGAACGACACATTGTAAACCTGTGTTTTTTGTGTGTTGTGTACATGTTCCATTTCTGCAGTAAATTGGATTTTCAAGAGAAAATTTATCGGAAGAAACGTAAAAAATGCAATTTTCAATACCAATTCATTTAATTACTACAGAAATGCAGTAAGTACGTCGTTTTGAAAGTTAAAGTTCTCATTCATTGTAGATTTCGTCCAAAGATGTCAATGTTATGGGCCATGAAATGATGGGATTCCAAAACACCATCTTCTCTTCAGGTATGTAAACCAAAGTTTTCCTTATGATGTATATTTGGGCACAACAGTAGTATAGGATTTCTTGGTAGGTAATGCCAATTGCATAATTGTGTTTCCAAGCTTAGAAATGTTCGTTGTCTAGCTAGAAATGTTCATGTTGCATTGAACACTGTGCAAATCGTTTGCCGAAAAGCTAATCTCCCGGTAGTTGGATATCCTGAAAGATTTTCGGCGACATTTTTGCTATATGAATCGTAACTTAGGCCAATTTTTTGTATATCTTAGACCACCATGAGCTGTAGTCAGTGAAATAATCAGTTTTCATTTCAACTATTGAAAACTTATTGTGGTTGTTTGAGGAATTCTGATAAGCGTAACATCTTCATCCACTGTGTAATACCTATCTTCTTTCCTCAGCATTCTTTTAATAATACCAAAATCGCTATCGTTGGGCATAAAAGAGTGCCCTCTAACGGAGAAAATAAGTTAAATGTTATGAAACCTCCTTATATCTCATAGTTGCATCCTCATTCGCAGCATAGTATTTTTATTTTACCAGAACAGTTACCTCCAAAAATATGTGATGTTTTTATATCTTTGTCAACATTATTTTATGTGTACTCATTTAGCATAGAACAGACTTCATTTGCAGCCCTCCCTTTCATGCCACCATGCGCCACCACTAAGACCTTGTACTGAAGACAGGGAACTTGTCCAGGATTATTTCCCTATTTGCAGTAAACGGAAAATTAAAGGTGTTGTCATTCCTAATTTACTGGGCTGACAAATTTCCTTTCTGCGGTTAAGGTTTCCTGTGTCTGGGAACAGTTTTAATAAATAAGGTATATATATATATATATATATATATAAAACAAAACAGAAAAAACTTATTACCATTCAGCAGCTCTAGATTCATGTGACACTACAGTTAGAAACAATTTTTTTTTTCGAAATATTGACAGCTTTTAGTTTTAGATTGAATCCTTCTGGATAACTGTAGATATTAAATGGCACCATTGATTAATGTTAATAATCAAAATAAACCACGTACACAAATTTAATTCAGTTACTTGGCAGTTGTGTTGACCTTTAATAAATTGCCCAAACATTGAAAATAAAGATAAGTTATCAGCTCCATATGCATGTTTCAAGGACAGGATAATGTAAAATATCACTTGCATTTACGTCTAAACTAATACTACAATTACCATACGAATTTTCTCAGAGAGAAGATTAATCGATTGTTTTTAGACCCTTAATTATCGTTATAATACCGTTTATCGTTCTATACTGGCTACTATCATCTTGCTGCTAAGCATAGTGTATGTCGCCACGTGATCGCGTATGTACAAAATCTCAACAAATAAACAGTTCGCTAAGTCTCGATAATTCTTCAAGTGCTAGCTGTTTTGTAAAGTCAAATTTAGGTTCCTTTAAACAAAAACAATGAACGTTTATTGATGTTAAGAGTGGGGTGGGATACATTGCTTACATCCATCCTTTAAAAAGCAATCAATACAAAAAAAAAAAAAAATCCAAAGAATATGGAGATTGTTGAAGGAAGGAAACTGGTAAATATTAACATAGGAGAAGCTAATACCAAGAAAGTAAGAGCCTTTAAGTATCTTGGAAGTGAAATCACTGGGGACTTGTGATGTCACCAACAGGTGAAAACTCGAATTGCTGTAACGAAGGAAACGTTTGATAGGAAGAGGAGATTATTAACCGGAAAGTGGATAAAGCATTCAAGAAAAAGACTTTGCAAGTATTTTAAATGGAGTGTGGCACTTTATGGAGCAGAGACGTGCACACCAATATAAGAGGATGAAAAGGATAGAAACTCTTAAGATGTGGACGTGGACGAGAATGGAGAGGATAAGCTGGATGGAATAAGTGAGTAATGCAGCAGTGCTAAAAACAGTTGGTGAATTGAGGAAACTACTCCAAGTCATAAGAGAAAGGACTGTTGGGACACACATTGAGAGGGATGTGTTTGTAAACAGATGCTTTGGAAGGATTAGATTGTGGGAGGAGACTGGCAGGCCTACAAGATCATAGGTGACATTAAGAAAACGGAAATCACATGGATATGAAGAGGAGGGCAGGAAACAAAAGGTCATGGATCACGTGAAAACCTGCCTTACTTAGGACACTGATGATGAAATCAAATCTACAATTAAATAACTCAAATTAACAAAAATAATGTATTTCTTTGGCCTCATCTCCATTTTTTTTTACTGCTTTACGTCTCTCAAGAGCGAGGTCTTTAAAGACGGGAAAGGATGGGGGGCAAGGAATGGGAAGGAATTCGGCCATGGCCTTTTGAAGGAATCATCCCGGCATTTGCCTGGAGTGATTTTGGAAACCATGGAAAACCCAAATCTGGATGCCCGGACGGGGATTCGAACCGCCGTCCTCCCGAATGCGAGGCGAGAACGCTAACCGTTACACCGCTACGCTCGGTTTATTTGAAATAATCATTGACGAATTCAATACTATTTAAGATCGTGCTACAAAATCTCACTTAAAAATAAATCGGTTGGTTGCGAAATCAAATGAAGTGTTCCATCTTATTAATCCAAAACAACTCGATAAGAATTATACTATATTATAATAAATACTAGAAATAATGAATAAAATTAGCACTACTAAATTTATCATAAATAAATTACGGAATATCTTAAATCTTAACACTGTAACGCTACATGCTTTTTGTACCAGAAAGTTTCTCAGCTTTAATGTCAACAAATCGTAAATCCCTAAATTCTAAATATCATTTAGTGTGTCTTATATGAATAAAAATGTTCATTCTCTTCCAATTGGCCTTATACAAAATGCAATGCTCTGAGGCAAACGCATGGCTATGTCAACGTAATTTTCTTATTCGGAGTATTGTCTGAGTTCATATGAGCAGTTTCTGGTGACGCCCTTGCAGAGACTTGGTGTAGTTATAAGCGCGTCCGAGTGAAACAAGTGATCTCGTGGGGTTTCGTTTGGTGGAGTGTGGCGAGCTGAGCTGCTGGTCCCCGAGGCGCCTCGCCCATCAATAGCCCGCAGAGTGTCCCCGGAGAGGCGTTACGGCCTGGGGCGGCGGTCAGCCGGCGAGACCAGGTGAACACACCGGACGCTCTACTTCACCGGCGATCGATACGCAACCTCGTTACAGGGGCTCGTTGTCGAGTCACTAATTTGTTGCTGCATTCGACGCGAGTCACCGGTTCGAATCTCGTCTGTACGTCTCTGTTGCACTCCAGCATTCTAAGCTGTCAAGGGAAACGTAGTACAGAGGTTAATACAGAACAAATCACTCGGTGTTGCTGTTAAGTTGCAAAGAGAAATTAATATGTTACTAGGCTTGATTGTAAAAAGTAGGATTTACTGTTACTGATCAATCCAAACCGTGAAGCAATGACAGCTTTCTTCACATAATCAAAACAAGAGTTGATGGAAATGAAGGTAATACTAAAGTCTGTATAACCACTAAGCAAACAGACTGCTTAAAACAATATTGAATAACTAGAAAATTAGAATACAGAAAATTATTTGTTTTGATACTGTCGTGATATTTACGAAATCCTCCATACACACACCAGTGCGTAGAAAATGTTTGGATCGGCCATAATTTCTGTTTCTGGTTGCGAATAGAATAGTTTTCCTGGTTCCCTGGCCAACACTTATTTCATACGGACGATTGTTTGTCTGGAAATAGCTTCGATTACACCGTAAATCCAATGGTAAATTAAATTTCAGAATATTTTAATAACCTGTCAGTATTTTTCTTTTAACAAATAGATACACCATATTTTACAGTATCGAATGTTTCAGATAGTAGGACCTATATGTTTAACCCTGTTTTGTTTAATTGAAGAATGGTTTAAAGCAGGGGTGGCCCGCGAGATTCATCACACTTTTACAAAATATATTTAATTATAATGGCCAAAGTAGTGACAACCAATGTATTAAAAATTACGTTATTTGTGCATCCATACTTCAAAATTTATTTCATTTAAATTTATATATCATTTTTAGTGTTATATATTTCTTTAAAATATGCATTTAGTATCAGTATTATTATATTATATATGTTTACATGTAAGAATAATAGTAAACACAATAATAATAACTCATTATGTTTCAATTTTTCACTCCAAAATAATTTCTATCTAATATAAGGATGTATAATTTTATATGCGGCCCGTGGAGTTATGATGCATTTCCAAAGTGGCCCGCAAGGTCATTTGGGTTGGCCACACCTGGTTTAAAGGTTGATTGCTGTTGTTTAAAATGGTTGATGTTTATAAGCAGACGCCTGTTTTCGTTAAATCTTGAAGGTTTTTTTGTTTGTTATATGAGTTCTTCGTCGATTATTGACTATTTAATCTTTAACCCAGAGTTATTGCCGATTATTAATGGAATTCTATTAATTGTCCAATCTGATTTTTTAACTATTAAGTGATTGTTGATTCTGATTTATTCACAATCGTATGTTGGATACGTGTTGCTGAGAAACGTTTGTCCGTGGCGGATTTTTTCCAAACAGCACGAACGAAATTAAAACAAGGAATTAAAACTGTATACATAACCCATTGGAATTATCAAACATATTGAACGTATTTGTGGAGTTTCTGTTTTAATGATGGTGTTGGCTTATCTATTAATTGTTCAAATAAGAAATCGAATTTTCTCGCGAACCACTTCTGCAGATCAATTGTTTGTCCTTCTTTTTGTGGCGTATCTTAATCACTCCTTAATCAAACATGTAGCTCTTCTGACGTTTTGTTTATTTAATTCTAGGGTGGTTATTCAAATTTTATCTGGATTCAGTCTACTCGATTCGCTTTGAATAATTTTATGACCAAGAAATTTTCCTAACATTGAATATTTGTTTGCAGACTATGAAAAGTAAATAAATATAGTCACGGATGAATTTGCTTTCAATTAATATTATTCTTGTTAATGTGAAGTGGTTATAAGCAAAAAATAGTCTTAGAAATCGTAAAACAGAATTTAATTAGTTCATGCTCAAAAATTATTTCAACCAACACCATACAATACATACTGATCACTATTCAAAGATGCAAGATCCATTTAAAAAGTAAGTACAATTCACACAAAACAAATCACGTACGGTTATTGGTGATAGAGCATATCTCAAACTTCCGCATCACTCGCTGGAAATCTTAACTGTTCTCTCTACTATTAATACTATAGTGAAAAAACTTGCATTCTTTTGAACTAAACTTTTTATTTATTCCAGATTTTACATAGCCTACTACCTTGTTACCTAAAGTAGGCTCTTAGTTTCTACTTTTTAAAAAATAGATCTGGATAATTATTCTTAAGGATTTTATGGATTTAAAGTATTCTAATAATTAATCTACTAAATATTCTAATAATTAATATACCAATTAATCTACCAACTAATCTACTAATTAATCTAACATCACACCAAAACCAGCAATTGACTAAGTATTTTCATAGTTCTGATCAATAAACTGTCTATTTGTAACTGTTCTTCCTGCACCACTTCTGGCCTGCGTCGACATCCAGGCCGCCGGCTGTTTCTGCTGATGAAGCGGGGCGACTAAACTGAGCACATCTTTTCGTCAACGGCTTTGAACATGCTCCTGAATAGCGCATACTAACCCATTGACTGACTGGCTGCCGACACTACTCGCCGGTGCACCCGCGTTTAACTGATGGAAATTATCCGAAATGAGCCAGCTGGTCACTGATAAATCTATTAATCACAAAAATCTACCGCGTATATTTGTTCCAGAACAACGAGAAAACTACTGATATTTCGATGGTGTTTTTACCATTTTGAAGATGAGGGTCAAACATGAAACATGTGGTCATTATCTTCAACACTACATGACGCTGGAACAATAAATCAGGTTCTGAACGTATCGTGAGAAACACCAAAAATGGAATACCATCTAAATGTTGCATACGTCATACGTCTAAACAAACACTATTGGAGATATAAGCTAAAGTCTAATAGACAGTTCTGGCTCAAATTCATTAATGTTTTGCCGGAAAAATGAAAAATATATCTTCACTGAGAGAAACCGTTAGCAGTTTTGAAAGTATGTAATCGAGAAGGATTAGTACATACTGCGAAAAATGTCAATACACTTTGATTCACTTTCAGTTGGGAAGTTTATCACATGATTAACACTGTCATGAGGTATGTAGTTTTCTTCAGTGTAGAATTTTGTGGATGAGAGACGAAACGAAGAAGAGGTGCTGGCCCATATAGGCCTACTCTCCTGAAAGACACCACTGGGCCGCTGGGCTTAAAGTCCCGATCCGATAGATAAATTACCATCGTGTCATACACTGATCAAACAGAACATTATGACCACCTACCTAATAGCTCGTATGTCCACCTGCGTCTTAGCATAAAAGCAATGAGGCCTTGGTAAGTCGCTGGAAGGAGTTGGAACCGCAACTGCATACACAAATCACATAACTACCGTAAATTCCGGGGAGGGGTGTGATGAGCTCTGACGCCACGTTCAATCACATCGCAGATGTCTTCTATCGGGTTCTTATCTGGGAGTTGGGGAGGGGGACTCCTGGCCTTGTGACATGGCGCAATATCTTGTTGAAAACATGGTCGTCATGAAGGGATGTATGTGATCTGCAACCAATGTACGATACTTATTGGTCATCATGGTGCCTTGCATAAGGTCCACTGGACCCATGGATGCCCACGTGAATGTTTCCAGAGCATAAATGAACCGCCGCCAGCTTGTCTCCGTCCTGCAGAACAGGTGTCAAGAAGCTGTTCCCCTGGAAAACGACGGATTCGCACCCTCCCATTGGTATGATGAAGATGGTATCGGGATTCATCAGACCATGCAACGCTCTGCCACTGCGCCAAGCTCCAGTGAAACAATTTTAAAGAACGAAATTACATTATTGCTGCTCGAAAGAATAAAATGTCCAAAGCGACCAAGGAATTATACTCAACGGAAAAGGCAAGCAGAAAAAAATGTGGGTACAACTTGGGTAATCGTGTGGGCTAGCATTTTCAAGAGAAAACTCGTAGCTGACATACAAGGTCTGTGGAATAAAGCTGTTAGTGACATTCTACCCAAAGATCAGAAGTTATTTCGCATCATCTTAAAATCATACATATTTAAATGTTAGCTTACTAATACATCGATTTACGTGCGGAAATGCAGCACACATTTCGACCTGGTCGAAGTATGAAATGGATTTTCTTTCTACAAATTTCTCCAATTTAAGCTTCTAGTAAGATTCTAACATACTTTGAAATCAAGACTGTACTTCCTGAAAAATATAATTCTTTGGTTTGGATACTAGGTCATGCCACCTATAATGTATTAAGCAAGAATCCTAGAAGATTTTTTTACCGACCCTCAAAATCAAATTATGAATTCCGAAAATAGCAGCGAAGTACAAAAAACATTTCGGGGCCTATCTGGATATTCTTTTCTACAAGAGCAGCATTGCCGTTATAAGATCCTCAGTCAATTTATCTCGTCTAGTGTACTACCAAATTTGGTCTGTGCACAATGCTAGACAGTTTATCGGTTTAACCAGTTTCTGTCGTTTTCATAAATTTATTCTAAAAAAGGATGGAAATCGTAGATAATAAGCGACGAGGCGAAAAAGATATGAAGAGATAATGTGTGGAACAAGATTACTATCCTTTTTTTGCGATCGGCCAAAAGTATTGGTTTTGTTTCCAATAGCTTGGTTGAATTTGGATTACTCTGTTTAACTGTTGTAGTTTACAAATTTACACAGCTATAAGTGACGAGTCAGGAATGAAACGGAAAGTGTGGTACAGACATAAGTATTCTTTCCATCTTTTTTACCTGTTTGTAATTTAGAAGCATAGAATTTCATTTTTGATTTATTTTTTTACTTATTTGTTAATAAACAACAAGAATGCAACTTTTTTGTTGTGCGTGTTTCGCCCCTTGGTATCATCAGCGAAGAATTATTTGCTTTGGTGTTATTACCGTTGGTAGCCACACATTTCTAATTTTCCACACAACCTGTTCCGACTAGAGCCATCAACAAAATAATACAAGCTAGATTTAGTGCAGTGCACTTTTTCGCATGTTAATTCTACATTGCCTTTTAAGGTAAGTCGCAGTAGACCTAAACAAACAAGAACACTTAACTAACTTAGTTACCTGAAGGAGTCTCCTGCTATCTGATTAGTGATTAAATAAAGGGTTGGAGGAACACAAACTCTGGTGCTAATGCAGGTTCTCAGTTATATCGAGAATAGCACTCATGAAAAACTAAAACCATCCGCTGCTGCCGGTGAAAGCATCATTACTGCATGTTAATATTGTGCTTTTGTAAAAAAAAGGTACAGTGGAACACAAAACTAAAAGAGCGAAAGTAAAGTTCTAAGTGCAACACAACTGGCATAATAAATTCGTTATAATTCCTCCTATAAGGTATACGTGATGGTTGAATGTGAATTGTCAGCCGTGTAAGATACTAGACTTATGCAATGGATTTGGTGGCTACTTGATATAAATACATGTCTAGTAACGGCTAACGTTTGTAGAGAAATAAAATCTCAGAAACTCGACGCAAAGCAATGTGGGGAAAAGACAACACAGATCTGAAATGGCATTAGGCCCGTTTACACGTACGCGCCAAACTGCCGGTCCGGAACGGCGCTCCGGACTGCCGCGCCGGAGCGTGAGGTTGGACCGTCGCTCCTGGAGCGTGCGACGAAAAATGGTCAACACTCCAGTCGCGCGCGCCAGGACTGCGGGTTGGAGCGTACGCGCCAAAAATGACCGTTATCGCGTGGAGCGTGGACTTTCCGCCGGGTTGGAAAGTTTTGTAGACGGTCCAGCTTGCAACATTCTGTTTTCAGGTCATTGTTGTTTTTGTTAGTTGTGCTTGTGTTTATAAGTGTATTTAAAATATACTCCAACAGAAATGAAATAAGATGAGCAATATGAGCTGCTTTACATTTTTTTTTTTGTGCAGAAAGAATTAAATAAACAATGTGTATATGGGCGGAAAGAAGACACGAAACTAGAGATCTATATGGACACATGCCTCGTTAGTGAGAGCAACGGGAAAATAAATGACCCAGATAATTTAAAAAATTGTCTACGAAACGACAATTCCATATATAACAACATTTTAATAATAGTAATATTTAATTAAATTGCAATGGAGCGCACACCCATCTTCTCCCTTTCCTGTACCCACCTACATTTGCCCTCTACAAATTTTAACTTTAAATTCTTTCAACGTTTTTGGTAAATTGTTCATCATTTCCCTTTGTAGCTTATTCCAATACCTGACACCCTTACCTAAAAAGGTGAAGTTAAAGTTAGTATCTCCACAAATATCAAAACAGGACACAGTCATGAGGAAGATCATAACTGCAGAGTAATGTTTGCCTCCTACTCTTCGTTTTTTGGCAACTGAAATATCCCTCCAAGATTTGAAATTGCTTGCATTTATTTTTCTCAGTTCTTTTCGAATTGCCACCGAGTTTCTTGAAACTTTTCAGTGACGAAATCTTTGTTTTCACTTTCACATACGTTTACCCTGCTGAATTCTACTAACTAATCATATTTACAATTTTTTTTTAAAAAAATTATATTTGTAGTCATTTGATTTTTTTAACCTTCCACAAACATAGAAAATTCAAGCTCTATAAATCTTTCCAAATTATCTCTTGACCACATTTCTCAAGATTGAGATTTTTATCTGTTAAAGCAGGGTAAAGTTAAATAAAGTCACCCAGAAATTCGAACCAACAACGAACTTGCACTGACGCATCAAGACTGCAGACCGACAATGCACGTGTAAACACGAGGCCCTGTTAGACCTGCGCGCCAGATGTGCGCATTCGGAGCGCGCGCCAGGCCTCTCTGACCACCGAGCATTTACACGTAAAGGATTGATGCGCGCGCCTGGAGCGTACGCTCCAAAACCGCCGGAAAAACCGTGCGTGTAAACGGGCCTATCGTCCCGTTAACGGAATAGCCTGTATCCCAGAAAAACAATTCTTGTAAAATATAGGCTAAGTCTTGTGCTCGTGTAGTGACAAAAAACTTATGAGAGCTTCATGTGAGCCAAGTATACACTTTACAGTGTGTATTCACTTCACTTTGTGAAACAGAATGATTTCTCTCTGTGTCTGTTTAGATTAAAAAAATCTGTTAACTCGGCCTTTATACGCGCTACATTTTAATTAACCTATATAAATACCTTAAGTTGTTTGTTTTTTTTTTTTTTAACTTAGGAATACATAAAAGCCAAGATTTTCCTCGCAATTTTTCGAATTTGACAAGTATATATTATGCCTTCCATTTCAATAAAAATTTATGACGTGTATAATGGCCAAGTCACCAATTTTTTATAATATTCTAAATAAACGATATATAAAGCCGAGAGCAACGATTCTGTTTTGAAAAAGTGAAGTGAATGCACACTGTAAAGTCTAGAGTTGTTTCACAAGTAGATCTCATAACTTTTTGTCAGTAGACGAGAACAAGACTTGGCCCATTTTTACAAGAATTGTTTTGCTTGGATCTCATTTCTATTTGTAAGTTTATCGATTTTTCTGATACGTCACTCAAATGTAATGGTTCCATTTGAAAATCGTGGAATGAGAACATTTTAGAATTGGAGACATCAGTATACGTTACCAACAATGCCCCACTCTCTGAAAACAATTGGTGTGCGCCGTAGTAAATCAATGCAGATTGTCGCTGGTTTAACTACCACCATAAATAAATAACTGTTAACTTCCAAACTAAGCATAGTAACAAAGTAATATTTAAGATGTTAGTTAAACTTGCTGCTCTCTATGCATTAAAGAATTCTGAGATATATAGCTTCGTTCGGAGCAAAGCAATTAAGCCGCAGATATGTGCCAGAATTTCTCATGTTTGGGACTGTAATTAAATAAATACGAGGAAAAATTCCAATTTTATATTTTTCCTATGATTTAATGATGAGCCTATCTATGTGTACCAAATTATCTGTTTGTAGCATTGTTGGAAGTACAGTAGAATTTTGAATTTCAATAAGTTCCAAGTACTGAAGGAAATAAATAAATTTAAACACATTAGTTAAACGTAGTAAGCTCTCTCTACAATGAAAATCTGAGGTATATAAAGTTATTAGGGAGAAAGCGATTTCACGTTAGGGGTAGGTAGGGGTAGATATATGGAAATTTACGTTTCAGACTTTTCTTACAATATGTGGTCAAAATGTTATTTGTGTACCAAATTTCCGCTTTCAACGACTACGTGAGTGCCTTTGATGATCACCAGTTAGTAAGTTACTTAGTGACAAAGTCGCTGAAATAGCCATCCATCCGAACTAAGAACAGTAACAAAATAAAATTTAGCACGTTTGCGAAGATCACTGATATATATGCATAACAGAAACTTGAGCCATGTAGCATCAATACGACCAAAGAAATTAAGGTTCAAAAATGGCCCGAATCGGTTCGAGTGCCCGTTGACTCGACTTGGCGGATGTACTGCCGTGCACCCAGATCAATGTTAGGCCGTTCAATATTTTCTGTAAATAAGTAGTTATGATGGAAAACCTCTTTCAATATGTCGAGACAGAAGGTGCACCTGAAGGGATTGCATGCTGAAATAATGATGGAAGTAGGTATTGTGCTGGTTGCTTTTATTTATTTTTTAAAGGAGTTTTAAGCATGTGCCATGGCCGAAATGCTTCCTCGACCTTTGCCAAAACTTCTGTTCTCCCTTTAATGTCCTCGTCTTCTACAAGCTGTAAAGCGTTAATAAAAAAAAACAAAATGCAGTAGATGGTACGCTTTTAAGCAAAATCTGTAATAATGAAAGAAATGAAAAAAGTTAAGCTTATATCAAAATATTACAGAATACGAGAAATGTCAATGACTGTTGATGCATTCCCAGCATAAGTAGTTGCGGTACCATTAATTTCACTGCTAATAGCCAGGATAGCATGCAATAGAATAATAATAAAAAAATTCTGGAGAGATTTTGTATTCTGAGAAACTTGCCTTTAGATCATGCAGAGTACAAGAGAAGCAATTCTGGCGTTCAAAAATATGTTAAAAGTACAGGTTTTTACACGTTTCTCCTGTCGCCCATTTACCTGAAAATTAAAATTATGTAAAGGAAACTTGAAACAACGCATTGTTAGTATCGTGGAGAGATGCCGTACTGCGTGCTGTGGTGTGTTTGCGGAGCCCTGCTGACAGCTGAGCGCTGCGTGTGTGGGCCCCACCCACTCCTAGTGGTCTCGCCCTCCACGTAACGTCTGAGCCGCAATTAGCCTAATGCACTCTGCCCGTCCCGTTTCTTTACTCTTCCAGTCAAAAACGCTTTTGCAGAAGATGAAACAGGGACACCTCCGACGGAACCACGCGCTACTGTGTGACTTACGACTTACTGCAATGAAAAGCACCCTGCGTGCTCACAGTGAAATACATGCTTACACGCTTACATTTGCGCCAGAGCTGAAGCAAGAAACTTTACAAATTTCTATTCTTTAACGAGATAAATGGTTATACTACTTCACCACTTCCAACAAAACAATGTCCGATGTAATAACTCTTAATCTGATTTAATCATTCATTTATTCTGACAAAAGTTTAATCTCTTCAGTACGTTTTGTAATACTTATACAACATTTTGTTAGTCTAGAATCTAGACTAACAAAATCTTGAAAAAAATATTGAATGAACTTCAGTGATATAATCTGAATCGTAGAAGAAATAAATAAACTTTGAACTTTTAGTAACAAATGATTTCGATTTACTATTTAAATTTTTTTGAGCCTATAATTCGGACAGAACCAGGCACACTTATGTTAACTTTGGGAGTTCTTGAACAAATACAAACATGGTACTTCTACTCAGTTATTTAAAATGTATTAATAATTACTGACGATTGTTCCATTTCCCCTCAATAGCTGTTACGTTGATTTTGAAACAGATTAATAGATTTAAAAAAAGAAATGTCAGTGGTAGGAGTACCAACGTCGGACAACTATTTGTCCATTAAATCTTTTTTTTTTTGCTATCAGTTGTAAGTAGACTTTTGAACTCGATCTTTTAGGTGGCGAACAAGTAATTCAGAGGGATGCGAAACTCTTTTCTACTTCACAACCTTCAAATATTTGGAGTGCAACTCATAACCACCTATTTATCTTTCCCATATTGATGCGACTTTTTCTAGCCATGGAAATGTAAATAAAAACGCAAACCATCACATTTAATTTCATGAGTAGCTGCTACCCGCGACTTCATACTGGAAGACTTAGAATTTTATTGCCAGATTTAATATCGGAAGCTGTGAGATACGTAAAAGAGCTCAGTGTCGGAATGATATGGTGGAGAAGTCATCACCATATCATTTAACACGACCTTCACCTCTGGCACAGCTTGCCATGTAATGTGAAGTACGCCGGAACTCTTGCATGGTTCGGATTTCACGTTAAACTGTAGGTCCCCTGTACCCGCTAGGACTACCTAGGTCTCATTTACGCCAGCGAGGTGTATCATAAAAAGACAAAATGTATTGTTTCAAAAACCTTTTGGTAATCACAAAATATTAGACTGGTGGAGCGCAAATCCACATCTATACTATATAATAAGTTGTTAAAATTATAAACAGATCATATACAAACTGAAGGTGAGGGAAACAAAGGCTACACCAGGGATATTACATTACAGATACCTACACACGCTATGCGTCTGTCTGTCACTGATCATGAAAAAATATTTTTTGTATCCCGAAAAAAGTATCCTATGTCCTATTTAATGATATACAATATTTCCATGTCAAAGATCAGAAAGATAGTTTTAGACGTTTAGTTGAAAAAATGTAACAAGGAGACAACAAGACAGTGAGACAGCTAGACAGAGTTACTTTCGCATTTGTAATATTACTACAAATGTATAGATGCTCTTTTTTTTTTTTGCTTATGGTTTTATGCCTCGTAGACGTCGAGGTCAGTAGCGTCCACGCGTCCTCCCGAATGCAAGGCAACGCTCTGTCCTCGCATTCGGGAGGACGCCGGTTCGTATCCCCGTCCGGGCATCCAGATTTGGGTTTTCCATGGTATCCCCAGATCACTCCAGGCGAATGCCGTGATGCTTCCTTCAAAAGGCCATGGCCGAGTTCCTTCTCTCGTTCCTTCACCCTAGTCCTTTCTCGCCTATAATGACCTCGATGTCGACAAGTCGATAAACCATAAAAAAATTAAAAAAAGAGTCGACACGAATTCTTCACGGGTTTTCTGTCGAATAATTTCTTTTTTCAACAACGTCTGGACTCTTAGTCTGGTAGCTTCGATATGACATCTCACCTGATGAAGGCACCGGAGGTTCTGCCGAAACGTTATTGAAAAAAAGAAATTATCCAGTAGAAAACCCTAGAAGAATTCGCGTCTTCGTGTCACAAAAGAAGAGTTGTCCAAATGCAGTTATTGTGGAGGGAAAATCTAAGAAATCTTTCGTACGATCAGTCAAGAATGCAAATCATATTATTAAAAATTTATATGAATTTCAGTTCAATATAGATGTTTTCACTTTGGATTTGCAATTTATCACACCAGGTTTACTGCTCCTAGCTATGAAATTTGTGAACGTAAACTGAGATCGTGTAAATTCCTGCGCGTCTTCCTTCGCCAGAAGTAATTGAATACCTTCACGGCAGCAGGGGTATCGCTGCTTGGGGATCGACGAATTGTTGGCGTCACTTGGGCGCTGTTGATAAGGCAGCTAGCTAGCGGGATCTGCCTCGAAAATAAATGGCAGTGTTGGCGTTAATGAGGAACCAGAGCAAAGAGAGCGGCACGGCTTTCAAACCAGTCCTCAATTTGCCGTCTCTCTATTGCCATAGGTTTTTAGGTTCCACCAGTAATTACCGTCTGCTTGACGGCATTTCTAGTCTGTTCCCTTGAGGGAGAGGAGAGCTGCTTTATTTGGGGAATTCCTTTCCTTTCACGTTCAATTGAAGCGTATCTTCTCGGCAGAGACTTAAGATTTCTTCATAATAAGAAACTTCTCACCGCCTGTTTGGAACTTTTCGCGATATCATTGAATGGAAGTCAACATCTACACAAATCCTTTGAAATGAGAGGAAGTGATCTTTCAATTCATGAGATAAATTGTGTAGTTAACTTGGGCCACCGGATATATTAGCTTGGTTATAAATATGATGAAAGCCTTTCTTAGTATAAATTATGGAAGATGAGTAAATTCTGCGAGATCCGATTTTCTTTGACAAATTGTTTAAGATGCGTAACTAACTGTGCGCAGTATTTAATTTATCCTATATACACATACAGAAGCAAATTTTTCCAACAAAAATCTTTTGTATTGTTAATTAATATTTTCTGTACAATGAACGTAAATTAATCAGAAATAATTGAATAGTTAGAACTTTATGTATTTGTTCTCACAGTTTCTTCAGAAAGGTTCAATTGAACCGAGAGCTGAAACAGAGAGACTTTATTCGGTTTATTCTGCAGTATTGTTTAACCGAATTGTGATTTATACTGATACAAGAAATAAAACTCATAAAAGCTCATAAACCCCTGAGAAAGAGTAGAAAAACACGAGAACGAATAACATCACCAAAATTTTTTACTTTTATTATTGATTAAAAGCAATGGTAGGTATAAAATTTAAATATTACAAAAATGATTAAAGTTATTTAACTATAAAAAGTTAAAAAATGTAAAAAAAAATCAGCAAATATAGTTTATGAAAAGTTCCGAGTCCAACAATATTGGTAAGAATAAAAAGAAGTGGCCCTGAAAATATACTGAAAAATGTCTGTAACTGATAGTTCTGCAGAGCCGACATGCGTTGATTGGCCGACACACTTCAATTGCAATGGAGCATATGCTGCTGCGGCATTTTCCCTGCTAATCTCCATTCTCATTAAATGGTATTTTATCAATCTTTAATTATTTGTGTGATATCTCACCGCGAACCTACTTTTTCTCTTTTAGAATTTCATTTTTAAACTTGTAATGTTTCTGGTAAACTGTAATTTTTTCCTTGATAATTTATTTCAGCCCATGCTACGTGATGTTCATACTACGGGAACTACTCCCAATTTTTCTTCCAACTTTCCCTAATATTGAACTATCCACGACAGTTACCTAAATGTTAACATCATACGAGCAGTTGATCACCTACATTTTAGATTTTACCTTTTTAATTTTTTGTTTTTCTAATTTTATTCTACGTTTCTGTAAGTCATATGCTACAAAGGTCTTTCAAATATCTTACCTCTGATAATGCAAGTTTCGAGCTATATATTCATTAGTTGATTTATTTCCAACTGTATGAATCTATTTGGAGGAGCTGCTTGATTACGAAATATTTTAGGGGCGAATTACAACAAAATGAGACTACACTCTGTTACATAGAAATGACGTAACCAAGGAGAAATGTGAAGTATATAAGCATTTATTCAAATGTAGAAAAAAACCTGTAGATTGTTTATCTTTAGATATTAACTGAATAATATGTTAAGTCCCTCCCCGCAAGTGAAGAACTTTTTGTTTTGTTTTGTTTCTGGCTTAACGGCTTGTCGACGCCGAGATCATTAGAGTCAAGAGAGGATGAAGTCAAGAAAAGAGAACGATTTCTGCCATGGCCTTTTTTTTTATATAAACTACACCGACATTCGCCTGGAATGATTTTGGGGAAACCATGTAAAATATAAATCTGGCTGGACGGACATGACTCAAAATTTAAAGAAGACGTGGTAGGTAGAATTATTGATTTGGTTTAGGAGTAACATCCTCAAATTTTAACTTTTTGTGAAGATATAGTAAATCCAAGAAGCAATACCTACATCGTCCACATTAAACAACTTTTGAAAAGATCGTCGTTATGGATCTCTACTGAATAATTTTTTTTTTCCATATATCTTAACAATTGAGTAACCAGATATGAGAGTTCAGTATATTCCTTATTTATTACATTTGAACAAGCACTCTAACCTGATCATCACCTCTATTGAAACTTTCGTTTATTCATGTGAAGTACGATAGTTTTAAAGCGGACTAAATTTGAAATGGGTGTAAGTAGGCTGTATTAGTTAAATTAGATGCAATTTTCTCTCAATTTTGCGTCAGGATATCCACAAGTACTAGGGATTTGCACTGTCATTTAAAAATTGACATTTACTTTTCCAACGCAATTTGCACCCCTTTGTTCCTCACCCATAAGTGAAATTTCTGCAATCAGTATTATATATTTTTGCCAAGTAAATACCAACCATTGATTTAATGAATTTGGTGTATTGGTGTATTTCTGATATACAGAAGCTATCTATTTTCATGATTCCTAGAAGTACATATTTGGACAATCAATTGTCGAGTTTCTCAAGGTGGTAATATCAAGCTGCCATCATTTTGTCAATGAATGAACGCTAACACTCGAGCCTGCCATTCGGGAAGTTGCGACTTCATATCACCATCAGACCATCTTGATTTAGATTTTCCATGATCTCCCGAAATCACACCAGGTGAATCCGGGGATGTTTCCTACAAAAAACATCATGGCCGAATACCTTTACGCCCTTTGTCCTCAATCTTTTCCATCCTCCAATGAACTCAACGTTGCATAAATAAGTCCAAGTGTCTGCTATTCAGTCAATCCTTCAAACTTTCACACAATCAGTGTTTCCCATATTACTTTTTTCTTCCCATTGTTACTAATTCGTTTTCCCAAAGGGAATAAATAATATTTATTTTTCTTATGGCTTTACGCCTCGTCGACGTCAAGATAATTAGAGGCGGGATGGAATTGGGGACAAGGAACGGGAAGGAATTCGTCTATGGCCTTTTGAAGGAAGTATCCAGGCTTTCGCCTGGAGTGATTTGGGGAAACCATGGAAAACCCAAATCTGGATACCCGCACGGGGATTCGAGGCCGCATCCTCCCGAATGCGAGCCATAACGTTAACCGTTCACCCACCACGCTCGGTGGAATAAAACAACCTGAAAATTGTATTTACACATCTCGCGGTACTCGAAGTTACAAAATTATTTAATGGCTGAGTTTTAAGTTGTCAAAACACTTTACCTATTTCTACGATTTCAGTATAAAAAATCTCTTTATCTATTTATAACCAGTAGTAATGTGAGAAATATTCATCAACCAGGTTATAACTGAGAACACATCTACCTAACCAAATAAACTGCAAACTTGATTCGTTATTCTTGTTCAACTGTTGAGCTTTGATCTTCGCCCAATACTCCCGCATCTTCTCCCGAAGTAAATACTTTCTTTATTCTGCCCGAAGGTTTTTCGTAAAATCCACGGACTTCGTTCAAAATATGCCTCAGCCATATCCTTTATATCCTTCTCATTTTCCGAGTTCTACGAATCTTTATCTCTGCTTTTTTTTTGGGGGGGGGGGGAATCAGTCTGAGAACCTTTCTACCCTTTGGTAGAACTCTTAGTTGTGGCACCTTCGGAATTCTCCCCTTTCCACTGGGCGCAGAACGTTCCTGAGAATCCCTCTCTCTCAGATTTTCACTTTGTCAATCAGGAATCTTCTGTTCAGATGTAGAGAGCCTGTGGCGTACAGGGCTTCTGGACATATGACTGTTGTGTAGTGTTTCAGCTTTGGGTTTCGCGAGAAGCATTTCTTAATCTGTTCTGATTTAGTCGACAGGCCAGTTCTATCTTTTTAAATGAAAATACCACCTCTTAACAACTGTTATTTTATTTCCATAAGTTTAGAAGCGTTGTGGACTGGTGCATCATGAGTGACTGTAAATGGAATACATACATTGTGTTGTTAAGAAATTTACATTATAAGTATACACTCTACTAACGATTTTTGATACAAACAATCACATGTTGGTCTGGAAATAGCTCTATTTGTACTTTTTCGTAGAATTCAACATCTTCCTGCTGTTCTGCATTGCTCCTTTTTTGACAACATTACTATTTCACTGTTTTTGAAATTGTCACACTTCAAAATCTCGTTTTTTTTTCTGTACTATTAGTGCCCATATTATTTATACTTCATAGACTGTGGTGCCATCTTTACGCATTAGCTTTTGTTATAATATATGCGTCTGTGTTTATTAAAATATTTCTCGTTTGTCTAATGGTGTCAATTATTGTGATTTAATGTTGTGTGTGTGTGTGGTTTAAGAGTATTCATATGTCATATGTGTCCTTTAATGTTTTGAAAAGTGTTTCATTTACAGTCACTGATGTTTCCAGTCCACAAGGGCGTCACGCGTCTTAACTTATAGGAATAAAATAACAGTTGTTAAGAGAAAGTGTATTCATTTACAAACCTTGAACAAAAACTGCGGAGGAATGGCCAGTAACCAATTCCCGCTTGTTAATTCTTATGAAGAATCTCTGTCAAGTTGGGCTCGATTCACCTGCGCAGGTACTAAAAATTTTCTGCCGATTTTACAGTCTTGTAGCGACATCTATCCGTTAGCCTTTGCATTGTTGGTAAAGAATTTGGGTCACTCCAACGATAGCCGGAGACCCATTTAGGCTGCCTGTCTTCTGAGGCAGTTGACCTGTAATCAGAGATATAAAATAGTTTTTAAGAAGCATTTAAATACAAAATGAAAATACATTCTTATTTTTCTATTTCAAATTCAAAATGGTTTCAAATGTTAGTATTTAAATACAAAATGTAAAATAGGTATTTTTAAATACTTTTATTCAAATAAAATACATTTATTATATATATGTTATATTTATCAATTAATTCATGGATTAACACTACTAATCATTCAAACAAGTTATCCTTCACGTTCAGTCTATTGAGGTCACATTATTGTCCCATGTTCTACAGAAATTGTCAAAAAAGCATTATTTTTTAGGAACGCCTTTTTTACTATTGGATGTTTATTCAGGAAATCTAAACAAGACTCATTATCGTTTAAATATTGCAGTATTTCTATAGTAGTGTTTGAATTGTCACTAGCTACAGAAGAATCTAAGCCCTCTACAAACATATAAAAAGATTCATTTATTACTTTTTCCCCCAGTTGGATTATGTATCTTCTTCTACGGTAGCCAATCCTGGGATTGGTCTGCGGCAGTCGTCCATTTAGCTCTATTCTCTGCCCTCCTGTTCATATCTGCATATCTCCTGCAGCCAAAATCTTCCATTATCTGCTGGATGTATTTTAAACGCGGTCTTCCTCGATATCACTTTTCTTTTACCATTCCCTCCAGTATTGTTTTTAATTAGCTCTCGTGTCTTAAGATATATCCAATTAATGTTATGTGTAGCCTACTTCGATTATTTTCTTGATTTATTTTTATTACCTCAAAAACAAATTAACCTTTTATGTTTTCTCCGTTCTCTCTATGCAACAATTTGAGCTTAGAAAAAAAAAAAAGAAAGGAAAGGAAAAGAGATAGATGCTAATATGTTATCATTTTCATTCTGTTCTCTCATTGATAGTATCTCTCAAAACTTCATCTAAAGCTTCCTTTAGTTGCATTTATTAACACACCACAGTATACCGATTTATCCATTTGTAAACTGCTTAGCATTATCATTAATTCTGGTTGTCAACATTCGCAGGAGATATCTTTGTTTCCCTCGAAACTTCTGATGTTTTCAGCAATATTATTTTTGATGTTTTACCAATACGTTGATAAATTCAGTCCACCAAGCGAACAAAACTGACATAGAAACAACAAGCAAAACAATCACAACACGCAATGGTAGACACGTCAGTGCTGTAGTTGTTTGTGTTATTTGACTTTTGTTTGGTAAATATGACAACAGTTTGAATGTTTTAATAAATCAATATTCGTCAGAGAGAATTTCCATCTGAAATAAGAAGAATGAAAAACTAAGAAAAGTATTTTACATTTTTTAAATATAAAATTGTTTGAAAAACTATTTCAAATAAAATAAAAAATGATTTTTAAATAAAAATAGATATTTTGCATTTTGTATTTGCATTTTAAATACATCTATTTCAATAATGTGCATGTCTACCTGTAATGTCATACTTTCCAAAGGTTCGTCTGCCAAACGCAGGCAATCTAAAACTAGTATTTTCATCTTATGAATCATATTAATCCCACTCTGGTCATCTAAGTTGGCCAGTTTCTTTGCACCAAATATCAAATTTTTTTTCAAGGACTCAATTCACGTCGGTCACCCTGTTTCACACCGTTTTCATCTCAAAGCTTTCCAAGATTTCGCTTGAGATTTAACCTGAGAATGAGTGATCGTCAAGGTTTGAAGAATGAGTCTGCGGGTCTTGCTGTCCGGCCTCAGTTTCTGGAGAATTGTACCTACTGAGTATTTTTTTTTAACTGCTTCTCGTCTCTTAACAGCGAAGTCTTTAGAGACGGGAAAGGATGGGGGCAAGGAATGCGTAGGAATTCGGACATGGCCTTTTGAAGGAAGCATCCCGGCATTTGCCTGGAGTGGTTTGGGAAACAATGGAAAACCCAAATCTGGATGCCCAGACGGGGATTCGAACTGCCGTCCTCCCGAATGCGAGGTCACAACGCTAACCGTTACACCACCACTCTCGGTGTATTGAGTAGTACTCTATAAATGGAGTCATGCGTCTTCCTAAAATCCACAAGGGTGAGTACCACTTTGCGTTTTCTCATCTTGGGGTACGTCAGTATGGTATTAAGTTTGAGGCACAGTAACGACTCTTCTTAAAGCCTGCCTGGTATTCCTCCAATTCACTATCTAGTTGATTCTCTGTGCTCGTTTATATGGCTTGGAGGCAATCTTGTATGTTACTGGGACAAGGGATCTCTCGGTAGTTGTTTTCGTCGGTATAATACCCCTCCATCTGAAGCTGAAGCCTAATCAGGTGGTAACTTTTCTGATTCCCATGTATTCAGAATAACCTCGGTCAACTTGCTCACAGCATTGATGCCAGCATTTCAACAAATGATGTCCTCCCCAGCTACATTCTTGTTTTTAAGACGCTGAATAATTTGATGAACCTCTTCAAATGAAGGGGGTGTTGAAATTGGATTTGGTGAAAACAAAATTTCTGGCATTTAAATAACATTTTCTTGCTACGTGCATTTCGGTGCCACACCCACTTTTCTGCATATATTTTAGAACTATATAACCCCTATATTGCACTGTAGGGATTTTTTTTCTGACTCTTGCGTGTGCTGGCTATCTTTGGAGGGCAACGGTCAGTATTCTCTTGTTTCTGCTGTTTGCAAACAACACACCTTGAAACACGCTGCTAGTTTTGTGTGAGTGCGTTTGCGAGCAGTTGTTTTCTTGAAAGTCAATTTCCCGCAAACTAAAATTTTCAGTACATATGCTCCATTATATCAGAAGCTATCGGAGATAATTGAATGAAATTTTCAGAGAGTCTGCATAACAAAAAAAAAGCCACCTCTGGTACTACAAGCATTAATATTCCCCTATTAGGATGTTTACAAAAAAAAAAAAAAAACATTTTCTGCAGAAAAAACTTAATACTTTTAACAATAAATTTTAAATAACTATTTCTTAAAAATTATAAAATGTATAAAGTAGATATTATGACAGTTGACTGTACTAGCATCATGTAACATTCAGTAAAAATATTAAGGTCCTGCACCAAATAGTTTTTTCACAAATGGGTCAAATACTTGATTAAATTAACATGGCGTTAGATAGGTAGGGGGTGGTCCCTTTAAAATACTCTTCAAAGAGGTGAGAGTTATCCCTGTCATTGAAGTCTCCGAAGTGGATGCTTGGTGGAGCATATTTTCTGAGTGTTTGTTTGAAGGTTTAGTAAAAATATCTAGAGTTTTTTTTTTACGAAGCACTCTTCACGTTGAGTTTGCCAGCTTTGCGTAAAGATTCGTTTAATTTCTTAATAATCTTGGCTTTTAGCTTTCTTTGTTCTGAAATGTTTTCCAGACTTTCCTTCGTCTTCTGAGAGTATCATTTCATCAAAGCTGCCCGTCTTTGGAATTGTGCAGTCACAGTCTCTATGCCAAGACACATGCTTTCTTTTCCACTAATACAATATAATTCATATAGGACATGGAACGATCGACATGAAATTTTATTTCACAGGTGCCGAAAATTGAAATCTGTTCCGAACATTTTTAACACATAATGTTGCCTAATTTGAAAGCTGTTGATTGGTTTTAGATGGGATTTTCGGAGTTACTGACATTATTTTGACTTAGGAACTTTGAAAGCTTAGTATCTCAATTAGAATCTGTGATACCGTATGTCTTATCAGCCAACTCCTCGCACTATGTCAGTAGAAAATAAAATTCACGTAAATTGAAATACAATTTCGTTTCAAAGGAAATAAGACATGGTTCATACAACAGACTTTCAAAACTAACATGCGGATGAGGTTTATAATATATTTCTGTGAAAGTCTATGTATGAATGCTTCACAAAACAATATTTATTGTTGTACCATACTGACTGCAGGTAAAATATGAACTTCGTATTTCAACAAAATTTCAGTGGATTGTCATTGAAGCGATTTATTTCATTTTTTGTTAATCACTAGTGCCGAACAAAGTGAAATTTTTACTCACTGAGGTAGAACGAAACGATCAGTAAAGTAGTTCCGCCACTTTGGGTGGTAACAGTGTCGCAATGTGACGGGCAAATGTTCTAATGACGGAAATGATGTATAAGAAAAAAATGAATCTTAAATCACTTGACAAAAGGTCTATTATAATACAATCACTGTTATTTGGATTACTTTAATCAGCAATTTGGCTATCACGAGGTATGTGTAATTAAAATCTATATTTTATAACATTCTCTATTGTAGTTACATGTAATTATGTTTTTTTTAGTGTAAACGCACAGTTAGCATTTCTACTATTTAAAGTTGACTGGTGAAGCATTACTATTAATAGGTGGATCAAGCTACACTTTAGTCTCTCTCAAATAAAATTAAATTTAAATAAAATTAGGGAGAAATGAAAACTTACAGAATTGAATCGATTAAACACATATTAGTTCATCAATTTTTCATACTAGGAGCTGCGTCGATAGGTAACAGATCCAACCGCTCTCCATTCCACTTGGTTTGCTACCGACAACAAAACAAGAGAATTTACTCGTATGTTTGATAATTCATCAAAACTGCAGCGTAGTCCATGGAATATTCCCTTTGTGTGTCGTCATCCACGTCACTGTTTTCTCGGTGGACATCAGAGTCAGTGATGAGTGTGCGAATGCTCTCTCGCCCTAGCGACTTCGGTGCATATTGTGTTGACGTGGGCCAGTGGCAAAATAAATCCGTGTGGGCGGTATATCCCGCGCATCTCTTTGGTAATTACCATACCGTAGCCAGATTATCTTACTGGGTTAAGGGGAACGTGGGACCTAAAACAGGGAGCACTATATTATACTTTGTCAGAGGTTAAGAATCAGTAAAAATTTCGATCGCGACCGGGATTCTTTTCGCGGACATACGATCCTCAAAATCCTTAATCAACTGAGCTACCAGAGGTACGAGTCATTGGAGTTGCACTCTTACTTTATTAAAGTAGCTAATCTGTAACGCTGCATTATTTACGAGTAACAGTACATAATGTGCACGATGGGGCCATGTATCATGTATCCAGGCCGGTCACAGCTAATGGGCCCTGTCATATGGACGAGGTATCTGATTCATCTTTTGCAATTGGTAGCTTCAATCAATAAACTTTAAGGTAGTTACTTTCACCGAATAGTAACTTATTCTTGTATCATGACACAGGTGTATTACTTTATGGAATAAGACTTATTTATTTCCAGTAAGTAGCGTTAATCCCTTTATCCTGAAACTGTGAAGGTTGTTCAATACGAAACAGACAGAATCAGTTGCTGTTAGTTTGATGACTATTACATTTAAAAGGTGACGGGACGTACCGTTAAAATTCCAGTAGCATCTTGCTGTGTATTAGATCCAGATGTAATAGTCGGCTGAGCAGCAGGCGATGCTGGTTGTATCTTCGGTTGCGGCTGCAATAAAATGGAGGCTTTTTTGCCACTCTTCGCAATGATTTTCGGGCAAGTTTTCATTATAATATCTCGTCTGTAGGGTGATGAAGTGAGAATCCATCACGGATCTGGTCTATTTGTGGATAATAGCCTGATACGGGGTTAGCTATATAGCGGGATGATATAACTGTTCCCTTTCCCTCTTCCCATTATCCGCGGATCCTGTGGATTCTTGAGGGTGAGACAAGAGGAACATTAAATCTTAAGCACGACGTTGATTGCCTAGAAGGCATGCCAGTGCTGAAGACACCCCTTCCCTGACGTCGCCGGTTGGAATTGGAGTGTCCATTTTTTTAGGCAAAATATAAATTCAAATGTTTTTTGTTTTTTAACTTATGACTTTACGCCTCGTCGACATTGAGGTCATAAGAGGCGGGACGGGACTGGGTACAAGGAACTGGAAGGAATTTGGCCATGGCCTTCTGAATGAAGCACCCCGGCATTCGCCTGGAGTGATTTGGGGAAACCTTGGAAAACTCAAATCTGGATGCCCGGACAGGGATTCCAACCGGTGTCCTCCCGAAGGCCATAATGTTAACCGCTCACCCACCACGCTCGGTAAATGCAAAGTCAACAATTCCATTCCCAAGGATGGACCTTATCTGCCGGTAGCTCCGCGGCAGCACTGCTGTCAGTTGTTAAAGATGGTGGTTGTGCTTGACGCGTCCACGGCGTACGAGCAACGAAGTGTGGTTCATTTTCTACGGAGCAAGTGACGAACGCCCATCGAAATCCCCAGCGGAAATGCAGCCCACTTATGGGGGAAAATGACTCGGTTTGAAAATGTGAGGTGGTGATGTTGTGAGTTGGTAGAAGACCATAAAGACTACATGACAATGAGCGCCCACATGTTACAATAAGAACAGCAGACAAGCTCCGGTCATTTCACTGGGAAAGTCTGGACCACCCACCATACGGTTAGACCTCACTCCTAGCGTTTTTCAGGTTTTCGGTCAGTTGAAGTTCCTGGTAGGACAGCGATTCACGTGCAACGATGAAGCCAAGACAGCAGTCCGACGGTGGTTCCACAGTTAGACAGACGAATTCTACCGCAGGGGCATCTCAAATTTAGTGCTGCGATGGAACAAATGTCTGAACCGGTATTGGGACTACGTGTAATAATATGGTAAGGTACATATAATAGCACTAATATTTGTAATTATCTGTATATATTATCTAAATAGCAAACTCGCTAGAAGAGAACTTAACATACGGCTCGAAGAAACCATTCTTACCCACAATAAGACACCAAAGTACCTGGGTGTTACCCTTGACCGAACATTATCCTTTAATGCACGTCTAACGAAAATGACTAAGAAGTTAAAACAAGAAACAATATCATTCAAAAACTATGTGGTACCACCTGGGGTGCATCGGTCTCCACTCTCCGCTCGTTTGCTCTGGGTCTTGTCTTTTCGGCTGCCGAGTACTGTGTCCCGGTCTGGTTGAATAGCCCGCATGTGAGAAAAGTGAACACCCAACCTAATAACGCTATACGCATGACTGCAGGCGTGATCAAGACAATTTCCACAAGATGGCTCTCGATACTGAGCCACATACTACCACCTAACCTGAATACAAGTTAGTACAAGAGGATAATGAACAACAGAAACTTACTGATCCACCAAGATATTAAGGATGCCAACATCAATAGCCTTCGCTCTAGAAAACCACCAATGAAATCGGCAAGGGATGCTGTTCATGAAGATTTTAACATCACCAAAGCTTGGATCCAGGAGTGGACTGTATAGCAAAACAGCAGCTTACCTTGCATTACACAAAAGCCACCAGGTTTTGATTTACCTCGTAAAACTTGGTCCACACTCAACAGAATCAGAACTCGGCACGGCAGATGCGCACACTCTCTATACCAGTGGGGCAAGCAACCATCCCCCTTACACGAATGCGGGGAGATTCAGACCATTGGTAATATTATTGAAGAATGTCCGATAAGATCTTACAGTGGTGATCCTGTGGACTTACTGCTGGCAACTCAGGAATTGATAAACTATATTAATAAAGTAGATATATGTCTTTAATCTTGTAAAATTGCAGTATATATATTTTATCAATGTTCTTAAAAGTGTCTAAATTGCCATACGATAAATAAATATCTATATGTACCTTACATCTGCCAATAACAAATCGGGGCAAAGACTTTCTGATTTGCCGTCGTACTTGCAACCTATGCACGTGGTAGCTTGACTTGTAGAAATTAAAGCAAGTGATTCTCAACTGTCACCTTAAAACTGTGAAAGGTTTCTCTACTGTAGCGGCATGTCAGGAAAGTGATTCCATCCCACACTTATCCTAGTTCTTACTCCTAAGCTTAGAGTGTTCGATTTTCCTCCGAAAAAAGTATTAGAGAGGAGTGTGGGAGAGCATATCGTGATAGGTGGGCGCTGTGTGAAGTAGTGGGTGTTCCCTGTAGCCCTGCGTGGCTGCGGGCGAGAGAGATGGCCGTCCGATCCGCCGGGATTGTCTCGATAAATCTGCAGCCCTGCCTTCCCTTCGTGCCGCAGCTCATAATACGGCGCACATAGCTGGTGGCCTGCCACGCCGATGAATAACTCGCATACCACGAGCCGGCCAAGTCCGCCGCCATTCCCGTCAACAGTTATTGGGCTCCCAAAACACTCAGACCACGTACGGCAACGTCTACAGATTAAAAAATAGTAATTAAATATCTGATCAAACGAAGTCCTCAGCTGTTATTTGTGGGAGATCTTCCAATAGCCGATTTTGAGAGAAAGACAGAACAGATTTTTACTGCTTACCTGTTTCACCTTTTTCCGAAATAAAAAACAGCTCTATAACACCGCTGGGATAAATTAGTGCAAAGTGAGTGGTATATTGCTGAAAATGCCAAACTTAATTGTAACATTACAGTTACCTTCCGCCGGCTGCGAAGTAGTGTCTCTGGAGCGGAGAGATACATTTTTTTCTAAGTCAGTCGTATGCGAATTGTCACAGAGCGCGGCTCACGTAGTGAAGGCATTGGCCTATATCCTTACTGTATGATGTAGTTTCGTATTTGTAACTGTGTTTAAGAAGAGCTTTATGTTGTCGATAGGAACAGTAAATGTAAAAGTGAAGTTGGAACAGCCTTTAAATAAACAGTGAAACTCAAGTTGTGATAATAGATAGTTTAGCTTCAAGCAGACATCAGTGATAATTTTACTTTTGTCTCAAGAACTCTGTAATCTTTCGGATACGAAGTTTCGATTAGGCTTTACTATTGAAATTTGATGGTGTCCAAACCGTTCACAAGTGTTAACGTGCTTTATCAATAAACCTGTAGTGGACATAATTATTCTTAGTAATGAACTTAGTGACGTTTATTAATTGTTCTAATAATTCCTGCTTAGAACGGCTTTTGGTTTCATCATCTGGCGACCGACGGCAGAACGAACTGTATGAAATTAAATTAGCTTGCTTCTAGAACTGTGTCTTTGAGAGAGAACATATATTTGCGAGTATTCAAATACCGCTAATTATAAAAGAAAGCATAAGAGTGTTCTTACATGTCTTACCGTGATCAGGACTGAAAATATTAAATAAAAGGTACTTACATCAGCTGTTATTTGTGAGATCTCATCTCATATCTGATTTTGAGGGAAAGGCGGAGCAGATTTTTACTGCTTACCTGTTTCACCTTTTACCGGAATAAAAAGGATAAATTACTGCAAAGTGAGTGGTATATTGCTGAAAATTCCAAACTTAGTATTTAGAAAGAAATATGGATATAAAAATTTTTGCTTTCAAAATATAACGATCCACTAAGATGACAACCTGCGGGTTTGCCCTTATCCAATCAGAACCTATGATGAATCATAATGAGACACTTTATTTTGTAATCACTAAAATTCAGCATGATTTTTAGGACAGGTCTCCACGTTCTCGTCAATTTAATCTCTATGGTTTGGTTTCGTCGGCTCATTTAAATAGTTTTGTGTGTTTAGGGTCCTATCTGCATAGTAGAAGTCTGAAAACTTTATAAATAATTTACTACCTTTCACGTTTTCAGGTCAAAGGAACAATAATTTGTGTCTTATACTTAAGCCAAAGGTGAACGTTTTCAATTTTAAAACTTTACCAAGCAGAACTGAGTGCAAATCTTCCATACGATGAAACCAATAAAGTCTGGAGGCACCAGAATAACAGCATAGGTATTGTTCTGATTGCTAAAATAATATAGATGACTTACCGGAGGTTTTTTGATGCATATTTTTGGTTAATTGAATGTAGTTTAAAATTTCTGTTCATGTTATTTGACCATACTTACACCGTTTAGACAGGTAGGTGGTTGGCTGTTTGTAGCAGCAGGTTTACTGGAAATGTTGAAATAATCGGACGCTCAGATTTATTGCGGAGACCGTGCCTTGGTCTCGGATCGCGGCGTAAGTGAACACGTAGGATTTTCAATTAATGTGCCTTCGGTGTGTAGAGCTCCATAAAACTTTCACCCTGAGGGTAAATATTGTATCTCTTTTGTTACGGCACAATTATTTCACCAATGACTAGTCATTAAATGATTGGTACATGGTAGCAGTACTTTATTATTCAAGATTTTTGTTCAGAAGTGAAACGCTCCAACGTGTAAGGACGAAACTGTATGTCTATTGGATGTTTAGCAAAATTAGAGGAACGAAAAACTATTGCGACAGAAGTCTAATCAATTACATATCATTTTAATACTCACGTAATAAATGAGACGGATTCAAAGAACTGTTGGCAAAGACTCAAGAGAAACAGGATAATACAGAGGGAGACAGAAAGAGAGAAAACTTCAAACTGATGGTTACTTTGAAAGGAACCGTAGTAAAATCAACCAAAAATTGGACGCTATTTTTTGTTCTTTGAGCTTTACGCCTTATCTACATCAAGGTCATTAGAAGCGGGAGAGTATGGATGGGGGAGGGGCAACGAAAGGAAGAAATACGTCTATGTTCTTTTTAAGGAACCATCCAAGAATTATCCATGGAATGATTTCCGGAAACTTTAGAAAACCGAAATCTGGAAGACTGGGCGGAGATCAGAACCCGCGTCCCCCGAATGACAGGTTAGGGAGTTGCTGCTCATCCGGGCTCAGGGGCGACTATTGTTAAAGGAATTGAAGGTGTTATTTGCTTCCGGTGTAAAATTTTTACATCATCAATACTAGAGAAAAGTAAAATTCTACTGTTACTAGCAGTATACAAAAATACTTGGAGTAGTTATAAGTTTTCGGTGATTTACATTAGTGGGGATCAGATAGTGGCCATCGCTGAGTAGCTCTCATGATAGCTCTAAGATACTCGTTCACAGTTTGTGGCTGTATTCGTTTCAGTTACCGAAATATCACTGCTTCATTGCTACCATTTGCAATTTTCAGTTATGCTGCTGGAGGGAATAGATAAATGCGTTCTGCCCACTCAGACAGGCCAGTTTAAATAAAAAGCAACTAGCTTTTGTTCGTGACTTCATGGAAGTAAAACAGGGAAAAGATCATAGTTTTCTCATTGACTTATAGATTATCATTAATTATGAATTAATATTTAATAAACTATAAAATTGAATTAAAATGCATAATCAAAACCACTATAAGAAATACATAAAACAAGTAAGAAATTTTACTAATACTATTAAGAAAAATCCAAAACAAAATCGAAGCTCAATTAGGCGGAAGCGTAAGCAGCATTTAAAATTCTAAAATTAACCGAAGTTGTTAATCTTAAGAGTATATTCTTCTTGGGGAGAAGTTATCGAATCATTTAACATAGTCTTATATTTACGAACGAAAATAAAGTTTAATCTTCAAAATATTCTTCAGTTCCTTGTTACCCCTCCAGTTGGTGTAATGAAATGGTACAATCCTCAGATTTTAAGTCAGACTGCGTTAACCTCGTCACTTTTTGCTCCTTGGTTTTAGCGTCGTTGTGAACACGAAGAAAAAATTCTAGAAACAATTGTTTTGGTTCCAGAGATCTCAGAAAAATCGGTCCCAATAATTTATTCAAGAATTTCTTTAATATACATACCTACACTGTAACGTTTCAGTTTTATAATACTTTATATGCTCCTTTGAATGTGTTCATTTTTTGCCAATAAGTTTTTTTTAAATATTGGCATTCATTTACAGCTGCATCATCTGAATAGGTGGGCAATAGAGGTTTTTTTTTTTTTTTGCTGTCGTCAGTCTTTAGACTGGTTTGATGCAATCCTCCATCCCTTCCTATCCTGTGCTAACCTCTTCATTTCTACATACCCCTTACAACCCACGTCCTCAATTATCTGCTTCATATATTATAATCTCTGTCTTCCTCTACAGTTCTTACCTTCGACTGTTCCCTCAACAACGCATTAACATATCTCTCATGCTTATTGGATTGATGCAGCAACTAGCGTGCTATACATGGCCAAGAAGTCAGTTTCCGAAGTGATCGTAAGATTTTAAACGTTGTTGTTGTTGATGATGCTTTATGGTGCGTTGACATCGAGGTCATTAGCGCATTTTAAACGTTATGGGTGTATCCACAAGAGGTATAAGAAACTGGTTTGCGAATAAAAGATTATTAGTAATTCACTGTGAGAGATATTCATTGTAGGCAACTTTATTCTTTCAGATATCTGCTTTGGTTGGACATCAGAGCGTAATAGCGACGAAACCAGCTGGCAGGAGCAAGGCAACGGTCGCAGTGGTTGCATGTAGAACATACCGTATCAGCGATACTATATTTATTTGCAGGAGAGCAAGATAATTAACCTGTAATACGGAATATGAGTACATATCATATTTCCGAACTTTTTTTTTAGTTGTGACTTTCCACATACTAGTTTTTATTTCACAGATGTCATAATTATTGCTGTTAAAATCTTTTTAACATTGCTATCGTGAGTTTAATCCAATATTCTGATTTTTATTGCTCTAGAGCTCTAATTATTATCGTTAGCTGACTAGTTTTATCGTTAAAATATTAAATAGTCTATAGTTCTTAAATTTTAAATGAAAATGCTTCGGAACAGCTCCTATGTAAGCTTTAAGCCGCAGAGTATTTTGAATATTCCACTGTTGTTCGGTTTGATACTGTACATCCTCGTTGCAGGCTGCTGGCTTCTCTCAGCAGTGTACTGCACCCGCTAAACCACCAGATCTTTTACTGTGGCAAAACATTGTATATCTATTAGTCTCTACCATGTAGTATGGGAACAGTCTTGATAGTTAAAATAGTACCCGGCAGCCGGTGACAGTGCCTTTACCTGCGATCACAAGCAGAGTAATCTTGAGGTGACCTACGATCCATCATAGGTAAGATTCTGCTTTTAACGAAACAGACGTCGCTTTTAGCGATCGGTGATGGCTGCTCCCGTATGAGTTGTGATGTATATTTTCTCTCCACTACCCTGTACATGGTTCTCTTTTTTGATTAGAATCTCCAGTTTGTTTCAATATTGCTGCACCCTGTAAATTACATATTCTATGAATTAATGTATT
Source organism: Vandiemenella viatica (assembly GCA_031002005.1). Lineage (NCBI taxonomy): Eukaryota > Metazoa > Arthropoda > Insecta > Orthoptera > Morabidae > Vandiemenella > Vandiemenella viatica. The sequence continues at coordinate 14,720,828 of JARYHS010013631.1, read as the reverse complement.
TAGTCACAGTTATATTTCGAGCAGATTAATTTGTGTAGTATGTGTATTAATGGATTTTTTTATGGTAGTACGTAATAATTGCTGTGAAGGTGGTGTTTTATCTGGTCGGAGAACGCATTAACTGTCATCGAAGTTTAGCGTGTGCTCGGCCAGGAGAAAAATTGTTCTCAACAGGAGGATAATTGTTATAATGGCCCAATAATCTGATGTATGGATGTTAGAAGTGGTAGAATCACAGTAGTAGTTCATGTAGTTTTCTCATATGCTGCAAATACAAATTAAATCGGTAATAGTATCTTCTTTATTTGTACTAAGTGCGGAAACCGTACACCCAGTCTGCTTGTTCTAGTGACCTTGTTTTCTCATTACTACGTGGTGAGATATCAGCATCGTGACTATACTCTGCTCAAGACGCGCAGAGCTATGTAAATTGACTTACACTTGGTGGACGAGTATTACCATGTAACGTAGCTAAAAAAGAGATAAATGACGAAGTAAGCTACGTAACCAATAGTTTAGAATTTCTCACTGAGGTTCTCGTCTTTCTTATTTATCACGAATCGCCAATAAACCTATTAAACTTTATTGTGGCAGGGATCAATTAGATTCAGGATATTGGCATTTCCCTGAGATGTGAATTACAGTGTTTTGTTATACTTATTCCCACATACGTGAATCGGTGAACGACGGAAAATTTTTTTATTTTTTCTGCACATTTTTTCTCACCAATCCGAGAACTCGTTCTGTCCAGATATCGAGAGCAATTACGATAATTTATGTTTGCAAGATAAATATGAAATTTGACCTGATCCCATCGTGTTAAACACATTTCGCGGCAAGGAACACCCAAACCTTTTCTATCGGATTAAATTAATGAAAAAAAATAAAAATAAAATAGATAAACCTGACACACCAGACAGAGTTCAAAGACAGAGGGCTCGGTCGTTAGCTATGTGATTGGGAGAAGAATTACTAAACTAATATTACTGTAGATACAGCTAGAAAACAAAAATCAGGTAATAGATAAGTGAAATAATGGTTTTCTGGTTCAATGTAAAAATAAATAATTTTCGCAGAATTTTCGATAGTTGGCCAGCTATTCACAATTGTCATACACTGAAAAGCTAAAGAAACTGGTACACCTGCCTAATATCGTGTAGGCCCCCCGAGAACACGCAGATCAGGCAACATGTTTCCAATCATCAACAGTCCAATGTCGGTGTTGGCGGACCCAGGCGACTCGTGCACTCAGCAAGGGTACACGAGTGGGTCTTCGGCTCCGACAGCCCATATTGATGATGTTTCGTTGAATGGTTCGTACGCTGACACTTGTTGATAGCCCAACATTGAAATCCGTAGCAAAAATGCGCAAGGGTAGCACTTCTGTCATGTTGAACGATTCTCTTCAGTCGTCGTTGGTCACGTTCTTGCAGAATCTTTTTCCGGCCGCAGCGATTGAGGAGATTTCATGTTTTACCGGATTCCCGATATTCACTCGTGCACTCGCGAAATGTTCGTACGGGAAAATCCCCACCTCATCGCTACCTCGGAGAGGCTGTGTCCCATTTCTCGCACGCCGACTACAATACCACGTTCAAACTCACTTAACTCGTGATAACCTGCCATTGTAGCAGCAGTATCCGATCTAACGTCTGCGGCAGACACCTGTTGTCTTATATAGGCGTTGCCGACCGCAGCGCCGTACTCTGAGTGTTTTGTTTGCATACGCATGCCTATACCAGTTTCTTTGGCTCTTCAGTGTAATTGCTCAAACAATGACGAGTAGGAGAATATATATATATATATATATGATTATAGAGTGGCACTGTTGCAAACAGCCTGTGACATGATAATGGAATTCTCGGAACAAATAATTTACTAAGGGTTGTTCAACTCTTTTTAGCTAGTTCAATGACATCACTGCACGAAGTAACCGGCAGAATAATTTGCGATTTCGAAATGCACGAGCTCGAAATAACTATAGTAGAGGTGTTAATTTATTGTAGTCGCTGTAACAGAATAAACGATAGTGCGAATGGTTCATAAAAATTGGAAAATACCAAGCGGAAAAAAATGCCCGTATTAACTGGAAGCGCCTGGTTTTGCAGCATGAGATGTGCAGTGTGACATCTGGATGTAGCCCCTGAAGCAGCAGATTCCGACCGGAAACGCATTGTTCCTGCAGGAGCGGCCGTCGCAACTTTATGGGGCACACCCCTCCTTGTTCCGTCCACACGGTCATTACGGTAATGCAGTCGGATGGCCTTAACTGGAATGGGCTGGGCGTGTTCGCAAATTACTTAATGATATGTACGCTGGCAACGCGACCGTAATTACAGCCAAGTGCTGCCTACGAGGGCTCGGGTTTCACAAGCTCCGACCCTTTACTGGGCTCTCCCTAGAGGATTACCTACACATCCAGTCACTAATAGAGCCGCTATCCTTACCAACTCCAGTTGCGAAATCGTGTTTTAAATCGTCAAGATGGCAACTGGGTTTGAAAGCTGTAGGAAGAATTCCGGAATTTATTTCTTCTCCAGAGATCATTATCAACATTAGGTAGTACAGTTCTATAGATTTTAACTGGTCTTATGTTTTTGTATTTATCAAAACTGTTCACTAGATTGTTATCATAGTTCTCTGTACTGGCAATACATTTTGTACCCAATAATAACGTTCGTACCAAGGGTGCTGAGTGAGCGGTAACACACTGGTCTCGCATTCGGGAGACGTGGGTTCGGATCCCCGTTCTGCCATCCAGGGTTTCGGTTTTCCATGGTTCCCGAAATCAATAAACACGAATGCCTGGATGGTCCCTTCAAAAGGTCAAGGCTTCATTGCTACCTGTTCCTCGCCCCCAGTTATTTCTCGCCTCTAATGACCTCGACGTCGACAAGGCACAAAGCCACAAAAAATAACGCACGTTGCTGTTTATATTTATCTTTGCTTTTTCCAAACATGATTCATGCATCTAACTACATGACTGATTTTACTAATGTCGATTTTTCCTTTTATAATACGCAGTCCACAGTACAATATTGGAAGCTGTAAGCTGTTTGCTATAAGCACTGTACTTGATGCAGCTAAGCTCTAACTGGAAATTACTTCAAGATTTTACTGGAATATTAATAAATGCGCAAAGAGGTATCTGATATGATGATAATAATAAAAAGTGTGCACCGTACACGATATTCGAAGTATATGGACGGAATTAATCCTCCATAGCAACTTTCAGAATAAGTAGATACCATAGAAGTAACTGGAATCGTTTCCTGTTGGCTTACCTATGTGAAATGGTTCGTAGCTGTTATTGTAGCGGAAGGTCAGGTACTCCCTGGCGGCGGCCAAACCAACCACGCTGAGTAGGTAATACGTTGTTGTAAATATGCGCCTGTAGTGCAAAAACAAATGCAACTGAGCTGCGGCTTGGGCACCCAGTGAGTTCCACACCAGTGTGTGTTTTGTTTCTGGCAGAAGATTTTCGTCGCTCCTGTCTAGATTCGTTAGAGCTTATTGAAAATGATGCGTCAAATAAACGCATAGTAACGCCGGCTTGAAACACCCAAAAGGGCGAGATTTTAACATCATCACCATACGAAAAGTGTGGAGAGGATAGGCAAAACAGTACCGAAAGTAAAAAGGGCGAAGCGAAAAAATAAAAAGGTAAAGGCGGTATAGTTACGTTGAATACAAATAACAGTATTTAAAGTCTTTCCGAAGGAAATCAAGTAAAACAGACCGAATGCATCGAACGTGGAGAAATTTTTGAAGAAGACTGGATTCAGTGCTATGAAGCAAAGATTGGGCCCGTGAAGATTTTGTTTATATAGATTCTTCAGACATCCATTATTGCTGTAAGTTTTGTAAAACCAAAAAAACGATTAGGTCACCATTTATTATTGTGTCCGGGGCTACCCGACAACTTTTGTGTTGCCAAAAAATTAAGGCAAAAGTGTTTTTAATTTAATTCGTTGAAAAAATATGTTATGATTACTAACTTCTAATTAAAATGACTGCAGAAGTTCAAATTTTAATTTTAAGATAAAAAAGTCAGAAAATGTGATTATTTTATTTTTATTTGCAGTTATTTTTAAGTGTCCGGGGTTACCCGAACTTCCCCTGTGTGTAGACAGTTATGATAGCTGGTGTGTTCAGCGCATTTTGGTGTTTGTGTTGCGGGTGAGAGATGAATGAAAGCTGACGGTACAGCCGGATCCAGCATATTCAAGCCTGCTCTTCCGAGAGACACCAAGATTATCGTAAAGTTCAACGTCTTCAACCACCGCACGAATCACTATTAACATTGCGTATGATCTCGATCCTTACACATGTAGGAGCGGTTTGAGGATATTAGCACTGAAACCGGTAGATTTATTTATTTATCAAGAGTAGTGAACCACCAACACTCCTGCGCTCTTCCCCACATCCCCAATTATGGAAATTCATTCCACAACCGTGTCGAAGGCTATATAAGATCATAGTGTCTCAATGACGTTGGTTAACAAGGCGGGTAGTAATAATAAAAAACACTATTAAGACAGTGTTCCTTTTATCTTTAGATCATTCTTTTTATTTTCGGCCTTAATGACACTATGAAAAATATATATTTGAAACCACGGAATGTTGCTGTTCCTGAAATTCGCGATCATTATTTATCTTTTTCAGGCACATTGTACACTGTGCCAGGATAGGTCGGGACTGTTCGGTGGATGTTCAAAAATTAATACTCATGCGCGGACGCAGGTAAATTGGCCGCTCTTTTTCGCGCAAGAGACAAACTCCAGAATTTACTAGCACAAACCGTCGATACTGAGTTACTCCGCTACTGATTAGTTGAATAGAGATAGAAAGAATCATTGATTATGTGCGGGCAACTCACTAATTGTAAATTTACTGTTTTCAGAATTTTAGCATTCACTTTAATCAGCAAATCGGCTGTCCACTTCGTCCTTCATCACGAGCATTAGTCTCTCCTTTCTGATTTTCTAATATTTCCCTCGTTCATGATATTTTCACTATAAACGTCAACAATCTGTCTGTAAACTTTCAACGCACAAACATTTTGTGCGATCAAAAATATTATCGTTGACCGCATTTCGATTTTAACGTTCATTCTAAGTGTCAAGTTACAAAAAATACCCCATAAAAATTGTGACTTCATTGAAATAAAGTTTTATATATTTAGCAACATTTAACATCACATAATTTTTTTAAAATTCTTTAAAATTTTTTGTATAACCATTCGGTTCTTACTTTCTGGACGCACCTAGTGTAATTTTGTAAATTATATCAGCCCATCATTCTGCTATAATACGAAACCATTTTTCTTATATGTCGGTGCCAACGAATGAATAAGAATCTTGTAAACAATCTCTTAAGACTGAATAGCGTAGAAACCACCTGATTTACCTGATTTAATAAAATTGACAAAACTCTAATAGCTTCTTATAAAACTTTTAAACTCTTTATCTGACTTTAAAAGATAACAGCAAATACGAAAAATTTAATCTCGTCTATATTTAATAGAAGAAAAACTAAATATGATTTATGTCGTTACAACTCTTTTAGAACCGAGTAGGCGTGTGAAACATAATACAATTTATCCAAAAATAAAAAAGTAGGAGCAAATTCCTTATGGAAATTTGTATGATTATCAGTAATTTATAGTGTCTCTTTATTAATAGAACAAAGGACACAAAGAAGTAACAAATCAGAATAAAAAGCAGAGTTATTTAAACTGAAATCTGTTTGTCGACAACTGACAATGATAAAGCTTAACAGCTCACATGAGAACTGACTAAAGTTTTCAAATCATCATCATCAACCGTTCGACAAACCAAAATGCTACTTCATTTCAATCTATGGTTATCAAAATTTGCAGTTCAGTTCCAAATCTCACGCAGTGCTGCTGCTATAATTTATGTTAGTCGCTCAGATACGAAACTCCTAATATGGCCATAAAACTTATCAGCGGAAACTATTCGAGTATAGCAACTAAATTTGAAATGGTCTATCAGTACCGGTAATTTGTAAATTTTTACTACACATTGACAATCTCAGGTACAAGCATTTCAAAAAGATGAATCTAATCAATGGTAGATTTTGCGTAAAACGGGTTTAGTTCATTTCAGCAGAATTATTTCAGTCAAGAAAAGAAACTGGGTAAGTCAATAGTTTCATTAACGTTTGATTTGTTCAGTTTTCAGCAGCAGTTAGCGATACCAGATTATTAGAATAAAATTACATATCTTTAAGTCTATAGTGTAAGTGCTGAAAAACTGGAAATATATCATCTTCAGTACAAGTGCGACCAAAGATTTAGTTGTTAGTGAACTAACTAAATAATAAGAAAAGAATTAAAAAAGTTCTATTTTTTATTTGCGATGCAGTGTAACATGAGGACCAAGTTTCTGGAGTTAACTTAGACTCCCTGAGTTTAAAACAAAACCTGACAAGATCTTTTAATTAACATCAGGGTCAACAGCAAAGCTTTAAGGTAGGAGTACAGAAGAAACACACAAACCACCGCAGTGTAAAGAAAATTATTTTACAAACGGACGCAGTTAAAGAAAGCTTTGCAGGAAGTGTGAAGCGTAGCCAAATATGGCATCAATAATGCAAGTAAATACTATATGCACTCTCACTAAAGAAATCAATTTTCGGGAGCGGATCTCGTTGACAGCTGGATTATTACAATCGAAAGAGGATTGTTAGTTAATAAGTGAAAGAAAAACTATTTAACACATACTAAAAAACAACTGCGATTTCATTTTGAGTTAGTTATTTCCGAATTCCATGAAAAATGAAGTTTCCATGGCCTCTACCGTTCTTGTACCAAAGCTTCCAGATCACCTTCTAATGACATCTTTGTTAGATGTAAGTATGGACGCAGTAATTCCTATGCATTAAAAGAAGGAATCAAGCTGGCGAATTTGAAATATTAAGATATGTCAATCCTGCATTGGCTTTATAGACAGGAAGAATATCTTTAAAGGTGGTTTACTGATAGTAGAAACCCCAGAAGAAAGGATTATAGTAAATGCAAAGCAAAATCTAATTGCGATGAGTATTTGAAGCAGCAAGGGGGAAATAATATTGCACATGGCAAGTCTGACTGCTAATTATCTCAAACTGCTTCTGACTTTAATGAGCACGTTTCCCGGGCTGCAAGCCATTGTTTCGCTGCCTGGGTCTGTCTCTCCTTATTTTTCATTAGTTGAGAATCCGCTTTTGTAATTTTCGCTAAATCTTCTACAGTTGAGACTGCTCCCGTTAATTTCACAAAATCAGCCTCACAAAACGCACTCAATGCTTAACCACAAAAAAGCCGATTAGTTTCTGCCAATCGCTGGCTCACTGTGATCTACCACACTCACCGAAGTGATTTGTCTGTCTACCTGCGTGAATGGACAACCGTATAGGTTGCAATCATTTTTGAACAACATTTGACAAACACAATAATTAGCCAGGAAAGCTATTGTCATGCAACTTTCTTGTTTCTACACGCCACATTCCACCAACACAAGGGACCAACAGCCTAAAGCGGGCGCATCGGATCGGTTACAATCATGGTAGTGAATCCAAACCTATCCTTAATACCAAATCTGAATGTTGCTGATCTTCAATTAGGATTGGTCTTATTAAATATGTCCTTAGTGGCATTAATTTGTGTCATACAACTAGCATTGCTGCGGGACATAACTATTGCTTACCATGATCTGAATGGAATAGAACTTTTAATTGCATTGACAAATAGAGCTATTACTACAGCAGAAATTGTTTTCAAGATTAACTTAACTGCTTTGGAAGAAATGCTAAATAGTTAAAAATTTTCATTAATAGTTGGATAATTGAGCAAGAACACGAAAACATGAATTAATTCACATTTCTAATATCCATGATTCAGCAAAATATGTTGTAGTTATAATCACATGCAAACGAATAAACAGGAAGCATCAGTTTGTTTTTAGATCTAACTTGGAGACCATCAGACATGTTCAGAATGGATTTCGATCTCCTTCATATACGTTGAAGGGTACACAGCATATATGTCTGCGATATAGTCGTTTCTCAAAATGCGCCCCAGTTTTTGAGATATTCGCATGCAAATGAACAAAAAATTCTAAATATCGGGTATATAGTAAATTATTGCCTTACTTCACCGCATGGTAGCGTGGTCTATGCGGTAGGGTGTTAGTTTCATGATTTTGTGACCCGAGTTCAAAATTTTTTATTTATTTTTATCTTCAGAAATTGTCAAGCTTAACCTTATTTTGTTAAAACTTCATTTACACACTTTTATTGCGCGAAATAAAATTTAAAATAAGTCACATTGCTTATAACAGATACACCAAACATAATTTTGGCCCATATATCAACAATGGCTTCCTAATATGACTAGCCCATACCCAATGAAATTAAGTCAGGAGGCGAATCTGCTAGTAAACTGGAATCTGACAAGAAGTTTGCAGTGTTTATAAGCACTTGTCACTTATTCTTCCAATTCCTTCTTGAGCTCCATTTTTCGTCAAGGATAGGCCTACTATTTTATTTTCAACCATTTACACGCAATCGTTCTTGGAACAAATCAACTGTAGAAGAAAGAAAGAAAAAACTATCTTCCCAATGCTACGTATTTCGTTTAAAATACCTTTTGATTATACCACTAAAGAAATGACGAAGATGAAATAAATAACATGATAGTAGGCCTAACCATTTCAGTTGAAAACACGCCGAAACAATAAAATTATTAACAAAAGTAGAAAAAATAATGTAAGAATGGAGACTTTTCTGACGTATAATTGCAATGAAGTTGTCAAGGGTGTGCGGCTGATTTGTGTTGTGAAAAGACAATCCGTCGGTATACCCGTGAATTCATTACGAAAAAAGAATATCACAAAAAATAATGACTCTGGATTGTAGATAATATGATTTGTTTTATATATTATTTCACTCAATGAAAGTACTTAAATGAAGTTTTAACAAAGTAAAAAGGTCAAACTTGACAATTTCTGAAGGCAAAAATAAATAAAATATTTGATTCTGCGGGAATTTGAACTCGCGTCAGAAAATCATGAAGTTAACATCCTAAAGCATAGACCACGCTAATGTTCGGTAAAATAAGACGGTAATTTACTATATACCCGACGTTTAGAATTTTTTATTTATTTGCATGCGAATATCTCAAAAGCTAGGGCGCATTTTGAGAAATGACTATACCACAGACATATATGCTGTGTGCCTTTCAACATATATGAAGGAGACCGAAATCCGTTATTAACAAGTCTGATGGTTCCAAAGTAAGACGAACGTTTCTAAATATCTTTGCATCAGAACTTACATAGCTTAAAAAACAGAGCAGGTTTACAATGAACAAATTTAAGTGTATTAGCATTTCATGTTTACGTTAAACGCAGTGGTAAAGCACCCTTTTATTCCAGACATTTCATTATGGAGAAGACCTTGAAACTGGACTTGTTTACATGAAAAGAGGGGGTGGGGTGCGGAGCTACACGGGCCCACAACAGACGCACAGCTGTACAATACGGGTTCATCAAGCTTATGTATGATATTTTCAGAATTTTTTATTATTTTTTTAATTTAATTTAATTGTGATGGAGCAAACGTTCCGGTGGCAATTCCCTTAGTTATTTAATCATTCCTTTTAATTTTAATTTTATTATCTTATATAATTTGAATGTTCAATTCCTCACCCATCTACTTTTGCGAATCCTCCCCCATATACTTTTGCCACTTACGCATTTTATTTTAAATTCCCTCAGCGTATTTGGTAAATTATTCATCACTTCTCTTGATATTTTGTTCAAATCTCTGATACCCTTACTCACAAAAAAAAAAAAAAAAAAAAAAAAAAAAAAAAAAAAAAAAAAAAAAAAAAAAAATCCCACTCTCTTATGCATGAAAACGTGTGCCACCGTGTGGTCATGGTCATCTTTTTCCTTCCATACCCTGTACCTAATTCTTCCACCAATATCCTTCCAAGCTTCATCACCGAGATATGTCCTGTACAATCCCAGCACTCTCTTCTCACTCCTGCTGTCTCCAATGAATCTCAATGAATCTCCTTCATCATATCAGTTACAGACTGCGTCCTGCGATAATCTCTACAAATAAATGTAGCTGCTCTAAAGTTTTGTAACCCAATTTCTCTCATCATCTTCTCCAGTAAATGAAGGATTTTGTAACCTTTTCCTACCACCTGTCCAATGTGCTCTGACCAGTTGAGTTTACTATCAAACGTTATGCCAAGATATTTACACTTCAAGCCTTCAACAGACAGTTCTGATCCCACCCTATAATCATAAACAACCTTTAGTTTTTCGTCTGTGTACCTAATATGCTGACGCTTCTTGTATCTTCGTTCCATGATGACCTACCCATTTAGATATTCTGCCCAGGTCATCCTGCAGCTGTTCACAGTCTTCGCTCGTTTTGATACTATTATATACCAATATGTCATCCTAAACTAGACCGTAAACCATCAGCACAATCATTCGTTAGAACAATGAACAGAACGGACCCAATACACTACCCTGTAGCACTTCCATAATTACATTAAACTTACTTTTGTTGTTATTTGTTAAACAGTGGTCAATGCACGTAAGGGCACCAGGAATATAGACAACTTTGTGTTCCACGGATGCTGATTTTTTTTAAGTACAGTATAAAAAAATCCATAAAACAGTGAAAGCCCAATTTTTACTTGTTATATAAACCAATTCAGTATCTGTATCATGTTATGCACCAATTTGGTAACCACATAAACTGTCTTCATTTCTGAGATGTCAATACCTGAATGATCTCTAGACAAAGCTGTATATAGCTTGCACAATAAAATCTTATTTCAGAAGTTGACTTCCTTAATTTGGCATTAAAAAATTAGCTTTGCACGCAACATTTCCTACATCAAAATAGTAACAAAAAATGAACTCGGGCAGTGAACGTCTTGGCTGCATATGTCACTATGTCATATGTCTCATAAGCGGCTCTGAATGCACAGTCTTGAAATTTCTGCAAAACAACGTTGGTAGTTAATTTTTGCTGAATTTACTATGATGTTTATCCATAACCAAAAATTAAAAAACCAACAATTATAATCTATTTTTTGGTAAAAAGAGATGTCAAATTTGTTTATTTCCCCGTTAATATCGCTAAATGTATAGCACTTCTGTTCTTTACAAAATGCACCTACACCATAACTGAAAGTTTCCCTAATATTCATCACACTATTAATAGGAGTGAAGAGATTGTATCTATTTTAGTATACCATTTTTTTCTGAATTTGCATCACTATCAACAACAAAAAAGTTTCCAGCTACAAACCGTGTCTTCTTTGTGAGTAAACAACTAGCAGATGTTATTAATTTGTATTTCGAATATTCGGACGAAACTTAGTACTACAACAAGTCGGTTACCACTAACAATAAGGATTACAACACTCAATTGAAGATACTTTATATAAATAATTAGGACAGGGCGCAACATTATGCCTAGGAGCAATGAGGTCTAGTCCAACCAATGTTCTTCTGATAGAACAACAGAAATGCCTCTTTCTATACGCCGGGAACTTCTTACAAACAAATACCTCATCCGCAACTTTGCTATAAAGGAACATCCTTCACTAAAGATGCTGTCAGTAGAGAACAGAAGACTCACAGAGAACGAATCACCGCCAGTGAGAAGAGTGCCCCTATACTATCAAAAGGATACAAGGAATACGAAAAAATTAAACCACTCGTATTAAAAAGCCGCACTATTCCATGCTTCCTGTATCCATACGAACTTCAAATTTTGAAACTACATATATATTATCTACCAGAAAATGTCATCCGGAGTAACAACATCAACGCAGCAATCTCTCACTTTTAGAACAAAACTTGGCCCAACTACATTCAGATTTACAGCGACGGCTCTAAAACTACGGAAAGAGTAGGATACGCTTATTATTGCCCACATACTAACGAGTTCAGACAAACATTACTACCTGCAGAGACGTCCATTTACACAGCGGAAATTACAGTTATGTGCGCAGCCATCAAGTACGGGCTACACAAGCACTTTCCAAGAATCTTAATACTTACTGACGCTAAGAGCGCTCTCCAGAAATTACAGAACCCAGTATGGAGTAACAAAACGCACAAATACCTTTATGAAATAATAAGATTAGTTTTAGAAGCTTCTTCAGATGGCATACAAGTACACTTTCTCTGAATCAAAGGTCACATAGGAATAGTACACAATGAAATCGTCGACCAGTTAGCGAAACAGAGCATCAACGAAGAGCACTTTGAAGGCATCCAGCTACCTTCGAGGGATTTCATCCCAATAGTCTCTAGGAAGGCACACCTCAATTAGAATGATGACTGGTCCCGGACGCAGCTACTCAGAGGAAGACACTATACAGCAGTATAGCCAACAGTACCGAAGACACCCTGGTTCGCAGAGCACAAAATAGCACGAAGACACGTAACAACCATTATTAGAATGAGACTAGGACACGGTTGTTACCGACAGCACCTATACCGCCTCAATACGAGTAATAGAAACACCTATATGCACTTTCGACCAAGAGGTCGCCACCTCAATCACATCATGCTCCCCTGTTCGCGATTCCAGTAACAAGCGCCTAGAACAGCTTTCCGCCAAATTTCCAGCGAGCGTCACCACCATTCTATAATCAAGAAATGTGCAGATCTACAAGGCAATCGTTCGCTTCCTTCGAGACACGGAAATTAAGATGTTGTAACAAAGCAACAATAGATACACTTTAACGTAGAACGCTGGCTAAATGGTTTCAGACCAAAGCCCAAATAAATAAATAAAAAAAAATATAAAATCGTTTTTAGTACAGTTGTTTAGGTACAAAGCATAAAAATAAGAGGTATAGCAGGACAAACTTTTGAAACCCCTGAAACTGGTAGCAAACATAAATGCAGTATTGGAAACAATATCATTAATCGTTCAGATAAGTAAACTTTTTGTTTCTATCTAGATTTTAATTTAGAATGCCTCAATAAATATTATTTGTGTCTAAAATTAAAAAAAAGACGGTGTGGACCCCTCATATATCGCAATCACTCAAGATTCCAACTTTGGGTCAAAATATGTTAGGCCTACACCATTATTTTTAAATGAAGACGTTAACGATCAAGAAGCGCGGTTCTATAAACCTTGAAAGAATTTACTGCTACTGAAACCGGTTTGGAATGCTCTTCTTAATACGAGATTTACAGTAACATTTGTTAGTTTAAATTTTGACTAACGTTGATTGTACAAATACTAGCACTATTACATGGAAATGCTTCGGGATCTTCTTTCAGATATTTACAGGTCTCATCATGCATTGCCAAGACTGTTGAAGTGAATAAATGATTAATAAGTAACTTCTAAAAGTTTGCAAATACCAGCAAAATTGAAGGAAAATGGAAGATACTGGGGACAATATTGCCTCTTCCTTCACAGTCATCAGAACTGATTTCGTTGAGAGAGAGCGAGAATAGACTTGCGAGCTATATCTTAACGTAACATCACCAGATGTAATTGTTTAAGTGATGTATTGTGGTAGAGCAAAAACAATAAAAAAGTATGTGACAAACTGCTTGGTCACAAATATGCATCAGCAGGATTGTCTTAGTATAATAAAAAAAGTCCCTTGTTATTCAGTGTGAAACTTGCTAAAAAGTTGAATTTGGTTGTTATTTTTAGTCTGGTGTGATTACGACCAAAAATTCTGTGTGAACGCGGAACGTGCATAAAATCGGTGTGGATGGTTATACTGACAGGCATTATATTTCACTTCTCTTTAGTTCTATACATCTATTGCGAAATTCCCCTCAGCAGAGAGATCGAGACTTGAAAGGTCTCAAAATCGCTGAATATGATATTCGCTTTTCCGCGGGAGATTTACCCGTATCTTTCTAGCACGAAGTAATCTTCAAACCTTTGTTCTACAGAGACCTGTCGTAAGAATTTCGACGAGAAGACAGACGTCAAACGGGAGAGAGATTGCGCGTTGTCTGACAGACCTTTTCTCCACCACTGCACACTCCTCTTCCTGTTTTTATACGTGACGCATTTCTTTCTGCTTCCTCTTTCGTGGCGTTACTACCGAGTAGTGTCTCTTTCTTTCTCTCAACACGTCACTTATACCGGTCCCCTGGAATGTTTTTTTTTGTGTTGGGTAGGAGACAGCTTCTGGCAGAAAGGTCGTGTAAAGCAGGTTTATGCAGTAAGAAGAAAAGCTGATGTTATGCCAGGCGGGTTGCGGTAACGCCGGACTGACTCACTTCTACGAAAAATATTCCTCTGTTCTGTTCGTATGTTCCATAAGCATAACCTCGACTGATACTTTAAGAAGGAAAGAGAAAAAACAGTTCTTCTCAAAATTAACTTCATTATATGTATGAAATGCAGGGCGAAGAGTGACTGTATTACCTTACAATAATTTCAAATATCAGAATCATCTAACCTTGGGGTGGCCAACCCGCGGCCCACCATGAACATTTTTTCGGCCCGCGAGATTCATCACACTTTTACAAAATATATTTATTTTATAATGGCCGAAGTACTGAAAACCAATGTATTAAAAAATTACATTATTTTTGCATCCGTATATTCAAGAATTAACTGTCGAAATTCTGATAAAAATTAACTTTGCTTTTAAAATAATATTCTTGCGTATATATGACAGTTATAGTTAGTATCATTATTATTATATTATTTATGTTTACATGTAGGATTAATAGTAAACACAATAAAAATATGCAATGTTGTTGCACGCCATGTTTCCACCGTTGCTTAATTAATTACTAGTTGAATGATAACGCCAATGCAACTGTTTAATTTATTTATTGTTGCGTCGTACAACCGAATGACGCAAAAGTGCACCAGAGACAAAACATAAACAAACCAGCTGGCCCAACAGACGAAGGATGAGAACGCATAAGTGTGTAAATGTGATACAGGTAAAACATGCTTGGTATAAGGAAACGGAGATGCGCAGCTGCATACCATACTAACAAATGTAAATAGTAAGTAACTATTAGCTATAAAAATATCCAATGCTCATAATTACGTAATAATAGGATAAAAATGTATATAAAAACTGTAACACAGATTCATCGCTGATGATGCCTCGATGAGAGGTGAAACGCGTACGACGCAACTATAAACAAATTAAACAGTTGCATTGGCGTTATAATTCAACTGGTAACAAAAATAATAACTCACTAAGTTTCAATTTTTCACTCAAAAAAAAATGTTTATAGTGGGTGTAAATCTAATATGGGGATATATAATTTTATATGCGGCCCGCGGAGTTATGATACATTTCCAAAATGGGCCGCACGATCAGGGTTGGCCACCCCTGACCTAACCCACAATCACCTTCAAATATTATTAAATTGTTCCAACATTTCTACTGCTATTACAATAAAACAGAAACAAAAGTAATAATTATTTGTGCATTTACTCATCAGCATGAAATTAAATATTAACAATAAAATATTTTTCTCATACCTCTCTTGAGACAGATTGATTTCTCAGTATTAGCTCCTTATTGTATATGAAGCCACATCGCTTGTTTGCTTACTTAAAATATATTTGGCTTCTAGATAGTTTATTCAAACTTCCTGTACGTCATCTAATCTCACATTGGAGAGACAAATTTCGTTTTACTGGAACGATTACGAAACATAACTAGAATACATCATATCTTAATTAAATAATCCTAGATGTTGAAGGAAACCTTTAACTGAATAATGCTGATATAAGCATAAGGCGATCATGGAACTGGGTAGCTGTTAGAGCAACGTAAATTGTGTAAACTAAGCTCTGCTCATAATCGATAATATTGGACAAGCATTTTCAAACAGACGATGTATCAGTAAATGAATTTCGCCAATATCGTCGACGATATAAAAGTACAGAGAGGAACAGCATAACTGAAAGCTGAATTAATGAAGTAATTACTTAAAGTGAAAGGACGAAGATGTATAGTGTGTCTAGGGGTACCTGAAATTCACTGTCAGAAGTGGCAACGCTATTGACTGTGAAAATTAATCAATCGTTGCTTGTGCTATGGGAGACGCATTTGATAAATTATCCTATAGTAAAAAGACAAAAACAACTGAAAAAATAGGATGTTTCACTTTTATTAATTACAGTGGATAACATTTGTTTAATTTATCCATACTAAAATTATAAATGCTTGTTTACATTTTTCGCTAAAGATCGATCCACGTTCAAGGATAATAATTACTGTTTTTTTTTTAATTCAAACAGTTGGCTAATTGTTATGCATATAGGCAAAAAAATGTTTGGCAAAATCTATGATCAAAATTATCCCCTTACCTGATGAATGTTTAAGTAGAATCTCTTGACGTAATCTTCACCACCTCTGAGAAGAAAATGAATATACTTCACTTAGTTTCTAATTGAATATCACAAGCGACTATTTACAAGCTTGTGATATTCCTTGAATATCATTCATTTAAACAAGTTTTTTTTACAGATTGTATGAAAATAGTAAGAATTCTGCATGGTGCTGTGTCGTGGTTATATCATTCAGTCACATATATTACACTTTGTACTAGCGTAAGGGTGGGAATATATTTTTTGCTTATCTAATATGGAATTTTGATTTATCTTTCATTCCCTATTGAATCAATATCAATACCTCAATCATCATGTTTTCAGTCCTTCTGTGATGTCAGTATATTTGATTTGTTTGTTAAATATTATAACATAGTAGGCAATTTGCAGTCGATGAGTATAGGTATTTGAATAGGTTACTTGTATTCCTCTCAATACTTCCTGCGGAAGATCGATAAGTGCTTCAGATTTGCGCAAGTGTCATGAGAGAATAATGTTTCTGCAGTTGAGCGAGAAATAAAAGATATTTAACAATGATCAGTGAGCACAATAAATCGAATATTAACTGTCGGAATCAAATTCGTTCATTGTTGCGGAAAACTTAATTATTTTCCATCTGCCAGAGAAAATAGGCGCTTTATAAATTCAAAAACAAACAGTAGGAGTCAGAGAAAAAGCCAGTAAGCAAAAACAAACACGCATGTTACTATGAAATAGATTGAATTAGAAATAATTGTAGAAAATTATAAACGTATTAAATTTTATCTAAAATTCTGAAATTCAGAAACAGGGAAGCAAAATTGTAAGTATCCCTCCCCTTAGTAATATAATGAAAATGAGTAAATACGATCTAACACATTTTGAAATTTTCTTGTTGTTTATAAGAAATGTCGTCCTTTATTGATAGGGTACCGTTTTGTAACTAAAAGCAGAAGAAGAAAGGTTGTTTTGCTATGGGTCTTAATTTCAGCTGGTCTAATGAAGTTTAAACGAATAAATAACGTTGAAGTTGACATTAACAATTTTGTATAAGAAACCTTGATATGTGATAAACCTGTAAGCTATTAGTACCTTAATTGTGAAAACCATTTCCGTAACCGTTCACGTTTGTGCCATGAATGGAGTAAACATATCACAAGTTGAAACTCTAAAGAAGCTTCAAGCCTGATTAATGTTACTGTAGGATATTGTGATACCAGTAATATCATTGTCAAATCCTTAAATGATCAATTGTTTCATACCATTTCGCTGTTTCTTCCTGATGTTCTCTTCCAATGTCGATACGCTCTCTTATTCTCTTCGGACAGCGATGTTTTCATATACCATAGCTCGCAGTCGTATGTTGTATTTACTTAGCAAACTGAACGTAACTATGCACTCTCTAATTAAAAATTTAACGATATTGATTCACAAAGGCATACATAAAAACTAACTTTGCTGACCTAGCGAATTCAACGATGCATTTATTGCAAACAGAAGCTCTTATACGCTGTGAAATAAAGAATACCGAATCTTCTTGGAATGGATGTGGATGGGATACTTTGCATTTTTACTTTCAGTTATATCATTAGTTTCAGACTTAACATTTATGAATATAAAAAACGATGAAGATTAAATTCTTGACGTACATGGAACATTCTATAAACACAACGCATCGAAACAAAACACAAAGAAAAATTATTATCGAGCCAAGAAAATCTCATCATTATATGTGACATGAAGTTTTATAAAATAAAATCAACATCATATGATACCTTTATCTGTCATCCCTAGTATGAGACGTGTTCTAGTATCAGATATGCTGTAAGAATCATATTATTGTAACTATTTCTTTTCTTCTTTAATGCCTTGCCATTGTCCGGGTGTAAGTGGTTACCATGGCTACGTCTATGTAGGAGAACTGGGGTGATTTCTCGATGATTTCCACAGTGTGTCAGTGATCAAAAGTGTTGTTGTAAATGTTGATAACTGTGATAGCTTCTTTGTTAAGTGTAGAGTTTTTTTTCTGTAGGGAATGAAAGATAAAAAAATGGTGATGGTAAAACCTGGTGTCAGCCCTTCAGGCTTATTCTTCCGAAAGACACCAGAAGGCTGCCAAGCTTAACATCCTCGTCTGATGGCCGAGTTACCACTGACAGTATCATATGCCTTCACTTGATACTCACTGCGGATATATTTGAAATTTAACTCAGGACTTTGGTGCACAATCTGGTGATTAAGAATTGTGCCCCCTACCGGCCAAATCTTGATGTTGAAAATTTCTTCTACCAAAGTCTAACCATGTTATCCGCTGTCAGTGCCGGACACCATCACGGTGCCGTAACCAACTTATCCAGCGCGACTGGCGTTACTATTACTACTTCGTAGTTCACCACAAAGTGAGTGATCGTGGGTGCGTAACACCTATCCTATTACTACATGCATATGCATAGGAATGGATGTACGGGATATGACAGAAGGCGCCCATGAACTCTCTTATTGAACAATCTCCGCATTCAGGTGGAGTGATTTAGTAAATCCATCGAAAACGTAGAACAGAATCACCGGAGCGATTTCTCGAAACCTACTTCTGTTGGATTCTAAATTTCGATAATTTATAACCTAATTTATTAAGGAAAGAATCGGTTTTGGCCCTCTCACAATAGAAAGCCCCTTCGATTTGTAGGCAACACTCAGCTAGATCGAATTCACAACAACTGCAGGTCCATACCAACGGAGAACATTATTACCTTGCGCGATGGGTTTGACGTGAATGGCACTGCAATTGGAATGAAGTTTAGCTTAATTTGTCAGTGTTTGTCGATTGCAGACTGCACCACTCACTGCGTGTCCTTCAAACCACTATAATATCACACAATTACGCTTAGCATTGTGGAGCTAAGTTTGACGCACTGTCATAACTCACTATCGAGAGTGTACTATAAAACTTCTATTAGTTCAAAAACACATTGTATCTAATTATATTTACACACTCTATCGTATCGAGACCAAAAGTCTCCGTTTAGACGTCCACGCCGACCCGAAGTTGTAGTCCAAGTTCCCATTCAAGCCCTAGCATCACTCTCCCTCTCAATCATTTTGGCAAAATCTTACTGACTAGCTACTTTCTTCCCTATAGTTATTTATCACAATATTTCTTTTCACCGAATTCTTTTCGACTGCGGGTTTCCCTTACACTTTTTACTTCTTCTTTCTCCCTTTCTCCCATCTCACTAAAGTGACTGTTCTGTGTGCTCATGTCACGTAGCAAACATTTTTAGAAAGCGTTGCCTCTTAATCTCCCAGCGGTATTGGATTGACTTGTTCCAATCTTGAGAGAGAGTTTTCCGGTCTCCAAGCGAAACCTCCCGTTGCGAACACCGAGCGTAAATGCGACCAGCAAATAACTCGCCGCCTGTAACCGGCTTTCTCAACCCACTGCCAGTGCCAACCAGTCTACCACATATTATTTGAGATTACTCAACGTGCTTGTCGCAGTTGCCTTGAATATATTAACAACACAACAAAAGAAAAAAAAATACGATTTTGCCTTGATTCATGTTCTCATTATCTTATGCCCTCGTCACTGCAAATGTAATATATATATATATATATATATATATATATATATATATATATATATTTCGCGTGGGTAAATTATGAATACACCTCGTCTGTCCTTTTATCTTGTCCTTGTTTCAGAATCAATACAGTGAACCTAAATAATCATTATTACTGACACAGTAAGAAATGGATCATATTTTCGTCAGTGATCTTGTCAGAGACGTTAATTTCTCGAAGATAATCTAATCACTCAAAAATTTTGAATTTTTTAACATTAGTTGTCATTGATCCAGATAATTTTCTCAGATAAGCTCAAATTTAATAATGCTGAGAACTACTTCTAGAAGCTATACGTCCAAAACGGCCACATGTGAGACTAAAGATTTAAGGAACAGTGATCTCTGGCTGCTTAAGTCCTACCTCAGATTTCTATTGAGGGGTGATCATCAACTTTGTTTTCAAGGCATAAATAATAAGATCAGATCTTAATTCTGGTAATTTTATCGTTTTGAGCAACACCCTTCTAGCTCAGCTGCAGGATAATTTCGTGATAAGCATCACGTGTTACTCTGATGGAATTAAGTGCTCCTCTTGGAGTACCGGCGGTCAGCCTGATGCGGACGTTGCGCCTGCGTGTCTGCGCCGCCGGTTGCCTACCTAGCAGGCTGTCAGCCGACAGGAGGGCCAGTGTCGGCTGGGCGGGCAGAGTGTGCGCACACCTGCCAACTGCTGCCAACGACGACGGACGGTACGGCTCGGCGAGGACGCCGCTACACGACACCGTGAGTTCGCACAATACTCCTGAATTTTAATTGCCTTAATCGCACTCCTTCAAGCGCCTAATAGTTGTCGAAAATCAACTCAGTGTTTTCAATTGAAAGTGTCTATTTTTTTTAATAAAAGTTGTTAATAAAATTGTGATCTATTAAAAATAACAAACTCAACGTTCTTGCTATGGTTATTAATTTTTCTTACTTATTCTTTATTTTTTTTGATTTAACAATCTTTCAAGATATTTGGCAATTATCTAATTTATAATTTTTACAAATCAAACGTATCTCGTAATCGGCATCTAAAAGTCTTTTCGTTGTTAAATAGATTACTTGAAGATATTGAGCAAACGTAAGTTCTAAGTAATATTAACTTAGCAGTTAAAATTTTCTTAACACGACGATGTGAGGTTCCAGCCTCAATTGAGATGAAAGTTTCTATACTTCCTGTACAAATGAAAACGCTCTATTTTTTTAATATAATCCTAAAAATTCAAGAAACATCAAGTTACAAATGCTTACATAAGACGTGGTTGGTATCTGGTAGTTATCGAGCTGAGCCGTGTTTCTGATGGGAAAAGTAGCTACAGATAACAGCTATAAACAGATCTTTATACAACATAAGTTTTCTATAAGAATCTACCCAAACATTACTGCCATCTTTCCTTTTAAAGAAAAAAACACATAATATTAGTGTCGTAAAAATAACACACATTAGTAACCATATGACCCTACTAGAATAACTCAAAACTATTTCCATGACTAAAGTAAACAAGTTTTTCAATATTCTTTTATACTGACTTTTAACTCCAGTCTATCGCTTATAAACATGGTAGTTTAAATAAGAAGTTAATACAGGAAAAGCAATTGTTAAAAATTAACGAGTATAAAATGTTACAATAAAAGTAATGAAGACTGACATTTTGCACACTGTGCTATTTAACAGCAATACTGGATAAGGCGAAAAACGAAGTTGTGTGAAGAATCATCGAAGTGTTTTTTCCAATGGTAGAGAGAGCCAGACTGCGGCCTGGACGTCCGGGGTTCGATCCCCGAAGTAGCCGAGGGTTTTTCCTCGAAGTTGAATGTCCGGAACGGCTCCCCAGGCCCACTCAGCCTGCTATCCAATGAGTACCGTGGAGGGAACTCCGCGGGAAGGTAAAGAAAGGCCGGAGCGTGGCGCTGACCCCGTCACATCTATTCTAGTGCCGAAGGTTGTACAGGAAGTGCGGAGCTCGACCTCCGTGAATCCTACGAGATGCGGCAGGAGCCGTAGGAATCCCGTGACCTTTACGTTTTTTATATTTCCAATTATAAGGCTCATCAAAAACAAAGCAATCAAAACGTCTCGAATTAAAACCTGGTTGATAAACAAATTAACAACAATCTTACGACATTTCTTCTAAGTTTGATAAATTACCTTTACTTCTGAATTCAATATAATTACTAGAGATAGAAGACATTCCTAATTAATATAACTTTTATGCTGGTGACATCTGTTAATAAGCATACGTGCTGTTACTCAGGGCTATGAAAATTTCTCAACTGTTTTTCTGCTTCAGTGCATCATAACCATCAAGAAACAAGTAATAATATACTACTACATTATATAATGAATTTGTTGTTAAATCATATAATCAAGCACAAAGCCTGCATTAAGACAAATATTTTCAAACCAGTTTCGTTTGTGACAGGATGTTTCCTTA
Source organism: Vandiemenella viatica (assembly GCA_031002005.1). Taxonomy (NCBI): domain Eukaryota; kingdom Metazoa; phylum Arthropoda; class Insecta; order Orthoptera; family Morabidae; genus Vandiemenella; species Vandiemenella viatica. Next base: position 14,698,417 of record JARYHS010013631.1, on the reverse strand, counting down.
TTTGGATGAGAGTCGGAAACTGAGTGAGGTAGGTGAGTGGTAACGCTCTGGCCTCGCATTCGGGAAGATGCGTGATCGAATCCCCGTCCTGCCATCCAGATTTCGGTTTTCCATAGTTTCCCAAAACAACTTCACGCAAATGCCGTGTTTGTTCATTCAATGGACTTGGCCGGATTCCTTCTCGTTCCTTGTCCACAATTCTTCTCCACCTGTAAGGGACCGTGCACAAACTACGTGGCTCGGTGCAGGGGAGGGGGGGGGGGGGGAGGGGTTGGCTGGAAGGCTACGCTGGGCTACGTTGGGGGAGGGGAGGTCCAAGCCAGGCCACGTAGTTTTCTTTTCATAACATTTTTCACACTTAAAATGAGCAACAGAACTCACAACAGCATGTGAATATTTATTTCCCTCAGTTAATTACCTCCTTATGTAATTTACAATAGTCTGACAAGAGAAAACAGTACAAAATGTCTTCTGGAATCAAAATGGGAAAAAGCTACGTTCTACGTAAAGGGGGGGGGAGGGGGTAGAGGCAAAAGCCACGTAGGGCTACGTGGGGGGGAGGGGGGGTTCGCAGGAGGCCAAAATGGAGCTACGTGGTTTATGCACGCTCCCTAATGACATTGTAGTCGACGAAGCGTAAAGCCAAACCCAAAAAAGAAAAAGAAAAATGGCTGTAAATCTAGTTGATTCTACAGTTTTTTTACCTCGTAAGAAAATTTTACTTTTACGTTCACTGTATAATCATATTTTTAAGAAGTGTTTAAACACACACCGAGCGTGGTGGGTGAATGGTTAACGTTCTGGCCTCACATTCGGGAGGACGCTGGTTCGAATCCCCGTTCGGGAATCCATATTTGGTTTTTCCATGGTTTCCCCAAATCACTCCAGGCGAATGCCAAGATGCTTCCTTCAAAAAGGCCATGACCGAATTCCTTCACGTTCCTTGTCCCCAGTCCCATCCCTCCTCTAATGACCTTAGCCGTCGATGAGGCAAAAGCAGTAAGGAAAAAAAAATTAAACACACAGAGGGAGGAATGTTTCACCCATAAAGCTAACAAATACAGTACTGAAACATTACGATTAATAACACTAGCTCGTGAGGTAAAATACTTTAAATATTTGCAGGATAATCTTTTTTTATTTGGTGTGCCTAGTGTCCTTTCTCTTATCAGACTGTCATTATAGTTGCGTTATCAAATGTTGTTTGCTTTACATTAATTCAGGTCGGTGGGACCGCTTTTAATCGTTCTGTTCTGCGTGAGATTAAACGTGAAAGTGAAATTGATTTTAACTCACAATTAACCTTCAAGCCATTTTAAATACAGTTTCCGCTCTGAAATAAGCGCGGTAAGCCAATTGCTTCTGAGCACCGGAACCTGCAGACAATTTCCATTACACGAAAATGGTAACGTTTATTTAGCAGAAAATGGCGCAACATCTATTAGCACTTATTATGGCTTCGATTCAATTTATCTCTTTTCACTGCGAGTGGAACCTTCTGTCTATTGAAAAATTAAGGTAATTATGCTATTTCTAAACATGAATTTTCTCAGCAGAGAATTAGCGATACTAAGTCACATTAAAATTTACTTTAATTTGCCTGGTAAAACTTCATCGTGGTGCATGTAAGAGACAGTAAAGTCAGCTTCCAATTATTAACTTCAATTGTTTCAAAGTATTTAAATATTACTAGTGTAAAAAAAATTCGCTCCTTATCTATAGATGTAACAGGTTCATCACGCTGTGGATTGCTTGAATCAAATCTACTACGTTACGGGAACTTTTACGGAATTCTTGTATTGATTTGAAATAAAAAAAAGTCTGTCAGAAAAACAGAATGTTTGGTTACAGTAGGTGAAAGTAAAGAGAAACCAGCTGAGTGGGAAAGTTATTTGATGGGTACTGTTATTCTCAACGTAGCAGTAACATTAACAGTAGCAGGTAAAAACATTTAAATGCGTAAAATAAAAAATAAATGGTTTCATAACACATTTCACAAAACGTACAATGTATAAGGATTTCAGATATTCACGAGAACTGTAACAATATTAATTTTGTTTTCCAGTCGAATAAAAGCTGCTTTTTTTATTCTAACTTAGCACTTCTGTTATCAAATTAAAATCATGGTGTTAGTGGGTTCATAATGGTGTGTGCAGTGTCAATAATGTTCGCATTAATCCGTTGGCCTCCACGTAGATTAAAAGTTTATTAGCCAATGAAACATTTTTATAGTACTAAATTTTATGCTAATTAAAACCAATAACAATTTACTGTCGGGACTAAAATAACCCTAGGAAAGTGGACACAAAGCTAAAAATACAAAAACAAAACCATAAAACAATAAAAAGGCAAAAATAAACCGATTCATGAGGTTTTGTTAAGGCAGAAATTTCAAACTGACTTGCTAAAGCTCTGTTATTTCACGCTCTTTTGCTGTAAATTGTCTTCATTGCACATAGTGTTATGACGCTATGGTGTTACCAACGAAAGACAAGGTCTATTGAGATAAATGACAAAGCCATCCCTAATAATCCTATCCAACTTGTTTATCATTTCTCCGACATATTTCCTCTTGTAAACAACGGTGGCGAACTGCCACCGCTTTGAATATTATAGATTGCAATATGCTTACCTGAGTATGTCGTAATTCGTAGAGATAACACTCACTGAATATTTTCGCCAATATTAAAGTAGATTTGTAGGATACATAACTGAAATCTCATTTAAATAGACTTTCATTTAAATGTAAATGTAGAGAATCTCATTACAGCTGGATATGAAAAAGCCAAAGCCAGCTAGATTAGGTGCAGCATGGTGTTAAATTTGCAATTTGGATTAAATGCCAAAAAGTCGTCGGACGAAATGCGTTTGATAAGAAGATTCATCATTTCCAAAATTGTATGTTTATTGATGTGATACTAATGTTTACATTCATTTTCCGTTATCAGGGCAAAGCTGAAATCAGATACGACATAAATTAACAATAAGCAAAATCGGAAACCAATTAATGAAATCAGATAGAGGGAGGGTCGTATTGGAAGGGACTGTAGCATGCTGCGAGTTTGAATGTAGCCAGAGGAGGTCCTAAAACTTCATTTTTGTGGTTCATGGCTCTCAGTTAAGACTAAAAACCGAACTTATTATTTTATATCTGCTGTACAGTTTATATGTACATGGGAAATGTATTCCTGCCCGAGCAGTCACTACCGGCTGTTAATCAGCTCCCGGAGATAATTTCACTATACAATTAGACGAGTAGATCAAAGAATCAGGAACCTTGTTTGTTCAAATGTTCTCCACCACCTCCTCGAGTATATATATATATATATATATAGAACCCGTATGTTATATTAAACTGGTTTTATGAATGATGTCAGCACTTAAATTATTCACCACTAAGATGTAGTATTCAAGTTTATTAAGGAGACAAGCACCCCGCCAAAAAAGTATCTAGAATCAGTATATAGACATTTCGGCATAGGCATTTTTGTTTTTGAAAAGGGCGTGAAAACATGTTCGATGAGCATGAGTGGAATGAACGCTTTCAGCTATGTTTACCTTTGGAAAGGCAGTGAAGATACAATAAACAGGAACAGTGTAGATGTGAATCACAAACTTCGTTCCAGCATTGCAGTTCCACGCAAGTAATCTGTAACTACCAAGAGTACTCCCGAAAAAGAAATTAGAAATACTTCGGTTTCATATTCGGACATTGTCACCAGTTACTCCAAACTCTTTCATTTGTGGAGTTTCTTTAGAGTAAAATAAAGAATTAGGTTCAAGTAACTTTCCATTCTCGTTTATTCTTTTGTTTTGGGATTTACGGCTCGTCGATATCGATGTCGTTAGAGCAGGAAGAGAATGGAAGGACAAGGAATGGGAAGGAATTCACCCATGAAAGTTTTGAAGGAAACATCCAGGCATTCGCCTATAGTGATTTCGAGGAAACAGTGAAAAGCTAAATCTGAAAGGTTGGACAGTGATTTGAATCCGTGTCATCCCGAAAGTAAGGCGCGACTTGCTACCGCTTACATCTACATCTACATATATACTTTGCAGTTCACAAAATTGTGGGTGGCAGAGGGTGCTCAGCACCAAAGCTAATATATTTGCTGTGCATTCCAATCCCTAATGGTACGGGGGAAAAAAGAATTCATATAAGAATCAGTCCGGCACCTTATTTCTCTAATTTTATCTTTCCTGTCCTTCCGACTCAAATAGGTTGGTGGAAGAAGTATTTCACTACACTCAAAAGTGAAAGTGGGAGTACGCATGTTTTCCAATAAGTTTAAACGAAACGTGTGTCGTCTATCTACCAGAGACTCCCAACCTAATCTACTAATCTGTTCTGTGACGCTTTCGTAAGGACTGTAGCAAGCGGTCACGAATCGAGTGGCTCTTCTCTGTACTTTCTGTATACTTTCGATCAATCCCTTACGAAACGGGTCCCAAATGGCACAACAATAATCCAAATGTGGACGCACAAGAGATTTGTACGCCATCTCCTTTGTTTGTTCATTACAATTTTTCAAGATTCGACCTATGAATCGCAGCCTAGAATTTGCTCTACCTACTAACGAATTAATGTGTATGTCCCATTTCATGTTCCTTTGTACTGTTACTCCCAAATATTTCATAGAATCGACCATATCAATAACTGAACTGTTTACCTCGTATTTCTGAACAAGCTTGGTGATAATTTGCACCGTGTATCAAAATGTTGACGTCTAAGAGCAGTTTCTGTATGCCATCTGCGTGCTAAGTATAATGTGTCATAGCTGCTGTACATGATGTGTGAAGGAAGAAGAGAGTGAAATTTGGTACCGTCATATTGATTCCTGCTTTCGTGAAAGACTGGTTGCCAGGTTAAATGTACCGCTCCAATGGACAAATCACCATTAATAGTTTCGTATGCCTCAATCCACAAACAGAATTAGGAATGTATACGTCTCAGGGCTGCAGCGAGCCAATTATGTGGCAAGCGGCAGATACTGTGACAGTACCTTAGCGACTTCGTTCAAGAAGTGGATTATTTCTCTGTAAGGAATTGCAATTCAGTGTACATATTTAAATCTATACAGACAGAAGCGGATACGCTACTGAAGAACGTTTTAGAAAAAAGGAGTTGTGGGTACGCATTCTAATGGAAGCTAGATATTTACTCTTTTTTCTTTGTTTTCTACAACAGTGGACACAACTTATTAGGCAACAGTAGCATTAGCATTTAATGTCTATATGACAGCTGATTAAAACAAAAATGCAAAGAAAACCGGAATCACAGTATCTGAAATGCAAACTAAGTCAAGTAGACCTTCTTGTTTGCAATCTAATATTATAAGCGTTTTCCCACCTGACTCGGTGATAAGTTATAGATCAACTGCAGAACGGGGGAATCGCTAGACGTAATTCCATCAGGATTTTAAAATTCAGTTTAAGATTGCGGAAGTTCGACGAGTTATAGGGCGTCAGAGGTGTCTAAACTTGGGTAAGGGGGAGCTAGACGGGATAACAGATTCCCTCCACCCTGCTTTCACTCGCGCGTAAAGCATTCCACAGCACAGGAGTCACGCGAGCGTTCATTTCTAACTGAAATTAGATAGAGAACTTTTTTCATCAATAAATAATACACTATACAGAATTCAAATGTTTAATATGTATGAAACTATAAAATTTTAATGCAGCAACAAATGGTCTAATCAAGAATAAAAGTTTAGAGGACATAAAAGACGGTATTTCAAATATAGTTTTTTTTAGAAACAAAAGTATTATTTTTATTATTATTAGGAAGCAATTTATATTCAAAAAATGAAACAAAAAAGCAATATAGGTGGTAAAAAGCACTATAACAATTATTATTCTACTAAATTAGCTAATCAGTTTTATGTTAAATTTGTAATACAGGGCGTTCGCCGGGAAACGCAACCCACTGTTAGCGCTACAAGGAAGAAACTGCTCCCGGCGAGTGAGCGCTCAGTTTCCGGCATTGTTCGACCGTCGGCCGCGGACTATTTCATAATAATTACGCTTCATAAACTTCATAAACTTGTGTGCTAAGCATTTAAATGTGACGTAATTCATTAGCTTACCTTATAAAAGATGCTGGAAGTGTTGACCCTCTTGTGTAATGCACATTTCACATCTTCTGAACATATTTCGAGACACACGCTGCCCTAACTGACTTAATGATTTTTTGGGTGACTGTTCTAGTCGAAAAGCGATATCGTCAATTTTCTCCTCTGTGAGAATACGGTTGACCGACAGTCTCTTTTTGTTAAAAAATGAACCCGTTTCTCTTACTTTTTTAACCAGACGCAGAATTGTTGATTTAGCTGGCAGTAAAAGCGCCAGGAAATTCGCGACGAAATTTACTGCGACACTTTTTAAACGACTTCTTCTTCACATATGTATCGTAGAGAAATATTCTTTGTTGTAAACTGTAACGTACCATAATTTTACTCACACTCAAACACGGTACAGATTAATAAGAGTATGAAGCCCCAAACCAGCCAAACCGCAAAGAAACGTTTATTCACAACACTGATTAATAAGAGACTGAAGTCACAAACTATCTACAATGCAAAGAAACCGTTCTTAACAATGTAAGGGTCACTGCACTGCACTGTTGGGGCAGCGGAGGTGTTAAACAGTGCGGTGATTCACGGTGCCGTGTGGCGGAAACTGCTGGGCCGACTGACCGAGCAAGTTGCCGACGGCAACAGACTGGGAGGGTAGCGTTTTCCGGCGAACGCCCTGTATATGTTCATTCTAAAGGAAGTTTGTCACATAATTATATCAACACTGTGCTGGCAGTAAGATCTTGATGCCGAATGCCAATACCAAGAGAAAGTATATTTTGATAGCAAGCAACATGAAACCAAAGACAACGTTTTCTCGACTTATTCTTGCATTGACCGACTACTGTATGCATTTATAGCTACACCGACGGTTAAGTACATCAGATTTGATACTAAGAAAATGGCTAGACGAGTTGTTTAGCGCAATGAAGCGGAAATGATAAGATTCGTGTATTACGTTTTACAAGCTTGACTTTGATCTGTTGAAAAGTTCCAAGAGATACATTCTTTTTTATTCACCGCTAATGTACTCCATAAAATGATTTTGCAAACTTATTAGCGACAGTTTCTGATCCGATTAGTCTAGAATTTAAATAATTTTAATTCTGTAAATTTACATTTCCTAATTTACTTAAACGTTAATATGTAATTATTTGAGTCTGAAGCATAGAAAGTTAATAGCCTCCAAATTTTTTAATCTCTGAGTTTTTTTTTAAAAAAAAGTTTATAACCAAGTCACAATTCTTTCGTTTTCTTCTGTACATTAACCAATGATCCATCTGGAACTATCAGAAAAGAGATACTAGTAAGAGAAATAAAACACTTTCAGACTAAAATCGATACAAAGTTAAAAATTTGTGAACGAAATTTCTAAAAACAAAAATTTAAACGCAGAAGTAACTATTACTGACTGACAGACGGGAGAGCCGCCTGCATTTAAAAGAAAACACGTGAACTAGAACTAGGGGAAAGAGAGGATGAATTATAATACTTCTGAGGGAGAGGATACGCCTTAGAATATGCTGAATTATCTCAAGCAGCATCGAAAATTATCATCATTTTTTCAATAACCAATCTTTGAGATCATCAGTCCTTTAAATAAAAACGAAATACAGAAACTGGTTAAATGTATGTGCCGACCTTGGACTCAATTTGACTACCATTGATCCCGACGTCCAGCAACTCTGCAAGGTTCTACAAGCTCATGAAAATAAGAAATGATTAGTATTTCTTTGTTTCTTTTCCGTAGCTTTCTCTCTCATTAACAATTCATAAGATTATTATTCATCCAGTTAATAAATGTTAAGGTTCTGTTCAGTATACAATTCACTTCTAATAATATTCTTCCAATTTCATAACTCTCTTTCCGTAGGAATCCAAAACGTGCTTTTACATTTATTATGTTACAAACTGGAAAAACTGCACTAGGCAGCTCCGGATCTTCCTACCTAGTGAAGATTTTAACACAAAGTGACTATCGTTAGTTTAGAACACTCAAAAATGCATACCGGTGGAGGAAATTTTCCAACGTGGAAGAGGTTCAAAAGTTCGTGCAAAATTGATTACGTTAAATGCCGAACAAATTTTTGTGAAAAAGAAATTAAATAACTACCAAAGGCATGAGGAAAATGTGTAGAACAATTTGGAGACACGGGTGAAAAATAGTTTTGCATTTTTATTCGTATATATTCATTCAGTGAAGAGCTTTAAGGAAACCTCGCGAATAATTGTATAGTGAAAAATTTACCCGTGCGAAAATTTCGCGAATGAAGCACAATGAATAGCAGGATTGTGATTTGTAGCAGATTGGAAGAAGAAGCGACATCTTTCACCTGACGTATAATATCCTGCAGCAATCTACTTTAATGTAAACAACTGAAGCTAACCCTCCGCTGAAGTCTAAGTGTCACACACCTCACCGGAATACAACTAAGCTGAACAAAATTCACACAGTATTTCCATATATATGTGACATGTTGTGCTGCTATCTAACAGTAATGCTATAAATCATTATCGACGCCAACGAAACCTAGTGGCTCAGCTCTGAACTATCTCATACGCGTGACCTTGATAGTTACTTTTAATGATCAATTACCGGAAAATTCCTTTCTTCAAATATTATGTTACCAAAGCGAAGATTTTAATCTTTGAAATGATATCTCATTCATCGATTTAGTATGTATGATTGTTGTTTGTATTTGATGGGCCCTCGCAGAGGATGTCAGCACTAGGCTGAGCACGCGCCAGAGGTGTGGCTGACGTGTCCGCGTGACGCGCCGTGATGGATAGCCGCCGGGGGTATTCGTGACGGCGCCCTAATGGCCAGTCGGCAGGTGAGCTGCTGGCCTCAGCAAAAACCACGTTAGCCGCGCCACAGCTCCCGCTAATGGAACGGCCTCACATCTTGACGCGGCCATCTGGCCTGCTGACCTGACCCGTTCCGCACAACGCCCGCACACTTCTAACGGCGATCTTTGATAAGCCACGAGGTAAAACCTGATATCTGGTGGTTATTTCAATTGAACGTTGATAATTCGTGTGCAACTGGTTTCTGCTTTGAGCATAAGGCAGTTTAGCGATGCCTGTGATGCCAATGATTAAGGTTGGCAGTACAAATTTTCGTGATGATCTTTGGAGGTGCAAAATGGTAGGTTACGCGTACCGGGTTGAGTGTGATAAAGATAGCAAAACGAACCAGGCAAACGATATTTTATTTCCTTATGATGTAAAGAAAGATTGGTATTACATCTTGATTGGGCCAAAGTAACTGTATCATTTGAATGTAAGTTGTTAAATAGAAAAATACAGCACAGTAAACCTAATAAATTTTACGTAAGGGATCAAAGATATAATTTTGATTCATCAAGGGATAATTTTAAGGAATTCTATAATATTTAAAAAGATAAAAGGAAAATAGACGTTAATTTGCATAGCCTTATCATAGTACCTTCAACAAATATTGGAAATAATAAAAACATCTGACGTTAATATTAATCAATAGACCTTTATTTCATCTCGCTTCGCATCTTGAAACTTTAGAGCACGAGCGCTGACACAAACTGTCGTTTACATTCTCGCTAAAATTTATTCAGAGTTTAAACTATTCTTTTTTTTTTTTTTTAAAAAAAAAAAAAAAAAAAAAAAAAAAAGGGGGTGACATTTAAATCAGAATTACAATAGGAGAAGGTAGTGAGTTTTCAAATCGAGATCCAGTAGGATTACTGGAGGTAGATTCCGAAATCCTATTTCCTGATAGCAGGTACTAGAGTTGACATAACATGGTCCGCTACACGATCAGGCTCTTTTTCTTTGCTTTCCGCGGAGTTTTCCCCAAAGAATTCGTTGGATAGCAGGCTGAGTGGGCGTGGCGGGCGGTTCCTGTCTTTCAGCTTCGAGGAAAAATCCTCGTCTTCGTCGAGGATGGAATCCCAGTAGTCCAGGTCGTTGTCAGATGCTGTACCGCCTAAGCCACGCGGCCGTCATCAGAATTATAATAAAATATTTAACTTCAGAAGTTATAGTTTTCTGAATAAAATACCAATCACAGAGTATTAGGGTTATAGTATTTTTATATTCCACTAAGCAGTTTTACACTTTCAAGCAAGCTGTTACCAAAAAAAAAAAAATAAAATAAATAAAAAAAAAAAGGTATTTGAGGACGCTGGAGAGTCTTCGAAATTCTTAAGAATATCACAAGCTGACTTTTGAACTTCCCTTGAGAAATATTAAACCATTAACATGAAAACATTATATTCGGTATACCAATACCAGCAAAATTTTGATTGGGTTTTCAGTTGCTGCAGACAGTTTCAGATGTATTCACTATTTGTTCAATATTTCAAACGTAGTCAATAACTGTATACGAAGTTTGTAAAACTATTCATACTGTCTTAAAGGGTGAAATAAAGAAGGCATATAAAAATGCGGTATACTTCAATTAACTATTTTTTGTTAGTATTATTATGTCTTATTATGTATTTATTTAAGGTAATGGACTGTGTTATTTAGTGTACAAATAAAATACATTTTCTTACATATATTTAATAATATAATTTGTATCAATTATATAAGACGAATAAAATCAATAACAAAATGACACATAATATATTGTAAATATTAATCAGAGGTTTAATTAGGCAGGATTAATAATTTTTTGCGATCCGCCACTCGGAAGCAACCATGCGAGCGCACCGTTCACTCTCTCGTGTTGGCGCTGTGCAGCTTATACTCGTGCATACTCGCGCGAGTGTGTAAACGCTGCATTAGATAAGGTTCAGATCAAGTGTTTTACAGGCGAATGGCGTAACAAGTTTTCTATTCGCGCGGGCATCCAGATTTGGGTTTTCCACGGTTTTCCAAATCACTCCAGGCAAATGCCGGGATGCTTCCTTCAAAAGGCCATGGCAGAATTCCTTCCCATTCCCTGTCCCCCATCCTTTCCCGTCACTAAAGACCTCGCTGTTAAGAGACGTTGAGCAGTTAAATTTAAAAAAAAACCATGTTGAACAGTTCTACATAGATATATTTCCAAAGACGAACATGCTCAAAAGTGTTCGCCTTACATTATAAGATAACTCGTTCGATCAAATAACTGAACTGTTACATCGGTAGATTTGTAGGAACGAACTAGCTGCAAGTGTATTTGTGAGAGCATTCCTTAGCGTTGGGCTTATCGTGAATAAGTAACGGCGTCTGACATTCCACTTCGTTAAACGCTGTTGTGATGTACGCGTCCTTTTAAGTGGCTGCACTTTACGGTGGAGGATGACGTGCTGCTAATGCTAGTCCACAAGAAGTAGCGGCGGCACTTTGAATCCACTGTGTGCAATAGGTGGGGTGGGGGTTTACATTATCACTGCACACCACCTGTTTGAAACTACACTGCTGTTTATATTCTCGAGACACAAGGGGGTAATGTAAATAACCATACTGTTCAACCAACACTAGACTCTCATGTCTCATAATTGTTTTATATTGTTTCTAAGATCGATTTAAAAGATATCTCAGCATTGTTTTAAAATAATTATTTGGAAGGTAAAGTAATATTATTAGCATTATATATATAAGAAAATTTAAAAACGCCAAGGTTGCATTTAATGGTAAGACTGCATGAAACATTTTGATTCCTGAACAAGCATGGTGGGTGAGCGGTATAGCAGGCCATACACGTTACGACGGTCGCAAACCATTGCAACGACAGTCTTATTACCACACACACGTTAAGACTCGTCGTATAGACGTTTCTACAAAATTTCACTACAGAACTGATTAGCTTGGTCGCACGGACCATCTCAAACATAAACACTCACGTCAGGACCGGCATGATCATCTAAAACCGGAACGTGTCGTGTCGCAAGGTTCAATGACAATTTCAACGGACCTGCGACATGACTTTGGTCGTACAGTGTGCTTTACGACCAATCCATTCAAGATCGGATTTGTCGCATACGATCGAAATCCGTGCGACGGTCCTTACGACCTTCGTAACGTGTATGGCCTGCTTATCGCTCTGACCTCGCATTAGGGAGGACGGGGTTCGATTTCCTGTCGAGTTATCCAGATTCCGATTTTCCAGTGTTTTCAGAAATTACTCCAGAAGAATGATGGGATAGTTACTTTAAACGCGCATGACTAAATCCCTTCTCTTCAATTGCATCCAGTTCTCTCCAGCCTTTAATATCATCGACGTCGACGGTGCGCAAAGCCATAAACAGGAAAGAAGAAAGAAAAAAGGTACACCGGAAGCAGCCCTTACGATGGCTCCAAGTTGGGACCGAAACGTTGATAGCACCAATAATGGTGTCACACCGCTAAACAACAAGTAAATGCAATTTTACAATTTCATGCTTCGCACGAAGCGAAGAATCGTATTCACTAGAGTAGTGAAATACAAAAGAGGCGTGTACAGAATGAACGCGAAGTACTAAAAAACCGTTGCCCATACATTGGCGTGAAAATCAACTGCAGCAGAAGAAGGCACCAAACTGCGAGAACAAAGCTGGTGTTCTCTTTTCCGGTAAATAATGAAGCAATAAGTCAGAAACCGTCACAAGCCTAGCGTACACAGTTCATAATGAGTTACTGACCCCGAGAGAGATTTGGGCAATAGTTAAGCGCCAGAAGTTGAAGCGCGGGAATGTTTTGTTAATTACCAGTGTTCCAATTACTCAGGGACAAAATACGTAGAGGATTTTTAGTAACAAGCTCAGGCAGGATTTGATGAAAATATATTTGTTTTGATAACGCAAATGAAAAACACAGCCGAACCAGTTATTAAGCACATTGACAAGCTGCTGGCTCTGCGCGGTTAATAACACAACCCAGACTCTCGCTTACTGTTCGAGGAAAGCTCTATATTTTTTGGGTTTTAATATATTTTTTTGGCTTCAAATTCCGTCGGCAGCAGTGTTGATACGGTTAGGGGAAAGAGCACGCTGTGATGAGATTTAATTACGAGCGGCGACCGCTGGGCGCGCCACCTCCGCGAACAGCATTAATTAGGTCAACTCTTTCTCTCCTCCTGCACCTACCCACACCTTTAACGTTTTCTCGACTTCAACCGTTCACTTATGGTGTAAGTACTGACAACGACATTAAATACATTATTCAAAGTGACCTGACAAAATAAATTATATAAATTATCCTCTAAATTAGAGCGTTTTAATTCTTTCTTCGCGCTGATATTGTGAATGCGAATTAAAGTGGAAGGTATAAATATCGATGTTCAGTGCCGAAGAACTTACAAAATCACGTTAATGTCGAACAATCATGAAGAAGAAAATACTAATTCAGTTCGTTGCTAAGATTAAAGAAGATTTAAAAATGTGTACTGAATGTTGTACAATTTTTACTCCGTTAGACATCCCTAAAGTACGTGGAACAAGGAAGAAAGGTGGCCAAGTCCAAGAAATTAGGGTTTAGTAGTCTAATGGCGTCTGCCCCTTTGGTTCATTTGGCAGCGGTACTGCCCACACGGTATTACCTGGTGCGAATGCTGGTGGGGGAAGAAATTTTCGTCTGCAGGTCTTGGCCGGCAGCGTAGGAAATTTGGTGGTGCACAATGGCGATAATCAAATGAAACTCCACATTTTAAATACAGAAATAATTTTATTTACATAATTACAATATCAGACGACATGGTTGTAGGAGATCGCAATACGGGCACAATGCTGGTCCCATATAGGCAGCTTATTTCAACCCCTCAAGCATTAATACATGTGTCGATTCTATGTGGACGGGGTATAATAGCCCTTCTACCCTCTCCGGTGGCAAGTCAGCCTATAGCTGTTCTTTTAGATCCGTTAGATCTGCTCTGGATTGACGGCAGAGCTGATACCACAATGTTTTATTATGGACAATCAGACTACGGGTCTGGACCTCTACATGACACATGTAGCTCACAGACTAACGTACTGGGTGTGGACTGGTATCGTCCTGTTTAAATACTGAATTACAGTCCTATCTCGGGAGGAGTAAGAAACGCGGACTCAGGATGTCGGTCACGTGGCGTTGTGACGTCAGAGTTCCTCGACACCTCCTGCGTGGACTTGAAGTGATACCCTGTGCCTCATCTGTACCACTTTACATCCAAATCCAATTGCTGCTTCGAGTGCCTAAACTTTTTGATAGTGTTTATAAATTTCATCAAGTGAATATACTGAAACAATTGATCCATAAACATTATTTTCAAAAATCAACATGCTAATTACTGATCATACTGTTATCAATCATACCACGTCCAGAACAGCTGCACAAAAAGTACACGAAACTTTGGCCATTAATAACCTACAGTTCAGGAGAATCTGTCGTAAACATTTTGTATAAACGGTCATACTGGCTGATATATCAAATGTCCATCGGATTCCGAAATAAATTATCTGAAAATGTAGACTTTGTCGGACTACTTTAACTAACGGTAAATATTAACCGATGTATTCAATTTCTTTTAATCTGTATCGAAAAAAAAATTCGCAATAAAGTATTTAATGATAAGACATAGATAAACGACACCTCTATACCACGATACCGTTAGTTGTTACGCCTTTCTGATCAGTTATAATCTTGTGTACTTCTCAGCACGTCAGTGCATATATATATATATTTTATGGACGTGCTTTTTTTTTTTGTCTTATGCCTCGTCGACGTCGAGGTCATTAGAGGCGAGAAGGTACTGAGGGTAAAGAGTTGAAGGGAATTGGGCAATAGTCTTTTGAAGGAACCATCTCGGCATTCGCCTGGAGTGATTTTGGAAAACCATGCAAAACCCACGTCTGGATGGCCGGAGGGGATCTGAACGGGCGTCCTCCCGAATGCAAGGCCAGAGCATTAACCGTCCACCTACCACGCTCGGTGACGTGCATATTCCTGGTACAAGTTTATTTTTCTGTATTTGGAATTTTTAATAATCAAAAACGCTTAGTTAATGTTTCAGATATGGTAATAATTACCTTATTATATTGAAATTTCTATAACATTTCAAACTCTATACTTCATTACATGAAAAGCGACTTTTAACTAATCCTAATTTTCTAGTTTGCTGCTAAATGTATCTAATTATTTGTTTTTAATTCCATAATTCATTTTCACCTATTGGAATGAATTGTGTAATTTAGTTATCATTCATAATAGTGTGAACAACGTTATCCAAAGCAGCATATAGTAATTGTATTTACATATTCAATAAGGTTAATAGACACAACCGCATATTACCGAGGTAAATCTTTTGTAAACAAAATAAAAAATCAGTCGAATTAAATCAAAATATAGTCAAGTTTTCACAAACTGATTTAATTACCCAGGAAAACCCTATTTGTCTATTAGGATACAGAACATTTGAAAATTATCTGTACGAAAATGTTTAGAAAAGAAGTTCGTATGAGTTTGTTAGGTGAAAGTGGGGGAGAATGGGTAAGGTAAAATGTCAACTGAAGCTAAACAGAAGTTTCACTTACTTTTAAGTACTTCTTGAAACAACATCAAAAAACTATCTTTCTAAATTTCTTTAATGTGCCGAAAGAAATAACAGTGGTAATTAACATTAAGTTAGAGTAAGCAAAAATCTGATTTCTTAATTTTTAATATTGCGTAGTTATTGCGTATCTGACTATCCGCTTAGTACAACATGTTATAAAAACAACAAATTGTTGTTGTATAATTTTTCTTGTTTGCTTTATAAGAATTTCATAACAATTACATAAGATTTGTTTTGATTTAATTGCTATGGAGTGCCGCTCCGGTGATAATTTTCCTACACACCCATTTTCCCCTTTCCTCGTATCTGCCTACATTTTCGCTCTACAAATTTCAACTTCTTTCAGTGTTTTTGGTAAATTATTCATCTCTTTGGTAATTTATTCTAATCCCTACCCGCCTTACTTGCGAAAGGAAATTTCCACACACACGTGTGCCTGAAATCGAGTTCCAGCTTGTAATCATGGTCTCTTTTCCATCCCGTGCACCTGTCTTAATTTATAACCTCAAACAAGATCATTTAAGCGGAAAGTACTTATACTGTGAGACCGAATACATTACAGATACTTCATAGTCTCTTCTTGTCCGAATGTCTTGCGTGACAAGAAAAGAACAATTAGTAAGAAAGAACGGAAAATAGAATTGAAAAAAAGAGCACGAAAAACTATGATAGTGACACAGAAGTTGCAGAGTAATTTTGCTCTAGTGGTGTATATTCCGACTTTTATGATCTGTAAGTTATTTACTAAAACAGCTGGTCTATACGAAGACGATAAATGTGTTTATATGTGACCTCATTCTAATGATAAGTGGAATGTATCAAGCATACCCTGCTGTAGCTTACACGGTACCTCATTTCACCCCAGAAATAGCACAAGTCGGCGAGAAAGAATTGTCGTTTATGTATAGTTATAGCATACGGAGTAATTTAATTTTTGTTATCCTTCATTATAATTATATAGTTAAAAACCGAGTATCACTGAAATATATTTACTCATTTTTTCTAGTAGAATTGATTTTTTTTACTCTCAAATAGACCATCTTGTGTTACCTTCCTTCAGTAAAGAGCGTGCTGTACAAGTGAAACATTTAATTTTCACTACCAGTTATATATAGCAAACGAAGATGGATATATGCTGTGTTACAACTAACGACCGGGTGGAAGATAGAAAATCTAGTATATGTGTGTGTGTGTGTGTGTGTGTGTGGCTGTCTGGGGAGTTATTATGTCCGTGCCGCTAATAGGGAAACCGGCGGCTAAAATGAGACCACACCAATTTCCGAGTAATGAGTTGGAGGAAACTTGTTCCCATGTAATGGAAATTTTGTTTTCCTCGGTTGAGGCCGCAGAAATTTATTAAAAAAGGAAATTGCTGTTACATACTTTATAGCTAATCCTTCCTTATTCCAATTAGGCCTCGAGCTGAGACTAAGGATTAGTACGGAGTTTCTGAAAAGTCCGACAAGATTAGAGAGTCGTACGTTAAGTAACTCGTTCCCTGCTGATTAACAACGCAACGTGAATGTCGTTGGTCGAATGATTTCTTTAAGGTTTTTCAAAATTTAAATCTCTATTAGATTTTCAATCTAAACCGCTTCATGGAGTCTGTAATAGTGTACAGCAAATTGCAACGGTTGGAAACTTAACGAACTGATTTGTTTAAGTTTCAAAAGATTTATCTTATAGATTTTTACAATTTAAATGATCACTTGAAGGTAGCACGTAATAAGAGAAATAATCAGCAAATATGGCAAACACTTTATATGACCTAATTTTTTATTCGAAATTACGGTTTGTTGTTGCGAAGAATATTATGGCCGAAATATAACTGGAGCCATGTAACGGGAAGGAATTCGGTCCTGGTGTTTTTAAGGAACCATCCCGCCATTTGCTTGGAGTGATTTTGGGAAACCATGAAAATAAGAATTTGGTTGATTGTACCTACGATCGAAGCCTCTTTCTTCTTAATACCCGGGCCGTACATTATCCGCTTACTCAGTAGGCCAAGTTCGGCAAGGCAAATTGAAGGGCCGGTATACAGGATTTCACAAGGTACCACTCGGGGCCCTTGAGTCTTTGACGTTCTGACTAAGGGTTTTAGGGGTTCTACGCAGTAATTGAGACGAACTCAATTCCCATCCAAAATATTAGACAGTTTACAAAACAAATTAATACTTTTACCTTGCACCGTTCACAAGCAGATGACAACACTTGAATTTTCATTCTTAAACCTGGGAGTTGTCAGAATAGTTTGTGCTGTGAATGATGTTTCTCGATTACATTCCACTTTTAAGTTCAGTAAGTGAGTTAGGTATTTCACCTAAAGTGTCTCTTTGAGTCAGCTACATTTCTACTCGTATTTTCCAGAAAAGAACTTAGATGATTCTAACTCATTTGTCGTCAGACTTCTGAAGCTTTTCAGACGAGACGGCGGTCATATTGCTCGACAGATATACATAGAGTGTAATATGCAACACATAACACACATATAATGCGGACGAATTTTGTTTTCATTCTGTATATTAGCTCTTTGCTGGTACTAAGCCTGAGTTATATTTCAGACCAACTATACAGGCTTGACGTATAACAAGTAAGCTATAAGAAAAACGTTCTTCCTTGAGTTAAGCGCAAGATATAATAATCATGTTTTCACTTAGTATTTCGAAGTTCACACCTCAGTCAACATCTTCTGGTGAACACAGTATTAAATTAATAATTAATCTGATTTTCGATACCATCTACACAAAAGATGGTAGTTCTCTTTCGTTAAAACTGCTGGTTCACCCATAATTTTAACCAAATGTATAACGCTAGATCTTGGTTTCTTTTCTTCATACAGTTCTAATTACCTGTTCCATGCGCAACCTATGAACAAGGTTTTTATCAAATGGTAATTGAGGTTTTTAATCGAACCTTAAAAGGACTGTAACATAACTAACGATAAATCTCCATAATTTGTGAGATTTAAATACTTCTAAGAGAGGGACTTTGTCACAAATTTTATAATTAGTCTTGAATCATCGTTTCATTTCGGGAAGATTGAACATATTCAGTGTGAAATAGGAACTTGAAGAGGTGACCGTGGCTGAATTATTCTTAAATGTACCGATATTAGTCGACATGCTAGAGACGATTTAATTTAGTGACGGCTACCAGGATATTACAGTAAGCACAATTCAAGCCAATCTGCGTTGTGTTTTGTTGCGTTTATTTGCATGCTTAAAATACTGTAAAGAACAGCCTTTGCGAAGGGAGATTGAATCAAAGCCAATTTCCCCTTTCCGAACGGAAGAGCTTAGTTTTTCGCCTAAATTAATGAAGCTGATAATTAACTTCAATAAACAATCTTTCATTTTTGTATTCAAAGGATGAACCGATATTGGAAAGGGAACTTAAAAACTTTTTTTCACGCATAATTTCACAAACAGAAGTATCAGAAGCAGCACTTTCATTTCATTTACTAATTAACCACATGGTTTTTTTTTCTTTTCATAAAATCGAAGTTTTTAATTTAACGAAGAAGAATTGTGTACACTGGGACAGTAAAATAGCTATCTGTGATTGTTTAATGAATGACCATGGTACTGTGGGCTCTGCTTTGCGAAGGAACCAGCAAATTTGGTACTTTTGACAATATAAAGTATACCTGTTTTGATTACTGTTATTAAGACGCGTTCATTTAATGTTTCTGTGTGGTGGTACAACATTTAAATAAAACAATTCATTACAGAGGCTGTACTCTAATCGATGCTTCTCTGATGGAGGTACATGCAATTATTATTATTATTATTTGTCTTGCTTGGGGAGCGTCCACAAACTACTTGGCTCGGTCTAGGGAGGGGGTGGGGGTGGGTAGCAAGCTACGCTGGGCTACGTGGGGGAGGGGGTTTCGGAGCCAAGCCATGTAGCTTCTCATTCATATTCTTTGTCACAGTTAAAATAAGGTACAGTACCTATTTATTTCCGTCATTTAATATCCGTATGTAATTTACGATAATATAACAAGGGTAAACAGTACAAAATGTCTTCTGGAATCAATAGTGGAAAAAAGCTGCATGTCACGCGAAAGGGGGGGGAGCTACCTCAGGCTACGAGGGGAGAGGGAAGTTCAGAGGAGGCCAAAACGTGGCTACGTAGTTTATGGACGCTCCATTATGGCTTTACAACTTGTCGAGGTCATTAGAGTCGGGAAAGGACTGAGGGCAAGGAATGCAAATGAATTCTGTCATGACCTTTTGAAGGAAGCATCCCGGCATTCACCTGGATTGATTTGGGGAAACCGTGGAAAACTCAAATCTGGATACCCCGACTGGAATTCGAGCCCACGTCCTCCCGAATGCAAGGCAAGAGCGTTACCACTCACACGCCTCTTAAGTGACTTCGGTTCTATTCAAAAACTGCTAGAAAGAGTGCTTTCGACGTGGTAAGTTACACCACTTATACAGCACTATCTCCTGTGAGAGGGCTATCAACCGGCCAAAGACTAATAAAAACACGTTTTATATAGTAGCTAAGTTTCCTAACATCCTAGTTTCAAATACTCTTCTACTAATTAAAAATTTTGATACATTTTCCGAGCAAGTGTGTATTAACAGTGGACTCATGAAGTAACGTAGAAAAATTTCTATTCGGCTATGGCATTCTGAAACGTACGTCACCCACATGACTTTCCAATGATACGCGATCTTAACGCTCACTTCGTAACTGAAGTCTTATTATATAAATTTATTATACGTGTATCCAAAAAACTGTGGCAGAAAAGTAAGTAATTGTTTTTATACATTTTATGGAGCCATTCCACCTAATAAAGCTATAAAATTTGAGATTTGATATTTGTTTTAGGAGAAACAAAACGCAAATTTAGCAAATCTTAAAGCGGAAAGTTATTCTGTATAAGAGCTAGAGGCTTGTGTCATGCGGACAAAGCATATTTGGAAATACAGCGGATCAAAAACAATAGAGCTCCATTCTCTTAGGGCACGGATTCAAAAAAAGTAATTAAATACTCGCAAAATCTCCTCATGACGCCCAAGAATGTTGAATAAAATCAGAAGGATGAAATTTCTCCACAGATTTGTTTTATAATTATAAACATTTTTGAAGATCATTCTCCATCTTCTTGTACCGAAGAATGGTGTGAAACCTCGCTTGAATGCTGATAATGTTCGCATGATATTGTTTTAGGAAGCTATAGTTACTGTGTACGTTGATTTTATTACTGATAACGAAATGTCAAAGATATATTCTATTGTGAACTGTAGGGTACGGTTAGACGCACTTGTCGGTTTAAAGTCGCTGCATTTCGATCCTACTTCGAATGATAACACTGCTGCTGCCAAGCACGCGAAAATGGAACAACTGGAGTGGACACCTTTGGAAAATTCCATCTTTACGAAAAATTGTTCACGATGTGACTATCACTCATTTCAGTCACTCAGAAAGGATTAAAATGGAAAGGAATTTTCCATAAAACGAAGACATAATAGACTTCCTGCGCAATTAATTATGAACAGGCCCAACAATTTATTTATTTATTAAATAAAGAAGGTATTTATAAAATACTGCCAGAGCAACGAAAAAAATATGTAGGTAATTTAATTTAATTACGATGAAGCATACGCTACAGTGGAAATCTTCCAACACACCCTTTTCCCTCTTTCTTGTACCTGCCTATTTTTGCCGTCTACAAATTTTAATTTTAAATTCTTTCAGCGTTTTTGTAAATTATTCCCTTGCATCGGTAATTTTTTCAATCCTTGACTACAATGTATTAATCCAGAATCTTTAAAAAGTTTCGAACGTATCTGATGGAGCATCGTACTTTTCTTAATGCTTGTACTGAGTTTTTGCTTTGTTTTTAATGCTTATAGGTATATCTGTTAAAACTTATTATGACTCGAATCATCATCATCATTATTGTTGGGGACCATCTCCAGTTTCCCGGGTGTGGTTTACGAGCCGTGGTTGTTGTATACGATCATTTTCCACTGTCTCACATCCAGAAAAGTTTCTTGGTCCGTGATATATTTCAAGTTCCAGCCTCTTCTCTTTATGTCCTCCTTCAGTTGGTCGGTCCATCTTCTTCTTGGTCTTCCAACTGGTATTTTGCCCACTATCCTTTTTTCCAAATAAGCTTTTGGTAGTCTTATAGCAGTCATTCTCTTGACATGGCCAAATCACTTAAGTCTTGATGACCTAAGTCTCTCTTCCATGGATTACCTTAGCTCTAGGTTTGATATAATCTTGTCATTCTTTATGCGGTCAAGTCTAGTTTTCTGGAGTACCGTTCTAAGAAACTTCATTTCACATGCTTGGATCTTGCTAAGGTCCCTTGATGTTAGTGTGCATGTTTCCAAAGCATATGTGAGAATAGGAACGAGATATGATATGTACAAGACAAGTTTTGTTCTTCTGGGAACCTTCATGTCCCACAGTAAGCCCCGCACGGTACTATAGACGTTAGCTCCTTTGGTTACTCTATTCATTACTTCTACCGCTACTAACAATTATGCTCCCCAGGTAGCTGAATTTGTCAACATCATGACTACTTTAAATTGAGTTACGTATTCTTAATTTATCTGCAGTGTCTTTCTGAAGGAACCATCGCGGCATTCGGCATTTGCCTGATGTGATATGAAAAAAACAATGAAAACCCCAAATCTGGATGGAGGGACGGGGATCCCAACACCGCCAGTGTGTTACCACTCACCCACCACGCTTGGTCTGCAGTGTCAATCCGTTAACGAGTTCCTAGTTTATCACTGAAACACGAGACAATTTGATACATACTCTTTAAATGCGATATTATATTTAAAAAATAATATTTTAAGCAGCATACGAACCGTAATATGTCTAATACTTGAGAGGTAAGTGAGAAATTACCATCTCTATGGTCTCATTACACAAGAAACAAGAGATAAAGTCAGCAATACTTGTTAGCATTTATGACGCACAACTTTCATAGTGCCAATGTTTTGAACTTCGGTTGTGATATTATTACATATCATAAGACTTATTAAAAATTTCGAACCATTGGAGCACAAATATAGTATCTTAACCAGAAATACTAAAACTTAATGTGGCAGAGACCGTATGATTCCGCTAAGAATTGTGTTTTCCCTTGTAATTTTTTTTTAAGATTGTGTATTAATACCAATCTATTACTGAAAAACGGATATCTGACTAAGATAAAAAAAATAACAAACTTTAAAAGGCATTCTGTATGACTCCTAGTTGTAAAAGTATTAAAATACATTTTGTATTTAAGTGTGGCATAACAGCTACTTAACATTGCCGGTAGGCCAGGGCAGGAATTTAGAATGTTATAGCACAAAATAAAGCGCTGAGAGAAAATTGGAAAAGGAAATAATGGCTTTTGAAATATGTTTGTATTACGTTATCCATTCACTAAACGAAATTAAAATTCATTGTTTATTGTTTCACATGATCAGCTGTATCGGATGAACACTTTAAAACATTAAAAGAGCGTCATAATGAAATTCTGAATTTTTACATTTACAGTGCCGAAACATACACACAATTACATGCACGATATCTCAACTGAATAATGTGGGTCAATATTTCACGAGTTTGACAGAATTGGACTCTCGAGACTGGGAGAGGTATGAAATTAAATCAATAACCATAAAATACGATTCACTCGAAAAATTGTATGATCATTTTGTAAATCACCATAACGCAAAACACATTTCCACCATATTTAAAAAAAATTAATAAAGGAGGGCTGTCCTGTAATGTGAAAGGGAAGTGTCCGTCTATCGGTGGAGTGACAGTTCACGTTGATGAGATATGGCAACAGAAAACATAATCGAGAACAGCACAGCACTACCTAATCTAATCATCAAGTACCGTCTGCTGCTATCGTTAATATAGTTTCAGCAACATGTGTAAAGTAACTATATTTATTTTAAATTGTTGCATACAAAAGCACAAAACTAATATTAAAGTACTGATTAAACATTCCTCTGATATTACTTTTTTAAATTATTTTTTATACTATGAAACTTTTAACTAGAATTGAAGGTCTGTTATATAGAAACTTATTTTATATTATATTATTGCTGTCACTGAAGGTATTTGTTTTAATCCTCCAAATCAGCTTCGATAAACAGAAATGGCTGGAAGAATTAGGAAATTCTCTTAATATTGCGCCTCTGTTTGTAAATAACATTATGTGTTGCCTTCGGCACGATTGTCTGTAAAAGCAGAATGTAGAAAATGTACGTTTTCTGAGTATAGAGAAGTTCGGGAAAGTGGGGGGGATAACCATGATTAATGATACTTGCATTTCAAGGGCTAAATTGCCTCGACCTTACGAAGCGAACATCCTGCGTCTAAACGTTCAAAAAGGTAATAACTTATAAAACATTAAAATTAGCAGATCAGCTCACGTACAAATCTTGGGTTGAATACTCTCTCGTGAATTTGAGGAAAAATGGAGGCCTTTAGCCTCATGTTTGATATGCTGTGTAGTTATATTTTCACTGGACGAAAGGTGTAAGGTTATCTGGAGTACTCTCTGGAATAGTTTTAGCATCGCGAGTTACTGAGGAGTTCTATATCTAAATGACACAGGGAGAGAGAGCAGACAATTAGAGCGAACACTTGTTTCCGCGTGGAGTGCAGATGGGTAACCGCAGTTCGTCGAGAAATAGGACTGTGACCCTATATCGATTCCTTCGCCGCGCGGCGCCGTGCGAACGAACAGCTGTGGTGGCGAGGAGACGCTCGTGTGGCGGAACCAGTGGGCGTGAACTGCAGGTACGGCCACGGGACACCTGCAGGGCGATCACCACGAGTCTGCCGAGATCAACCGACGGGTCTACCCAGATCGCGATTCCGCTACAACAACGTTGCTCCCGGCTGACTAGTGTCGTCATGATACTGCAATACAAGACGTATTTTGTAATACATCCTGGACCATAATTTTAAAACAGTAATTTGACCAGCACGACACCACTGAAACTACTTCAGAAAGTATTTCTAACGGTACCTTGACTACCTTGGTATTTTGACGCCAATTCCACGCAGAATCTCCATATCCAGTAATCCCTCAAAGGGGAAATCAATTAATTACGTGAGTTGTTTTTCCGGATTTCCGGACTCCTCCCCCACTGGTGAGACTTCGTGAGATCCGACCCTCCCCCCCCCCCCCTCTGGTGAGATCTCGTCCGTGAGCCACCCCCCCCCCCACCCCAGAAATAGCCGCCACAACTTTTTGAGATCTTTTTTTTTTTTCTTTTTTTTAGGTCTCACCCTTCCAAAGGCGGTTACAACACCCCCACTTTTCGACCAAATACCCCTCTAAAACCGACTTTAGCGTCATTTGTAGCCTCTTTTTTTTTTTAGCTCTGCAGTCCAACAAGAATTTTGAAACCTCACGTGAGATTCCGTTGACCCCCCCCTTCCCCTTGGTGAGATTTCGTGAGATTTCGCCGGACTCCCCCCCCCCCAATTTACCCTCACGTAATTAATGGACGCTCCCCAACGGCCTGTAACACTACCTGCTTCTCTAGCTCGCGTTGTTGTTAATAAGTAAGATTACCTAAAATTAAACTGCACTGCAGCAATCCATTACAGGCTTCAGTAATAATACTGAGGTTCATCATCTGAATAATGCCAGCATCGGCAGCGTGATTTCAGTAATAAATACTGAAGCTCAACATCAACTATCTGAATAATGCTAGTACTAGCAGTGTCCCTGTTAACGTATTGGCCTAGAGTAGCAGTTGTCGCCGTATCAAGCCCCATCAAGGACATTTTTATTAAGTGTTGTCTTCGTCCTGAATTTTCCTTACTATTATACGTGTAAAATATTGGAGAGATATTGTATACAGCGAGACAGTTACTTGGAGAATTATCCAATACTTAGAATAAAAAACGTTACACAAATGCAAGAGTAAGTCACACATTTATGAAGTGAATTGCAATAAGTTGTATCTTGTTGAATGGTCATTAATGACGATGGATGATAATATGTTTGTTGCAAATACCTGTCGGTAATAGGCTTGTGTTCACTAAGAATAAATCGGACGCATAGCAGTTTTTAATGATGAATCATGCTAAGGAGATAACAAAAACAAAATTGTTTATTATAAAAGATAAAGATTATTATTATTTTCAGAAAATAAATTCGACAAAATCAGGCGTTCAGTCACATGACCGCGAACGCCAATGAGAAAGCATTACGTCACGCCATCCGAAACGTCGAAGTTGTTGTTGACATATTCGCGGAACAGAACAGGTTACTTTCTAAATTATTCGTTTGAAGCAACTTTTGTCACGTTAATACAGTTGTTCTCAGTTATATGCTGAAAGACTAGTGTAATTCACTATGGAACCAGGATTTAGCAAAGCAAACAGTAGCAATTTGCCCAAAAATTGACGCCGTAACACTTGGCAGATTTTTAGCGTCAATCATCGACTTTTAGTCATCAGAATCCCGCTATGTAAGTCCACACAAGTGTCAAATATAAATTATAGACTTAAACAGCATTATTTCAGTTTCCTAAACAATAAACTTTTGCTTAGATACAAATTTTGTAAATTAATTGATACTAGTTTTCAGGTATAAGCAAGTGCTAAATTTAATACACCTTTTCTAGAAAAGTATATCCTCAAAAACAAGTGTGTCAATTTTAAAGCAATGGCATTGCAAATTTCCAGTCTGCTCTAAGCTTCATATCAGCCAAACAACATCACCTTTTATTAAGATTTCTCGAGAACCAAGAGAGTAATTAAAAAAAAATTCTTTATTTTCAATTTGTTTCATCAAGCTACATAAGAATTTATCATCAGATTGTGGCACCATGGTAATGATAGTGCTGCCAACGTGTGTTTATTATGTTAAACGTTACACTGAAGAAAGATTTTAAATCATAAAACCAAAACAACCTCAACTCATACCTTTTTACGTTATCAATACTTGAAAAGTAGTTGTTCTGCAAAATTCATCAGTTTTGCATTAGATTTAGAAATATCTTGTGCACAAACACTTACATCAAAAAAATGATCTTCACAAAAATAGATTCTTGAATTTTCAGATAAACTATGAGCATCCTTCCTCCATGTAAGTTTTAACCATCTTTTTTCCGTATTTGTTCATTTTTTGTAACATGTATAAATAACTTGTTTGTAGTTTATAGTGCGATTTTACACTGAGGCACTACACAGTACATATAAAACGAGGAATTCATTTTTAATTAAAGAAAACTGGCACCAGCAATATACATACACGACTGTTTTGTTTTGTTTCGGTTGGCGTGACGTCATTCAATACGCCATGACAGTCTTGAGCGTTTTCGAGGTAAATTTAAATTCATTTTTAAAAATTCTAAATATTTAATCTAAATGTTCGATATTTTTTTAAAATAATACGTTTTTTCAGTAAAATAGATAATAAAATATTAACCTATTTTTTAAATTTAGTCAACTAGCCAATTCTTTAAGTAGTTCAACAAAAGCTTAGAATTACAAATACGAAGAGAAAAGTTATTTGCAATATGAAATTTTTCGGGTTTAAGTTAACAGCCAGAACAGCGATATAATCGTAGTACTCTTGTTGCGTCTACTGTTCAAAAATTTTTACGGTTTGGTCACTGCTTGGTGTATATTTCGTGGGTATGACCGTTGAGTCCCAGTAGATACTAAATTAGTAATTCGTACAAGATTTACTGCCTGCATTAGAGCCAAAGAAATATGTATTTAGTTTTTTAAAGAGAAAAAACAAGGAATGAGCCAAAGGATGAAACGTAGAAAGATTTGTTCAACGCAAAATTCCAGAGAGACTGCAAGACTAGGATTAACAAAAGGACAGAAACTTAATGGTTGCAATGCATTAACGTCAGAAGAATTCAATAGTAATTGTGGTAAACTAGATAAGGGTGTAAAATCTAATCAGTTTATTGAATAAAAATATCACGAAACAAAATCGTCTTCCCGTGAAATAGACAGACCGTGGTGGTATAATGATTAACATCATCTGATAAATGTTTACGAAGACAATCGACTCTTCACTCAGTTTTTTCTTTTGTTGACGTAATAATCTATATGTGCTTTTAACCATGAAAATGAATAAGAATGTAATATCCCATATCGATTGTTTATCCTGCTCTGCAATTTTTAATTAAACATGGCTTCTGATTGTCTGAGTGTTATAAGAAATAATGCGTATGAAAGTTAATACTTAAATTACAAAAAAATTATTAAAAAATTCCAACAGAACTGTTATTAGTAATTAGATGTCTAAGCAGTCACATAAAAAATTACTATGCGTGAAGTGAAGCAAAATTACTAAAATTTGGTTTTAATTTGAACATTAGAGCTGTGCAAAATTACAGGTTTCATTTAGATAAGCGTTATGCAATTAAGTACGATTTGGTTTCACGCCTGAATTTCCGTTTTTTAGTGGAAAGGACCTTTGTATCTCTTCCCAGATTGTCATAACAAAAATTAAATCATTCAATCTTTCACTCACAGACAGACTTAATAGATCAGCGGAGAAAATTAGTAATTCTACTGATAACTTCATGTGTTGCAGACACTGGCAGCCATGTTGAGGACGTCTCTGTGTTTCTTCGTGCTGCTCGCCACTGCTGTAGCTGTGTCCAAGGTAAGTAAAAAGCGAATAACGTTACACAGCGGAAGCGCTGACAGACTATACCGACATATGTTGACCATAGATCTATGTATCATCAGAACTTCTACATACCTAAGATAACTGATACTCAAATACGTCTGCCATTTTCGCCTGGGTGTAGAGAAAAATAAATAAATTTATTCTTAAGAAACATACAATAACAAATGTGAGAATTGAATTTTTCCCGGATAAGTTTGAAATAAATACTTCATGGGTTTTCTGCCTGATATTTTCTTTATTATTAAACTCTTTATTTAATAACAACAAAGTTTCGGCAACTACCTCCGTTGCCTTCATCAGGTTAACTGCCATATAAAGTTACAAGACAGTGAATGTCTCGCGAGCGAATCCTGCCGGAGGTAGTTGCCTAAACGTTGTTGTTATTAAATAAAGAGTTTAATAATAAAGAAAATATCAGCCAGAAAACCCGTGAAGTATTAATTTCATACAATAAAAAAGTATCATCGGATGAAAGATTATTGTTTTCTGTTATTTTGTAGCATTATTATTTTTTTTCCTTTACAGACATAAAGAAAAAATTTGACAATCTAAAAAAAAATATTGACGTTCAATACTGAATTTGGCTTATTGGTGATTCTGTGTCATGGTAATGCCTTAAGAAAGTTCATTCTGTATTGTGACTTCTTCATTTCTTTCTTCACCTAGTCCTATAACAACAACAAGTAGGGTTTCATTTGAAATTCTATCCCTATTTCCACATTTGTGCTCACTTCTGAAATCTCTATCGAGTCTGGTTAGTGAGTTGTAACGCTCAACCATCACATTAAGTAAACAGCAGTTTGGAACCTCCGACCGGTCATCCAGATTTCGGTTTTCCACTGTTTTTCCGAAATCGTTCCAGGGCGAATGCCTGGATGGTACCTACGAAAGACTATGGCCAAATTCCCCATTCGTTGCTGCCATTCCCATTATGCCTCTATCGATCTCGAAGTCAATGAGGTGTAAATGTATAAGCAACAAAAAAAAAAAAAAAAAAAAAAAAAAATCTAGCTGATATTCGCAATGATCCTGGTTTTGAAATAACCTCTTCTATCGCACTACGATAATGTCTTTTTGATACCCATGTAGTAAATTTTTGACTTCGTATGTCTTCATTGCTGATTGCAGGAACAACCATTGTATTCTTCCTGATCTGAAAGTTTTTCATTAAAAAAAAAGAAAGAAAGAAACACCAAGATGTATGTCTGTAATTTCGTAAGTTTCAATATGTATATTTTATTCCAATGTATCTTAAAAGTTTCTAAATTGCCATACGATAAATAAATAAATTTAAAAATGCAGGAGTTTCAAACCTTATTTGGGCTATACACCAATGACCCTGCTGGAAACGTATCCGACAGGGCTGAAAGCGTTTTACTTCAAGTCGAAGCTAAACCGACTGTTTAAAAGAAGGACACGAAATAATAATTTACAATAAAGAAGAAGCAGCCAGTGAAGTGGTAAAGTGGTTTAAGGCAAACTCATTCAAATTACATTTTGACAAAACACATAACATTAGGTTTAAAAACAGCATAAATATGCATAGCAAGATTTACATTTAAATTATGAAATTAACTCAATCTTGGAAACAAAGAATTTAAATACCTTGGTTGATAAATAAGAAATTTAATTGGCTAGTTTTCTACTGAAGAAGTTAAGCAGTGGTACCTTTGCAATAAGATCAGCAGATATGAAATTGATGTAACAGGTGTAGACGTCTTACTTTCTTTCAGTCATGTGGGTAACTCTTCAGGAAGTAAGAAAGTTTTTATACCACAGAAAAGAAATTTTTAATTGTTGTGTAGACAACTCTTTAAAAAGCTAAATATTCTTGCAACAAATTATCAGTATATATATTCCCCCATGTGTTTTGTCGTAGAAAATTTTAACTTGTTTAAATCGAGTATCCCAGGTAGGTAATTTCAATACAAGAAAAAATATAACATTACCAAAGATGAAACGTGTAATCATCAGCAAACCAGGAGTTAGTTATACTGGGATATATCTATTTAATAAATGGCCTTTAAATATTAAACAGTATGTATATAATAAAGAAAAAATGATAGATTGTCTTATTGCCAATTACGTCTACTCCATCGAAGAATTAGTATAAAAGGATTAACAGCATCTGATATCGGTTTTACACAAGTCACTTGTAATAAAAGTTAATATTTAATTTTTTTAATAATATATAATACCTTTTATTTGTGATTGTTGATAATCTTGTATGAGTATATATTGAGCATGACATCGTCCACATCTTTGTATCAGCTAATATCACATATCGTCCGTGAATCAACGATATTCACCTCACTTATTTGAATGTCAACTACATTATCCATCAGAAGGATGCTATGGCAAAACATTGCTGTTTTCTTCTGATTGTGATATTAACACGCCACTTTACAGCAGATTTAACATAGCAGTCTCACTTCATGTTTCTAATTCAACACCATTATGCCTCCCCACCGCTTTCCCCTGTACGTCCTTATATTTACGATAGTGACTAGATTGAAATGTGGTTGTCGTTGGTATGAATGCCTAAAATACCGTATGTCACACTAATCTCACAAGTCGATACTCAAGTGTCATTTTCGTGGCACCAAAACGGGTCTTATTTTGATTGCTGTAACAAATTCAATTGTACGAATATTCTGACGAATTTCCGCAGTTCTCGCATTTCGTGTCCAGAATTTAAATATTTTCCCATACGAGTTTCGTTCTAATGGAAAACGAAGTCGTCAATGGTGATAATTGCTAATTCAAATTTTGCTACGTTAAAGAAAAATCTGATTTTTATCGGCACTATGTTTCACATGTCATCAATCTACAGTTTATCGGATTTCGGTTACACAGCGACTAGCGTTGATACTCATTCATACATTGGTACTAACACTTAATCAAATTTTAATGTGAAGAATATGTAAGTTAATCTAAGCTTGGTATTCAGCCCGAAGGTTAGGTGGACCGTCCCGAACGAAGTATTCTTAGCCTGTAATTCGAGATAGGGTCATCAGTTCCTTTCCTCCTAAACTAACCTAACTCCAGTAAAGGGAATCTAAAGTTTATCGTCGAATCTGAACAACGGAAGCTTTCTAGCGTACTTGACGTATTACGCAGCAAGCACGAAGGTATGTTATTTATAAATAATTTATTCTCTAAATGACTATCCGGTATGAATAATAACATTCTTTATAGTAGATATAGTATTCTCAGGAGACTAGCCGAGTAATCAAGGTGTTTTCACTCGATATTTCGGCGATCTGAAACTACGTCTCCATCTTCTGGTGAAGTGCCGGATCATCATCACAGCACCAGTCTCTGCCATTTCATTGTAGGCAGTGATAGTTAGAGGTATTGTCCTTTGACATTTTGTCCTATTAATAATGTTTTAATGTCTTCGCATGTGATGGGTCTTCATTGTGATGTGTTAATAGAGGAGATTCTGTGGTCGTTTGTATCGGTCAATAATAGCGTCGTATTGGCTGATATTTCGAACCACTGGGTTGTTTGACTTTTTGGTTTTACTGTAGAAGGTACTTGCAATTTGGCGGAATCTTTCTTTAAGGTAAGGTAGCATTGTCGACTCGTGTAGAGGGTCATTTGAAAACCAAATTGGGAAGTGTGGGGTTCTTTTTAATGCCGTATTCTGTAAAACTTGAAGACTTTGTATATGGCTATCAGCTGCATAAGCCCATACTGGTCAGGCATATTCTATTATCGGCCTGATGAGGGCTGTATAAACTCTGACTCCTGCGGGCGGAGGTAGGAGACTGTTTATGTTTAGGAGTGGGTACAATTCCTGCAGTCTCGCGCTAGCACGTCGACGGATGCCTTCCATGTCGTGGCTCCACGTAAGTCTCCTATCGAGCGTGACGCCCGGGTACCGTGCAGTCGTCGACCAGGAGATGCCATTGCCATCCAGTTGTAGTTTAGCCACTGGTTTTACCGGCAACAGTTGGTTCGCATCTTCGCGTTGACATTATTGCCTGTCGTCGTCGTCGACTAGAGGTTTGTTCCACCACAGCGCGCCGTGTATTGGCTCGATCCATCCATCCATCCTAATTGACGCAGACAACAGTCTGCAGTGGTATCTTTGGCACCAGGATTTAATCCTATGACTAATATTGGGGTGTAGGTTCTGAAACTAGATTTCTGAATTTATCATAAATTGTAGTTTGTTCTGACTGAGGAAAATACTTTTTTATGTTGGTTTGAGTGACTCTTCTCTTCGCTGTTGGTTGCTGGCAAGCGCTGTCGCTATGGCGGCGGCAACCTGAGCTGGCACCTCCCGTATGGCGCGCAGTAGCTCATCACGCTCGGCCGCGTGGTCTGAATTGCATGGAGGATGCGCAGAACTTTGGCCGCGTTGCTGGGTAGGGCGGGCACCTTGTGCACCGGTGACGGTTTTGCCTGGACGGGCCGGCCGCTTCGATCCGCGAACCTGGTTGTGGTTGGCCGCTTTTCCCCGCTGTCGCAGTGGGTGTGGACTTGATCATCTCCTGATGGAGGTGCAGTCTGGCTGGACATCCACCTCAACTGGCTCCATGGGTGGTGGCTCCGCAGTTGCAGCACTTCGTGTCTTCCCTTGGCCGTGGGCAGTCCACTACCCGGTGATTTTCTCCGCACCACAAGCATCTCTGCTCCCCAGTGCAGTCCCTTGCGAAACGTCTGAAGGAGTTACACTGGAAGCACTGTGTGAGCGCAAGCGGTGGCCTCCTCTTAGCTTCCAGTCGGACCTTGTGTCCGAGTAGCATGTATGGGCGCTTCACCAATGGGACTCGTTCCGCTGATTCGATTGTGAAGAGTGGCAGGCGCTCCTCCGTTCTTGGACGCCTCATCTGGTTGACCTCTATAGTGGCGATGCCGCAGCTGTTTAGTTCAGCGGCGACTGCTGCCTCTGGTGTGTCGCCGGGAAGGCCGCGAACTGCACGCCGCATTGGAACTGTGCCAAGCGACCATTGTGGTCTGCGAAAAAAAAAAAACAACAAAAAAAACAAAAAAACAAAAAACAAGGAGATCGCGACGGAGTTTCAGATCCGCCGAAATATCTAGTGAAAACACCTTGATTACTTGACTAGTCTCCCGAGAAGACTATATCAATTCTCAACGCCGAGAAAAACTTCGTTCTTATGTTCCTTAGAGTAGTTACAACCCGCTGAGTTACTAGCGCTAGTTACTTTTTCCCTCATCAAAATATATTTTCTCCTTTTTCTTTATATTTTCTTATATTTAGTCAACGTTGAAGTCGTTACATGTGGGAGACAAGTGGGGACAAGAAACGAGAAGAAATTCGGCTAAGGCCTTTTGCAGGAACCAATTAGCATGATTTCAAAAAAAAATACTTTCGTAACCATGTTCTTACACTACTGTTCCACAAATTGTATTTATAATTATGTTAAAACAAACGAACGCTTCGTTGTGTTTTTCACTTCATTAAACAAACAGCACAAACCCAACAGTGCATTAAATGTACTCACCAGGTTTTATCTGAAGGTACTGCACACATTGACTGAGCGTGGGAGGCGAACGGTAATGCTCTGGTCTCGCATTCGGGAGGATGCAGGTTCGAGTCCTCGTCCAAGTATCCAGATTTGTGTTTTCCGTTGGTTTCCCCAAATCACTCCAGCCGAATGCGGGGATGTTTCCTTCAGAAGACCATGGTCGACTTACTTCCCATTTCTTACCCCCCCCCCCCCATTTCCCCGGCCGTGTTCGATATCGACGAGGCGTAAACAAACAAAATAAATAAATAATTGGCATTCTTTGGGGCTGCCGACAGAAGCGAAAACTTAAAACTATTAATATCATATGCGTAACACGTCATACTTGTAGCCTCAGATATACTAAATAATAATAATTCCGTGTGGTCGTAATGACCTGGTGACAGGGTTTTCTATTAGCTTCGCGTTCCGCCCCTGTTCTCAGCAGCCTGAACCTAACCCGGTAAGGCTACCAGGTGCAGGGGACCAAGTTTAACTTGGAATCCGCACCACGGAAGCGTTCTGGCGTACTTCACATTACACTGCAAGCTGTGCCTCAGGTAGGGGTTGGCTTAAGGTCCTATAAAAATCCCTGCGAAGACAGAGATTCCAACAGTGACCTTTCATTCCTTAGCCAGACACCTTAACCACTGTGCTGTGCCCCCACACCGCAACAGATATGCTGTTAACATTAGAATTTCAATGACGAGAACTCATAAGATTTTATTCATCAAAATGTCGCTTAACGCGTCTAAAGAAGTTTTCACTTCAAAAACTAAACATCTAACTTAGTCCACAACCCGAAGGTTGGTCGAATCTTCTCGAAAGAGATGAACAGTACCAAGTTATTGTGTCAGAGATAGAAAGAAATAATTGCTTTCCTCATGGTACTTCAGTTTAACGTGGAATCCGAACTACAGAATTTTCTGGCATAGCTTATATAATCAAATACAACTCCTAAAAATTCCTGCTCACCACTGGATTCGAACCCGCGACCAGAGAGAGAAACTTTCGGAACGAAGTGCCTTAACCGCTGAACTACCAGACCGCCTTGTTTTGCCGTATACGTGTGCTAAGTACTAACAAAATCGAATAAAGAACTCTAGGTTTGTGTGAACAACGTTGATAGAAATTAAGTTTAAGTGAGGGGGAGGGGGGATGGGAGGGATGGGAGGAGAGGGTTTAGGTTTTTGCGAATCAAACGAAACAGTGCTTTTGTATTTGTTTTAAGGTATACGATTGCAAAGTTCCATCAAATTCGTATAAAAACTGTTATTCGTAGAAATAACCATTTTGCTTTCTCCAAACGCAAATAACTTTCTTGTTTTTGATTCAAGCAGAAAAAATGTAAAGTGAATTATTTATTCATGTTACGTTTAACAACAGCTATTTATTTCCCTTAAATTTCTTTATTAATTTATCTGCGAATAAAGCAAGTAATATATTAGAAAAACTTTCACTCAGGTGAGGTTGACCGAAAAAATCCAATAAAAAAAGTAACTGTAATTAAATTGAGCATCGCTTTTCCTGTTTTTTGTTTCCAGTAAATCAATTATTGATGGAACACTGAAAACCAATATGTTAGCCCAACCAATGAAAACAATGAAAACAATTTGAAACATACCGCCTTTATTTGATGCATCCACATACAAATAAACTGATTCATTTACATCCAATGTTATTTGCCGCAAACCAACTGACGATTATTTTCTTTGAAATTATTATTTTTTTATGTTAATGTGTTAGAACTAGTTCTGATGTATGAAGTTAGGAAACCTAAGAAAACGACATCATGTGGGCACTTGCAAGTTATTAATAACTTAACTCAAATAGACGCAACAATCACAGAATTTTTTAAACGCAAAAAAAATTGAATTCTGCGTACTTCAAGAAAAAAATATCTTCATTTACTGTAATGAGCGATGGGGGTTGAAAACTTGAGAAATCAGAAATACATCATTCTGCTGAATCCATAAGCAAAACTTCTTCCAACAAGTTCAGAGCGAGGGCGAAGTGCTTCGAAATAAAATTTTACGATCGTCTATTGAAAAGCTTTCTCAAGAATGTAGTATGGAAGGAAAATGTTTCGGCTAACTGCAACCAACTTCTGACTTTTAAAAGAAGAACTGTGACGATAATGGATTGATACCTTAATTCCTGTAGAAAGCGAAGCTACATTAACATTTTTTTTTTTCTCTGAATCACTTTTTAGTTAACTCAGATACCGAATTTTAATTAATTAGAGAACATAACAAGGTAGCTGTCAGCACAAGATATATTATAAGTGCACGATATATTGATTCCTACATTCAAAGGAAAAGTATGAAAAATTTTCTATCCTAAATGTGTCAAACAAATTTTTTTAATCTATACATATAATAAAACTGTTACCAGTAAAAAGTCTGTAAATTCGATATCTTTTGTTTTATTTTATTTATTTATTTTTTTAAATGTGATGAGTGATTGTTTATAAGCTACACAGAAGTAATTAATTGTTTCTTTTGTATCTTTCTGCAAATTGGAATGAACTGAAGTCATACAAAAATTATTGGTTACATTTTGACGGGGTTTCTTTTAATGTACAGTGCTGGTAAAATAGAGAGGTTTTTCATCTGGTCTGGTGTAAAAAGCTGAGAAATTTAAAAAAATTTCATATTTTCGTTGAAGGTGATTCACGCAAACACTAATGGTCGGAGAATAGTGGTATTTCGTTTAATATACAGCTCATCATCCCCCGGGTAAAATATAATACGTTTCATTTTTATTTGATGTCTAAAAAATTAAATAAAAAGTAATTTCAAATTTTCGGTGCAAAAGAGTCACGCAAAAACTGCTGGTCGGATTGGGATGTGGTTACGAGTAAAGAACAGTTGGTGGGCCCGTGAGTAGAATAGTTTTTTTTGTTATAGTTTTAGAATAACTTTTCGTTGAACATAATTCACTATTAAATTATTGATTGGATTTTGATGGGGTTTCAATTAATACATACCCCGTGGTACTATGAGTGAAGTAGGGTACGTTTCAATTTGGTGTGAAACCGTAAGCTGATAAATTCAAGATAATTTTACGCTGAACAGGTTCACGCACAACTACTGGTT
Organism: Vandiemenella viatica; assembly: GCA_031002005.1. Taxonomy (NCBI): domain Eukaryota; kingdom Metazoa; phylum Arthropoda; class Insecta; order Orthoptera; family Morabidae; genus Vandiemenella; species Vandiemenella viatica. Next base: position 14,661,632 of record JARYHS010013631.1, on the reverse strand, counting down.
GGATTTCTATTGGGTATCAATTAATTGACTTCCAGTAGCAGCCGAGATAAAGTAAGACATATTTCACTGTGATCAGAGGTTGAGAAAAAATAGAAAATGGGATAATTTTTGGTTGTATACGATTCACGCTCTAGTAGTCGAATTTTGATGTAGTTTCGATAAATGTGTAACCTTTGATCCCGTGGACAAAATACGGTAAGTTTCATTTTGATGTGACTTGGAAAAGATGAAGATTTAATATTATGTTTTGTTTAACGCGAATCACGTAAAAATCTTAATCAGATTTTGATGGGGGTTTTGATTAATGTATAGCCCACAGCCTCACTGGCAAAATAGGATATGTTCTGTTTTGGGGTACTTTCGAAAAGCTGAGAAACTAGAAAAAAAGAATAGTTTGTTTTTGGTTGAACATGATGCACTTAAAAACTATTGATCAGGTTTGGATGGGGATAATAGAAAAGAACAGCTCGTGGTTCAGCAGGTAATATAGGGTATGCTTCACTTTTATGTTGTGTTGAAAAAATAAGAAATTTAAGATAAATGTTTGGTGAAAACGATTGGTTGGATTTTGATGGGGTCTCGCTTAACCTACAGCCTGTGGCTCCGCAGTAAATTAGGGTTATTTGGCTCTGAGGTCGAGATAATGAGATGTTTGATGATAATTTTTCGTTGAATGCGGTTCACGGAAAAACTACATGTCGGAATTTGATCGTGTTTCGATTAATGTATAGCCTGTGATCCCGCGAATAAAATGGCGTATATTTCTTTTTTATATGGCCTGGAAAAGGTCGATTCATGTAAAACCGTATTTTGATGCGGTTCCGGTTAATGTTCAGACCATGGTTCCATCTGTAGAATAAGGTGAGATTTGTTTTGATGTGCATTCGAAAAACCTAGGAATTAAAATTAAAGAGTATCCATTTAAATGTAGTCGCAGTCGAAATGTTTATCGTTATTTCACTGTTAGAAAGTTACATTCAGTTAGCGACAGAGGCCACGAATGATGAACTTCTGGAAGATGTAGGTTAAGAGATTACTGGGTGCAATAACGGTCCATGCGAATGAAGTTGCGGATAGCTACTAGTTAATAATAAACACTGTTTTCTAGGTTAGTACTTATCAGTTGGAATCATAATGACATTTTAAAAAGAAATACAGTTCTTACGTTGATGTTTGCTAAAACTAAAATCATTTAGTGTAGACTAGGTCGTGTCATCATGTAATTTCACAATAACCCACCACTACGGTAAACAGTAACACATAAACAAATCAGCCAATCAAGATTTGTATTTTTGGCAGTACCGTTTAGGTTTTGGACGTCACAACTTTCAGGTTTTGTCAACGATTAACGTTACATCTGACATATCGATGGTTTCATTGATAGATACAGAAACGTACTTTATAGGAAGAACTAAAACATCGACCACAACGCAAGACCAATATTTATCCGCTATAAAATTTTATTTATCATTTCTACATAGCCTACTTAATATATACCATTTGTTTGAATAATTTTTTTATACTTCCCTTATCTGTATCTGCAGTTAATAGATCGTGATAAGTATTTTTGAAACACGATACAACGTTAATAATACGAACAAATTATTAACCAGAAACAATCTATTAAAGAAGTATGTCTGCCCAGATTAAATATTGTTCTTTTAGTGGACAACCGAAGAATGTAAATACACTGTTGCCCTTCAGTTTAATTTATTAAATATAAATAGTTTCAAAACATTTCCCATTCACACGTAGCCTCAGTTCAACATGGTTTCTTCTTTATTAACTAACTCTTCAATTTATTTACACGGTGTTTACAATACATTTAATGAGAGGAAGATGTGTTCCGGATAGTCACCGTAAATTCAAATGCACAATTTAATGACTGTTTGTTCACGACTCTTATATTTATTATTGTCTGTAGCAAAATACTCAACATTAAGTCCTGATACTACGCCCAAGCAACCACTTTCTCCTGATTCTCCCTCATAAGCCACTATTTCATGAATGTAAACTATTTACTTTTCTTCGTTCGCGTTTTATCTTCTCCTGCAATCTTAACGTGGCATGTAAGTATTTCTCGAAAACGCTGAAACACACTTTCAGCCTTCAGATCTATAATAATACTTCTTATCCTGCTGATGTGTTGTTCACGTAATGGCCACGTCTAGGAGACTACGTGTTTAGCTGCCGTCGCGTGCTAACTCGATCTGCTGCCGGGATTTTATTTTTGAGAATTAATTTGGTGTGACGTTGAGTGGGATAATCAAAGGAGTTGTAACAAGATCTGCGCAAACATGTATCGGCTTCGAGAACGTTCGAAATGTTACTCAATTACTAGGTCGAATCTTGATAAATTGTAACGAACAAAAAAGGAGGTAGCGTACAAATCTCTTGTGCGTCCACATTTGGCCTACTGTTGGGCCATTTGGGATCCGTTTCGTAAGGGGTTGATTGACGGTATAGAGGAAGTACAGAGAAGAGCCGCTCGATTCGTGACCTCTTGCTAAAGTCTTTACGAAAGCGCCATAGAACTGATTAGTAGACTGGGCTGGGAGTCTCTGGTAGACAAACGACGCACGTTTCGTTTAAACTTATTGGTAAACACGTGTACTCCCACTTTCACTTACGAGTGCGGTGAAATACTTCGTCCACCAATCTATTTGAGTCGGGATGACATGAAATATAAGATTAGAGAAATAAGGTGCCGCACTTATTCTTATATGAATTCTTTTTTCCCTCCTACCATTCGGGATTGGAATGCATAGCAAAGAGATTAGTTTTGTTGCTGAGCACCCTCTGTCACCCACAATTTTGTGAATTGCAGAGTATATATGTAGATGTAGATACTAAAACATTAACTGAGGATGAAACGAATTAAACTAAAATTAATCTGACAGAAACTTCTACTCGAAAATTTGAACACAGGTTTAGGACTACGCACGCTTGCGTCTAACACTGTACAGTTACACAGTATCCTCCATTTTCTAGTGGATGTGTCCACCTTTGGCGCAGAACAATACCTACCGTCGTGTTTTTATAGATTTTTGTTGTTTGGTCCAGCTGGATGATTTCATGGAAAACGTATGTTGGGTGTTATTCATCGGTGGCAAATTTAATCATTTTAATTAATTTATGCAAGTAAAATTATGAAAATATATAAATTAAACAAACATTTAATGTAAAATAATAGGTTATTGAGACATATCAAATTTGCATGATTTAAATAGGAGATGTTGGAGTAAATTGTTGCGAATTAACAATGTTTTGTTTATGTCTAAAAACGTCGTAACCGGACTATTTATTTCAAACAAGTATGCGGCACACAGACATAGGTGTAGTTTACTTTAAATATGTACATGAACAATCAAAAATAGTACACAAATAGCAGCATCTTGTCCTACCGAAATGCCATCATAATCTAATATCATCGACTGACATATCACATAAAAGGCTACATAAAAATGATACATGAGTTTACATTGATCTAGCAAAATTATCAAACATAACTTCACTTAATTGTTTTAAAACAAAATGAAGACATAATATTTATGAGTCCTATGGAAGTGAAAATTACGCTCACGGCTAAATGTTCAGGTTCTTAATCTCGCTTTTTATTCTTCTAAGTGTCAGAAGAACCAATCATGCGAATACTATGTCAAATAGACTGGAGTGAAGTTTACTGTAATTGTGGCTGCACAGAAGAGCATCAACGGCTAGACTGGTGCCATCCCCCGCACGAAAGCAAACAAATTGTTTGCCAGATGTGATCGCAGGTAGTAGTTTCGTACTATCAACTTGCACTTGCGCACTTGCAGATCCGACCGTGCTTGGCGGATCCAAGTCTTATCTGCCCATCTCCACTGTCACGGATCAAAACCCACCTGTAATTGCCCGCGGTCGTGGATCAAGTCCCCACCGTAGCACCCATTGTCGTGTCTTCGCCTTTCTATCCTTTCAATTTTCGTCGGTTTATATATGCGAACAAATTCCAAGAATAGGGTGGTCACCTGTCCTTAAACTTTGTTATTATTATATCACACACACACAAACACACATATGTGAACTGCCAACTTTTATTTCGTCACTCGGATAGGCCCAACCGCTTCGTGTCGATTCGTATCCGCTCGGTTATTCTCGGAGGTCGTATATTTTTGCCAAATCTTTCTTTCCTCGCCTGTGGGAACATAATTTTCCATGCGAGGAGTAGTGACCTAGGAAGCCCCTTAAAATTTATTATACAGTCAATAAGCATTTTGGTTAAAGAGTGTGCGAGCTATGTATCGTTACAATTATAACTTAAGTACGTATCTCAGACGTGACCCGTTGACTGAAGAACCTATTAAGTAGAAACGCTGGATAGGAATGGAAACTACCTAAACTCCAGCTATGTGTGTTTTAATTGCAGAGGAGAAAGAACCTCTACGATGCTACCAAGAATTTTGTTGTAATCATTCGACAACGCATGTTTTGATATCGTTGCTAAAACTTCTTCGGATAATGCAACTAAAGAGCAACGACTTTAGTTCAAGGAATTGTGAATGGGGAATCTATGACGCCACCATAATGTTACTTTCAAAAAACAAGTTATAAGTTAAATCACAGTGACCTTCCAGCAACCTATTTGTATGCAGTAACTGGGTGTTAAGTATTGTGGTCTGATATTGGGTGTTGGTATGAAAGCAGTTTTTCCCAGTTGTCTATCAAAGCAGCCGAAGAACTCACGAGACATCCATTCGGTAGTTCCATTGTCGGAGCACTGCAATAGATTTCTGTGAGAGGAAAGCACATTATTCTACCGCTTTCGTGCGTTACTAAACGTCATTACCTGCAGACTGTGTAATATAACTTCCGAATGAATATGCTGAAAGTATCCCCATTCCTACCTTGCAACAAGTACTTGCGATTCGTGAAAATCACCGCGCCCTTGCAGATTAGCGAAATTCTTACGTAATGTCCGTATGAGATAGGTATTGCTAGAAAATGTTATGTGTGTAGGTATCCTGACTTAAGCTGTTACCGTGAAGCACTGAATTCAGAATGTAGCGTCGGACACACTGTTGCCAATGCTACGCGTCAGGCGATGAACTGTAGTAGTATTTACGGTATTTGTTTTTGAAAATAATTTAGAACATAAACTTGGATTTCAGCACCAGGTGTTAGGCCCGAATGCATTATTTCGTTTGAAAAACAAGGTACGTTCTTCGGACGCCCTTCACTGCCTACTGCGTTACTTCGCGTGCGCGCCCCCACTGTCCTTCGATCTCGGTCGACCGTGTGTCGAGGTCGAAGGTGGCTGCCGAGTCAGGCGTCCCGAGATCGATATCTCACAACGCTGCCCGGCAGAGAAATAAAACTACAACTTTATGAATATTGCTGAGCGGCTGTCTGCTTCAATATTGCTGGGCTCGGATAACACAAATGTATGAAAGAAAAACTCTTCATCGAGGCAATAAAAACGTAAGGCTTCCACCAACCATTTCCCATATTATCAAGTTTGTAATTGCAGAGGCAAAAATTTCAAATGAAATTCATCTGCAAATTCCGATAAAATTATTAAAGCTGTTTGTGGAGATATAATAGAACTCAGTATTTAACCTAACATGATATACTGAAGGGTCGAATTTTTTTAATTTTTCTACGAATTATCGACTTCATTCACGGTCATTGTTACTTCCACTATCTACAAGCAAACTATTAAAACCTGTAGTAGTGTTTTCTTAATCATAATGTTTATTGGTTGTGTATTGTTTAGGGGCAAACCGTGTAAAAATTCAATATTCCGCCTCATAGATATCCACAAGAGCATTATAAAAATCGTCATTAATTCTTTAGAAGGATCATTTAAATTACTATTCTGCGATTTTCCAAGTATACTGCAAGCCACCCTGCACTGAAACGTTGCAGTAGGTAAACATTAACTAATGGGCAGGCTCAGGTGTGTTTAATAGTGATTTTCTATGATTCCTACATAATGCACGAGCTTTAAACCTAATATTTTTGTGGAAATTTTGGTATGACATGGGTCACAGCAAGGACATGAAAAAGTAATAATGATACCATTTCCCTCAATAATAATTCAGCGGTATCGGAGCATATTCAAAGATTGAAGTGACACGTTTCACATATTCGTAAGAACGGACACACAGATTTACGCCAGTAACATTTACATGAACATTAACTGGAATCGTTTATTTCTGGCAGGAAATGCTGTGGCGTTAAGATTTTGTTTACTCTCTACCGTTTCAAGTGACAGTAAGCTTGATAGTATATTTTACATTTTTCAACCTCGGAGAAAGTTAGAGCTATTTATGGATCGATCAAAGCGGAGTGATAAGTGAAAAAAGGAACCTTTCGACAAATTCTTATGTTTTAGTCAAACATAGGGAAAAATACAGTGAATGTGGCTACAATTATTTGTGTCACGTACGGAAATAATACCACTGGGTAAAGAACGCCAAGAAAATGTTTAAGTGGAGGAACTCTGTGCAATATTTTCCTTCAGCGTGCTTTTACATACAACCTTTAATCGCTTTAACCGACCAAGATCACACATTTAAGAACACGGAATATGTTAAGTTTGATGAACTGCGAAAAATCAACCATAATACGACATTTGAACTGCAGGGGTACATCAAAAAACGTTTCGATGATGAAAACTGCGCAGTATTTAAATGAAATGTTGAATCTTGAATACTTATTTGTCGCAGTTTGATAACAAAGTGATTTTTTCGAGGTCAATAAATCAAATTGTTTAAAATTTTATTGACCTGTCGTAAGAAACAGTGACTTAAAATGAAAAGTTGGTTATTATGCTGCTGTACCTTTGTTATGAGATTACATAATATAATTCTAAAGTACTCATATTCGTCATTTATTATCAATTTTTTCAGGCTATGCTCGTACATAAATTAGGTTTTTTGGCTTGAAGCCCCATCGAAGTCATTACAGGCAGGAAAGTACTGGAGGCAAGTGACGGCCATGGCCTCTTTGAAGGAACAATTCTGGTATTTCCTTGGTATTACCATGGCAAACCCAGTTCTGGATGGCTGGAAGGGGATTCGAACCTGCGTCGTCCTAAATGCGAAGCCAGAGCGTTACTACTCATCCCCCACGCTCGGTCTGGTTTTTTGCTACAAAAGAGTGAAGCTCACGGGAGCTTGCTATGGGAATAAATGCACAAGCTGGCAGATGCTGTGGCAGCTGAGGAGCGGTATCGGCTTCATCATAGCCTGCAGCCCGTCAGGACACAGCAAATCTTACAAGGAATGAGTCAAGAAACCCAAAGTGGACGAGAAATGTTATAAACAACTAAGTGGAACACTGATGCCGGAAGTGTGGCTTCTGGAATTTACCGAAGCTTGTTCATCAAATGATGCCAGCGTTAAACGAACTTTTTAGTAAGCGAATGTCCATAAACTACATAGCTTCATTTTGGCCTCCTGTCAACACCCCCTCCCGCCACGTAGTCCAACGTGGCCTTTTCCTCTACCCACCACGTAGCACGTAGATTTTTTCTCTATTGATTATAGAAGATTTTTTTTTTACTGTTTTCTCTTGTCAGACTATCGTAAATTACATACGGATATAATTAAATGACGTGAATAAATATCCACATGCTGTTGTGTGTTCTGTAGCTCATTTTAACTGTGACAAATAATATGGATGGAAAGCTACTGGCCTGGTTCGGATACCCCCCTTCTCCCACGTAGCTTTCCAGCCAATCCTCCCTCACCTAGACCGAGACACGTAGTTTATGGACGCTCCCTAACAGGTTGTTATAACTTACAGTGTGTAGTAATAATAGTAAATTATTTGTGCTATTTTCGTAGGATATAGGATTTGTGTTAGTATTTTAAAAATTTGTTAAGGAGAAAATGTTATTATAGAACTAGCTGGTACCCACGCCTTCGTTCGTGTTTGTAAAGAATTTGTATTGACAGCTACCGACATCTAACAACCATAGTGCACGATGGGAGACGCGATGCTATTACCACACACAAATGCCAGTCATCTGCGCTATGTAGTTCAGGCAGCAAAGTAAAATTTACGGACACACATGTCTTTGGATGAAATACGAAAATATCCTTGATCTACGACTTTCACCCACCATGTCTCCCACACTCCCACAGTTACCGAAATTCGGCCAACGTTGTGATCGATGGGTGACTCTGTGTTACTACCACACACAAATGCCAGTGGTCTGCGAAAGATAGTTTTCGCTGAAAAGTGATATACCATGAAACATGCGTCTTTGGCAGAAATATGAAGTTGCCGCAGGTCGACCACTTTCAACCCCCATTTCTCCCACACCACCATAGCTACCGACATCTAATAGCCATGGTGCACAACAGGAGACACGATTCTACTGCCACACACAAACACCAATTGTCTATGCTATGCAGTTGTGCAGGAAAGAGAAGTATAAGAAGACACAAATTTTTGGTCGAAATATGAAAACGCCCTGCATTGGCCAACTTTAATCATCATATTTTCCACATCCCCATAGCTATCGACATTCGGCCAAAGTTGTGCATGACAGCAAACTCCATGCTACTTCCACACACAAAGACCAGTGATCTATGCTTGGTAGTGGAGGCTGAAAAGTGAAATATATGAAAACACACGTCTATTTTTATATATATATATATATATATATATATATATATATAAGATTACATATGAAATAACGGTTCCTTGTAGACACTAGTGAACGAACCATCTGAATGTATAGATTGGTGTGTTAAGGAATTACTTCAACTACCTCGTAGGTTCCCAACCAATGGGACGCTAGGTGCGAGGTTGATTCGCCGCCCGTGTGGACAACACATTAGCTCTACACCGTTGCAAGTACTATATTTCATTCTCCCCCTCTTAGTGTTGGAAAACTCTATTCTAGCTCTATTCTTGCTCTGAGAAGTTATCACTAGTACTGAAAAGTAGTCGTTTGCCTTATTAATAACACAATTGTGGCCTGTGGGCGGGGGAGGGGCGAGTGGGAATTTTTCTTTTGACTCAGAATGGCATGTTACGAAAATGGAATCCCTAAGATACCTTATCTCCAAACTGTACCCACCAACAGATACTCGAGGTCTCTGTTTCTAAGTTCTCGCCGACAATCAGGAAGTTTCGGTGCGTCAGATGGATGTAACAAGCAGCTTTATTATCAACAGCACTCGCAACGAAGCGTAAAACCGTTTGGCTCTCCGTTTCATCTCTTCTAGTTGCGGCAGGAAATCGCGAATCCGGCCTTGGCCTAAACGGTCTCTTAAGGGTTTCCACCCGACTGACGTAGATAAGGCGCAGAGGGGTTCTTTTATACCTTTGAGAAAAACCTGTTCCATTTAATTCATGGGTGCAGCCTTTAGCACACAGCCGAGACCTAGCAGGAAACTTTTAGCCTTCAATGTAATATTTCTAAATGGTCAAACGAGATGGCGCAGTTGCCATCTTAATTTATTCGTTTACTACAAACATTCGAAAGCTGTGTGTCTAATTACGTTGAGGCACCGGACACTGGATTGGGGAGGTACAATACGATCAGGTTCCAGTCCTGGTCTCCTCGTTGTTGATTTTAGAAGATTATCGTTTTAAGGTGATTTCTCCACTCATCTAACTCTTCCCTAATAAACTACACACTGCACAAACAAAAATATACTCACCCTACAGAACACGGAAAATGACATATTTCGCAGACAGATGCCAACACAGACTTTCTTCCTATTGGATAAGTTCGCTGATTCTAACGGGGAGGACACAGGTCCTTCCTACTTCTCATTATTCACACTGGCTGCCTCTGTACAACAGGAGGCCGGTGGCACGTGGTCCTTAGATGGCCGGAACGAGAAAAGAACTTAAATATGAGGGAATACGACTTCAATATTAACAGTCTTTCAACACAATTTCAACCACATTATACATGGTGTCCAGGAATGAAAGGATAATCCTGCAACCGAAGACAGGTCACATTATGTAAAACTATATGACAAAATTTATTTTCGTAAAAGTCTCACCATTTTCGAGATATTCATTATTTAATTTTTTTTCGAAAAATGTGACTTTGTTCAGTTCATTCCATTTTACTTCTACAACTTAAGACTTTTTTTTTTAATTTACTCTAGGATGTTTTAGGCATCTAAAAATGTTTTTTTTTCTTAAAATGTTAAAAAATCTTTTAAAAAAATCATTATCACCATTTTTTACTACATGTTTAAAATGCCCAATGGTCTCTTTAGCAGATTGAATTACCATAAAACAATCATTTTAAAAGAAGCATATAGTAAGATATTTATAAGGGTTTTTAACGTTTTAAGAAAAAAAACATTCTTTTAGATGACTCAAATATCTTTGAGTAAATTAAAAAAAACATGGTTCAAAAAGTCTTAATTTATAGTAATGACATGGAATAAACTGAACAAAGTCATATGTTTCGAAAAAATATTTAAAAAATCAAATCTCGATAATGGTGAGACGTTTATCAAAATATTTCATATAGTAGGAAATGATGTGAGCTATGCACGGTTGCAGGATTATCCTTTCATTCCTGGACAACATATATGGACGTCTGTATATTTCAGAACCAGTGGTCGAAGCAACTCTTCCACGTTTCGTCACTGAGATGGACTTAATAATTTTCATTCTAAGAACTTGTGCAGTAGGTTTTTCATGGTTGGCGATACAGAAATATCTATTGACTTTAAGCATCTCTGTTCAAATGAAATAGTTCAATCGTCTTGTACCATAAATTACATCTTACGTTCGGAAGACATCCCTCACTTTGCAGTATTTAATATCGTTATTTTATCTCCATTATTCAAACCGATTATGGCCTTTCAGTGTCCTTACTCTTTCCAAAATCAATATTCTTTACCTACTAAAGATTGGTTTATTTTCATCTTTCAGTTTGTTTCTAAATGCTTTGTTGTACTTAATTAATTGGTTAGCAATTTTTCGGTACAAACTTGCTACATTGTGTCAAATTGCAGTACCGAAGCATGAGCTGCCACACACTTCCTCAATAGCAATATGACAATACATAGCATTATTACCTTACATTAGACTAGCAATAACCCCTAAAGAACAGTAGATAAGAACAGTAATTATTATTATAATTGTACTGAGGTGCATACATGTAGTACTAATTCAAAGGAAAAACAGTTTTGAAAAACGTGAAGTAATATGAAAAGCAGGGATGGTAGACATCTTGCTTTTACCCCAAAATCCTGGAGTCGTAGCGATATTCATGTGTTTTTTTCTTTTTTGTTTTGTTTTTTTTTTCTTATGGCTGTTCATCTTGTCGACGTCGAGATCATTAGAAGCAGGGATAGAACTGAGAGCAAAGAACAGGAAGGCATTCGCTCATGTACTTTTGAAGGAAGAATCCAAGCATTCGCTTGGAGTGATTTGGAAAAACGAAATGTTGATGCCCGGACGGGAAAATAAACCCGCGTCCTCCTAAATGCTAGGCGTTACCGCTCCCACTTCCTTACAGGAGCACCCATACGACAAAGACATTACTGTGACTCTCCAAGAGTCAACATTTATTGTTGGTAACATGTGAGTTATCTGAAATGGGGAAGAAAGCCACGATTGGCGGATGCTGTTGAGACTCCATTGAGTGGGTAGGTGTATAAATCCCATCAGGGATGAAAGATTGTTTTCTACTTGTTGCAGCATATTTGGTCACATCGAATCAGTGCTTGATAGCTGGTTGAATTAAAGCATATAGAGGCAGTAACTGAAAAAGCAGTAATTTATAAAGTCAGACATACAATCTCTCTCTTAAGAGATGGTTATGTAAGAGGGTGTAAGAATGGACGTGTTTGTTTATAGAGATTAAGTAGTCATATACTTTAGGTATACTGAGTACTTATACGAATAAAAACTGTAAGACTCTACGAACATAAAATAGTAATCAACATAGAAGGTAAATATTATGTGCACTATCGTTTAGAGCGTATTAATTATGTGCCTCAGAATATAAAATAAATACTGTGTTGTAAATGACTCCTTTCGCATGTAGCGCTGCTCTTAATTAAGCTATTTTCAGATCTGGCATGTGTAAAAGAACGTAGACGATCTGCGGTAAAGTGTCTAATAGCATATAAACGATATATTGCTAGCGGAAGTATTAACTTCATAATTAAGAAGGAGGAAAATTGACAACTGTTTGATAAATAATTCTAATTAACAGAATGAATTACATGAATCCAATTTGAGGCAGGTTACAGATTGGAGATTTTGGACAGTAATAAATAACAGTGCGTAAAAAGGGAAATATTTAAGGAAAAAGGAGAAGAACAGACCGAGAGTGGTGGGTGAGCGGTAATGTTAGAGCCTGAAATTCCCCAGGACGGGGGTTCAAACCCCCGTCCATCCATCCCGATTTCGATTTGCATGGTTTTCCGACATCACTCCAGACGAATGCTGGGATGGTTCCCTCAAAAAGTCAGAAAAGGGTTCCTTGTGTAGAGAATCTCTCCACGATCTCCCCAGATAGTGGAGAGATGAGACTATGCATGCGTTTATACCGGGAAGTCATACAATTCTCGAAAATCAGTGACAGAAAGAGCATAAGGGCTCGCCACTAGTACCACTAGCTCATTTAGAGTCAATCAGTTTGGACAGGAGTTCGCTTTTCTCTATAGATAATCCCTCTAGGTTAAAATGGCACACCTGGAGGGTGTTGCCTAAGCCCTGAAGAGGGCTATTTGTTTTAATACTCATGTTTGACTTTTGTACGCCTTCTACGAGAGTTAGCCTAATCGCGACTGCAATTAGTTTCCAGGGACATCTTATTCTTTCATTGAATTGGCTGGCTCTCGAAGGCGTAATAACTGCACACGTGGAGGTCTCTCGCAAACGATAATAATAATAATTTAGATTACAGTGACAATTGTATTCAGGTACAGTTCATTTGGAGCTCAGTTTGTGAAATAGTTAATTCAATATAGAAGTTGTGATACACTAGCTGGTACGAACAGGAGACCGATGGCAAAACAAAAGTGGTCAGTCAGATGTACGCCAACTATACAATATATCACGAGCGGGAAATACACCACGAACGGCGGGACACTTGTTTGTTCCAAGAAAAAGCTCTCCTGATCTGATGAACTCGTGGAAAGGAGAAAATTATGTTTAAATGGTCAGTGACATTAGGATGCGAAAATGAAATATAAAGGGAATGTTTACAGAAATTGTGTCAGTTACCTTTTTATCGGCATCCATAATGATTTGTGATATAGTCAGAAAAAAGCATCGCAGGGTGTTACCAAAGTCCTAAGCTCTCTGCACTTGTTATTTCTTAGAAATTTCCTATTAATTGTAGGGAAAAAGATGTGATGTCCATCATATTATGCATTTTTCTTCATATGATTAAATGAGGTGTCATTTGCTACCAAAATGACTGCTTCATAACAGCTTCCATTAAAAAAGAAGAAAATTCCCATCATCCAAACTGTGGTTCCAATAGCTTTTGAAACAGTTATTAATTTAAAATTAACATGATGATATCATGCACACTGTGAAAAATCTCCAGCTCCTGAAGGGAGAATACCGTTTAATGCAGACATTTTTATCGGCAAGTACTTAACCAAGTGTAAAATTATTAATTCGAAATTCACTTAGCTTGTTTCACTAAGGCAAGGACATGAATCGTAACGGTTATTCGGTGCTATAGCACATTATGACGTAATTACGAAATACGGAGTTCCATAACACAGATGTTCCATAACACAAGAGAAGTATCTACTATGTGTTCAATCACCAGACAAACCAATCCTATCAAAACATTAATTCACGGTAATGTTTGTTTGTTACAGCTATTAACGTTACCTACAAATGGGCCAAATGAACCGTGGACGTTTCAGGCAATACTGTATAATTGACGCTATAGATGAAGCGTTTAGATTATCGAGGTTTAAACCGATATTTACGCCTCTATGATTCGTGGAACTGTTTTTATTACATGCGGCATATATTTCTGAACAAGAAAACTCTAGAAAAGGTGGCCTGATCATCGCAGAGCACCAGAGTGAATTAGCATACTAATATTAATTCATGAGAAAGAGAAGTTATCATACACAATGTTAAACCCATTTTATGGCCACAGCATTTTGATGAACAATGGCGGCATATTGTGGCACGATAGTTCTGGATAGACATTTACCATTACAAAATTAAATCGTACTTATTAATTATAGTATTAAACATTGTGTTTAGCAACCTGGTGGCTCAGTGCTTAAGATGTATTTTTTATCTTCACCTCCGACAAAAGTTCCTTTGTTGTAAAGATCAGGTGGGCGCTCCGTTGCTCGGATTCCACGACGAACAATTGACTCCATTCACAGGGTGGGATGATTGAGTTGGGTCAGAAATCGCGGGAGATAGGAACTGCTCAGGAAATTGTGGTCGCTTCGGTGCCAGGACATCTCTAAGTGATGACATGACCAATAATGGCACACGCTATTTATTTTTTCGAGCTAAATTACATTAAACCAATTTTTATTATTCTTTAATAGAAGTATTCACTGGTAAAAAAATTTTGGTTTCATGGAACCGAAAATCATACTTATTATGTTACGTCTACGGTAATATTCTTCTTTATGGCGTATTGAGAATATTTCAATCCCTCTTTAAAACTTTAAAGTCCCTTCCAAATCAACAGAAATGCTTCAAATTTTGCAGAGTGAATCCTCGGTGTTACATACAGGTCAAGTTCGTATTTCAAGCAGTTCAGATCACGGGTCATAAACTGTGATCCTTAAAATTACTTTTAATCCCTAAGAAATCTTTTATTTTCACTTTTAATCTCTATGAAATTTTTTTGGTAGAAATAGACCTTAAGAGTTTTTTTTTCTATTTATTACTATTGTATGATAGACCTTGGAATTATTCCATGCCATACACAGAAGTCATCGTCCTAGACTTAGCTACGAGTAGATAACGCCGATACTAACAATAGTCAATAACTCCACGGATACTGAATGTGGCGGTTTCTTCTTTTTAATTACGGTGTACGAGCTGATTAGAACAGCAAGAAGTTTGTGAGCAAATAAATGGAATCGGTTGTAGCCTTCATCGAGGAACGATCCCTGCATTTGTGTGGAACGATTTCCAAAAACCAATCAAAAACATAATATGGGAACCCAGTGAAAGGATCAAATGCTTCCCCGCCCCAATACCTGGCCTGAGCTTCAGCAACGCACCCAACAGTAACTCGCTGCGAGCACGAAAGTAACGAACGACCACATAAGTTTGTGGCTCAGTGCGCTGCTCACTGGGATACGGAGGTACAACGGGAGAGGGCACGAGCCACTGGCCGTCCTGATTGCTGGTTTCCCCCCCCCCCCCCCCTGTTTCCTGCAAGCATCTAGGAGAATGCTGGGGATACCCACTCTCAGCCTCATGAATACACATTTCACAAACAAAAAATACAGAACACGCAAAGTTACACGTTTAACAGATTGACTTTCCTGCGATAGATTAGGTACGCGGGGCCTAGCGGACCAGGTTAGACTTCGGACAAGAACTCAGTTTCTTCCCCCGCATCTACGTGGTCCTTGGAGATCTAATTGGAATATATATATGTCATAACATCATGACCTCGCCCACCTTTTCTGGTGTCGTAGCGAGTACGGCATGCGTTAAGGGTAAAATATAAGTGGATCTAAACACGTGATGAGTGATCCTAGCGACGATACGTCTGCCAAA
Source organism: Vandiemenella viatica (assembly GCA_031002005.1). Classification (NCBI taxonomy): domain Eukaryota; kingdom Metazoa; phylum Arthropoda; class Insecta; order Orthoptera; family Morabidae; genus Vandiemenella; species Vandiemenella viatica. Next base: position 14,645,921 of record JARYHS010013631.1, on the reverse strand, counting down.
TAGGGAAAATACCATCACGTAAGTGACTTTGACAGAGGGTAGATTGTTGTGGCCCGGCCCCTGGACACGAACATCTCGAAAACGGTGAGGCTGCTCGGCTGTTTCCGTGCAACTGTAGTGAGCATCTGTGAAAAGATGCAAAGTAGGTGATAAGGTGATGGACTTCCACGTCTCATCACAGAACATGGAAGTCAGTGGCTTACTCTTTCTGTAAAGCAGGACAGAGAGCGATCAGATTTGACGGAACAGTACAATGACTGTCATGCACAAGTGTTTCGGAGCACGCCGTTCATAGCTCATTGTTGATCGTGGTGCTCTGTAGGAGACGGCACCTACGTTTTCCCCATGTTGATCGAGACTGAACTGTGAATCTATGGAAACTTGTCTCCTAGTCGGATAAATCATGTTTTTTGTTACACTAGGTAGATGGTCGCTTCTGGATAAGCTGTCTTCCAGACGAATGGCACCTCCAATCATGAACCGCGTCACTGACGCAGGTCGATGAACGCAGAATTATGCCATGGGACTTATGGAAATGAGTGAAGGCGACATGATAGCTGCGAACTATATGAAGATTATTGTTGATCACTTGCATCGCTACTTGCGTCATGTCTTTGACGACAACGATGGCATCTTCCAGCAGGATAACTGTACTTGTCAAAAGGTTTGATTCATGTTACACTGGTCTGAGGAGCATGATAGTGAACTCACATTGACGTCTTGGCCGTCAAATTTGTCTGATCTAAACCCGATGGGACACTATGGGGTGCCGGCTCCGCGCCCACAATCAATCAGCCCGTAATTCAAGTAAATTGCGAGACCTGTGCGTAGACATCTGGTGCCAGATGCCTCCTGAAACCTACCAACGACTTGTTGAATCCATGACAAGCCGAATCGCTCCTGTATTGCGTTTCAAAGATAGACCAACACGCTATTTAGCAGGTGGTTATAACACTTTGCACTTTTACAAAATATGTTTATTTTATAATGGTCAAAGTAGTGAAAACCAATGTATTAAAAAATAAATTATTTGTGCATCCATATATTTAATTTTAGTGATACATATTTCTTTACAATTTGCGTATAGTATTATTATTCTCGTATTATATTATCTATATGTACATGTAAGAATAAAATAAACACAATAATAATAACTCATTATGTTTCACTCCAAAAAAATATCTATAGTGGGTGTAAATCTAATATGGGGATATATAATTTTGTATGCGGCCCGCGGAGTTATGATGCATTTCCAAAGTGGACCGCAAGATCATTTTGGTTAGCCACCGCTTTACTACACTAACGAAGCGGAAAAAAGTGCGAAGTGTAGTTCGGACGCCAGTTTGACATGCGCCTCTGTCCTAGCATCTTTAACTGCTGTGCCAGAGGGGAAGGTCGGGTAAGGACCTTTAAAAATCAACACCTAGATTGGAATTCAATCTGTAGACCTTTCGATCTCCAATCAGAGGCTTTAACCACTGAGCTTCCAGATCGCTACACGAACCGGAACAATAAGTGACTAGCCGCAGCTGGTGAGCCTAACATGCTTCCAATAGATTTATCGAAAAAAAATTATTTATCGGACAATAATCTCAGTATCTGCTTGCTGAATGATGCAAAATACTTCTGCTATCATTCACAGTGTTTTATTTTGCCATCGAGGGGTTTTATATCTCAATCAGTTTTCCAGCGAAGGAATATTAAGAAAAACATATTAAGAACATCATTAGTGTGTATAACTGTTGATTATAATATTTTATTCCGTTTCCAGATTAGAAATTAAAATTGTATTACTAAAATCCCACAGGCTGAAATCCCGAAATGATTAAAATAATATCCGCGTAAGATTTTATTGTTAACTGACTAACGGAAAAATTCTCAAACTCTCTGACATTGTTTTGAACTTTAGCTGAAACCAGAATATAATAATTTTTAAAAAGCTGCTTCATTGCATTAATTTATGAAGCAATAATTCATCAGTATTTATCAGTTTAATTACCACAGAGCCGAGTGCACAGTGATTAACGAAACATTTCCATATTTCAGCGTTGTAATTATTTTCTTTCAGTATAGTATGCTTGAAACTAATTACTTTTTAATTAATGATTTACAACTTCGTAAAAAATGAGGGTGATGTTGTAAGCATTTATTTTAATATAACTGTCAAAATTTAAATCTGGTTATGATATTCAGTTTTACTGAATAATTCGCCGATAAATATTTCCCCGAACGACGTTTATTTTAACTACGATTTATATGCTTTCACTATATTTAGGAATGTAATTTATATTTTATGCGGGGCTACTACAGGTTTAAAAAATATATTTATATTAATGTGAGAGTTGTTTCTTTGTTCTATCTGGGAATTCTTCTGTTGGTTCGTGATTGACATTTATATATTTTAAATTTCAATTGATCTGACACGAAGACAATTTTTAACGCGTTTATGGATACGCAGGCATAATGTTTACAATCAGTTCTGTAATAATTAACTTTTTCCTAAAAATACATCAGGAGACAGCCGACAGAAATTTGTTTTATTCATATCTGTCAAACCGAGGACTCGTTCCATTTAACCCCTTCCTCCGTGATCTCCTTGGAGACTAGCCAAGTACGTGCTGAACAAGCTGCAGAATCAAATCTGTTACGAAAGCTAAAATTGAATACAGCTGTAAAACTAGAAGCACCAGGCGGTGTGTTCATATCTGATGTCGAACGGAATATAAAATGAATTCGATTCTAAATATATGGCGTTAATGCGTAATTGACGTCACGTCACAGACAGCAGATGCAGCTGCCTGGAAAATTATGAACCTGTCAAAACGAGACAAGAGCTGGAGTATTATAAATTAATGAAAAAAAATTCATTAGGTCAGTATGTTATCAATAAAGTACCTAAGTACACGGTTCTTCACTGCAGCACAGTAGCAGAAACACGATTCATACTTAGTAAATCCGTTTAAATGTCAAAGATTTGAAGGGAGATTGATGAGAGTTAACTCATCCGATCTACCGTAAGAACCTTCATAGTATGAACTTTTTGTTATCAGGATTAATGTAACAGATGAATGTTTTGTTAAATTACAGCTGAGTGGGACTCATGATTGTACTGAATATCTGTGTGCTACACTGAAATTTTCTCAATACCAAACTACATAGCTAGCGTCAAATAACTTCCGTGGTTGGCCAAGTAGTATATGTCTGACTAACAACTGACCACTACTTTGCATGCAAGGCCTTGATTTTTTATCTAGTGCCAAATATTATCGTTGAGAAGCAACGATTTTCTAAGAACTTTTCTTTCTTCTGATATAGAGTGGTTTAGGGAAACCATGGTAAACCGAAAACTGGATAGCCTGACGAGGAATTGAACCCGAGTCCGTCCGAATGCGAGCCCAGAGCGTTACGTTCATCTACCAAATTACTTTAATTACTGTTTTACCATTAGGCCAAAGCAATATGGACAGAAAAAATGAGCAATAATAATAAAAAACATTTGGAATCTCAGCTAATATGTCACTTTTGAAGTAGAATGGTTTTAAGGCGTATTGAATCCAAATAATATTGAATTTTAAAATTTACTTGAATTTATAACTAGACGGACAAGGACAACAAACAGTGGCAATATGCGAGATTTATTGAGGCAGGAGAAATTTTGTATCCATAAGCAAACTTAATTTTGGCACAACATCAAGCTCGAAACTAATTTTTAATTCGAACTCTGAACAGGTTTAGTGCGCAGAGCGCATTGGATTACTGAGAATGATGGTGTAACGGTTAGCGTTCTGGCCTCGCATTCGGGAGGACGGCGGTTCGAATCCCCGTCCGGGCATCCAGATTTGGGTTTTCCATGGTCTCCCCATATCACTCCAGGTGAATTCCGGGATGCTTCCTTCAAAAGGCCATGGCCGAATTCCTTCCCATTCCTTGCCCCCCATCCTTTCCCGTCTCTAAAGACCTCGCTGTTAAGAGACGTTAAGCAGTTAAGAAAAAAAACGCATTGGATTGTTGTCTTGTGGGAACTGTTAAGAGACTACTGTATGCAATGTAAGTTGGCGTCTTTTTTCCGGTAGTGAAATTCAGTTGACTCAGCTTGCGAAGAGACAGACAGGACCAATCCTTGCGGGTTTCGAGTAGGGCAGGTCCAATCCTTGAAGGCAAGTTCCAGTGGACGGCTAAGCCTTGTGAAGAGCCTCATACAACGTGATGTGGGTATCTTACTCCAGGAATCGAAGTATTGGATGCTTCACTGGGTCTCTTTCTGCACTCTCATTCATGAAAAACTTGAAACCCCATCCAGATGGCGAATTTTGTTTGGCGTTCCACAAGCGTCTCACTGTATCCACAATGAAACGAGTTCTATAACCCGTATTTTAATTTCTGTTAGGCGTACTGCAAACCAAACACAATATAGAATCATGTGAACTAGAAGAAAACCGTCTTTCTTATGTCACTGAGCACAAGAATCAGATACTATATAAAAGAAAGATGAATAAGTGACGAGTAGTGATCTATGATAAATACATATATATTACTAAGATCTAAATTTTTCACGGCGTTGTATATATATAAACTCTTATCGGGCTTCCAGCCGCGTTAAGACCTTAACGAGGCTGGAAGTCCGACAAGAGTTTATTTATATATATTACTGTAGTTTTAACTTATTAACCCAAATGTGCTATATTAGTGATTTTGTGTATATATGTATTGTTCCTGTCTTTCCTGTGTTTTATTAATAAATAACAGCATAATTAAGAACGTTACTATAAATTTTGTCTGACATACTCAGGCATTTTTAATACAAATGTATTCAGGACTTAAAAATTTCAGGAATTAAACTACATTCCAAAAATTATTTAAAAAAAATTAGCATCACTATAGTGTAGAATATGAGCAAGAGCTTATCCAACCTTGCTTCATTTTTCATATTCATAATGAAATAAGCAAATTAAATTTTGAACACCTGAATACCAAAAACCAATGTTAAAGTAAAATTACTAACGTCAACCAGTGCAGATTAATTGTGAGTATGAGTGTTCTCCAATTGAATATCAGCTACAGGGGATGAGAGACTACCGAGGGGGCTGATCATCACTGGAGAGAGCCTTTTCTTAACGAAAAAGCGAATACGACATTGTCACTTCCCACACAAATAGAAGGGATGAACATATATCATAAATGAAGTTCCTAGTATTAAATGAGTTTTATTTCATAAGGATTTTAGGTGTTAAAAATAAAATACTGCATAAAATAAAGACACTGAAGTGAAATTGTTCTCTATGTATTTGCATGATCTATTTAGATTGAGCAGGTATTCCCTCGATAGAACTTGATTTATTATCCAACGTTTGAGTTTTCGTAGACAAAATTCTGGCGTAGTTTCAAAAGTACAGAATTAATAACATTATGAACTATCTTTTATTGAATCTGCAGAGAACTTTGGCTATGACGTCTTTGCACGCGTAGTATACACGGAGAATCCATTTTCTAATAAAAGTTGCAAAAAGGTGCTGTTTAGTAATAAAGGTAGCAGTTGAAGAAAACAGTTTATTACTTCCTGCAGTGACTATTGCTTTGCTGACGATGTAGATTAATTTATAGTAGTTAGTACAACGAAATGACAGATTCAGTACACAGAGTTTAAAAATTTACAATAGAAGTCTAAAGTTTTTAAAACAGGGTTGATTATATATATATTCCGGAATTTTATAGAATTGTGACAATATTCACAGTTAGGGAATTATATTTGGATAAGGTTACAGAATACAACAGCGTGGTTGTTACCGTTCTTCAAATAGGGTGCACAAAAACTGAGCAGAAATGAAATTGGAGGTATGATAGAAATTAAATTTAGATTTCAACATTCATTATCAGTTATCAAACTGATTCGAACAGCAAACACACTGATTGTTAGTCACTTAATAACAATAGACTTGACTTGATGGTTTCTTCCGACTGGTGGCATATTGTCATAGATATCCAACAATTGATTTTTGAAAAAGATTTCTAAATTTTTCTTGTCTGAACAGAAAAACTTAAAGTGCCTTCACAACGAGTGTACATAAGAGCTTAGAATACACATACATAACACTGCCATCACACACCCTAGATCAGGGGCGGATCCAGGGTACCTGGGGCCACCCCCTACATTGTAATTACCCCATGAACAACTCAAGCCCCTCCCCCCCAAAACCTAAATTCCACTGAAGGCAAGCCCTCCCAACCAAAATCCATTCAAGCCAACCCCCCCCCCCCAAACCGAAATCCTGGATCCACCCCTGCCCTAGATGATGGTGAGGCCGGAATTCACCATTCTTGCAAACACTAGGATTCAGTATTTACCTTTCGTAATACTGTAAACGACTTTCGTCCTCCACGATATTAGTCCATCCTTGTCCTCATCACACACCATTTCTTCTCAACATTTCCCTGGAAGACTGTAAGGGAAGAATGCGTCATTTTTTTTATCGTTCTTACGTTCTGTTAAAAACGCCCGAGGCATCAACAGCGACGAATCTGCGTTTTGTTTACATTGCAATATATATTATTCTTTTCTCTTTATTCGAGAGTCTGCCCATCGTCGCTTAGCTAGCAAAAAAGTGATTGTTTTCTGACGATCTTGCAATAAAAGTAATAATGAACAAAACGGTGTTATTACCTAAGTGACGAATTTACAAGTTTGAACTTGCATGTAAAGTAAAGGTCGGGATACAATAGACCGCACCGAGCCCTCACTGTCACCGACCGACACTATTCTTATTATTGTCGCTCACTCGATTGAAGTGAGTTCAAACGACATCGCACCGTGTGTCGGCCGTCATTAGTTTGGTTTAATTTTTGTCGGTGCGGGCCGGTGTCGGGATGGTCGATATGGAGATGCGTATACAAAGAGTTCAGAAATTTCTTGTCCTTTTCGACTAAATATTGTTTTAGCGTTACTAATTGCTTTAGAAAAGTGTCCATCTTTTCAGCCTCACTTTAGGTTCAGCAGATGTTCGTAAAATGTTGGTAGAGTTCTTGTATGTTCGCATTAACAAATCAAAGCATTGCCAAACGTGAAGGTCGATTTTAAGGCCAGTAAAAATTGCATCCGAGACCCGGATTTTGAACCGGGAACCTTCCGTACCCGAATCACACGCCGGAAGCAACTGAATTTAGAAGTACTGAGAAATATGTATTCAATCATATAACATTCGTCAAAACTGCGTTGGGATACTATTTTCATGCTTAAGAGATCAAACAGTGAGGTGATAGCAGAAGAAGAAAAAATGTATTTTAACGAACTTTATCACTTTTATAGATTATAAAGTACGCCTACGCAAAATACAGAATTCTATAATAAAGTACGGGTGGTAACCCTAGCTGCGATTCCCAATCACTTTCAAGGTAATTTTTTAACATTAATTCCGTGAAACAACGAAGTATATACGTTAAAGGAGACTGAAGACAGAGTAGGAACCCATCCGTCACACGAATGAGCTAGCGACCAGTGTCGATGCGAGGGAGGCGAGCCGGCACTCGTCCGAGTGTCGGTGCGGTGACGGTGCGGTTTCAGTGTGGTCTAGAATGGCCCGACCTTAAAGCGGCTTATTCACGGTCCAACTTATAGGACGCCCGTGTAGAACTACCGTAGGACGCGCTCACCCATTCACGCTACTCTAGATGTTCCAAACAATCCATTCCACTCGTACTTTCCCGCGGCACACCATGTGTTCTTATCGCACACTCGTAGGATATTTCCTCCAATAGCTACCTCCAAAATCTATAGCTTCTTTCCTCCAATAGCTTCCTCAATATCTATAGCTTGTTGGACAGCTTTTTGGTTGCCTGGGAGCCCAACAACATCCAACATGTCCTACATGTATTCCTGTAACAGCTTTCACGGACCATCCAGAGTTTTTTTTTTTAATTTTTAAATCGAAAATCGGATCTAGTAGGTCCTACAAGTTGTACTGTGACTGCCTTACTAGAGCGGTGGGAAGGTGGGTGGCGAGCACAGAGAGGCGGTAAAGGCCTGGCATCGCATTCGGGAGGACACCGGTTCGAATCCCCGTCCTGGAATCCAGATTTGGGTTTTCCGTGGCTTCCCCAAATCACTCGAGGCGAATGCTCCCTTTAAGATCATGCCCGAATTCCTTCATGTTCCTAGCCCCCATATTTTCACGTCTCTAATGACCTCGACGTCGACGATGCGTATAGTTAAAAGACAAAAAGAAAAGTGAGCGCGGAAATGGGCGGCGGCGTGGCCTTGTGCTTGACGCTTGAATTAGACTAGCCACGAACTCCGGAAAGTTCATATGACAAAGACTGGTTTTTAGACGAGTGCGTAGTTATGTAAATAATTTAATTCACTTGTTGAGTCATCCCACATTTTTTGTTGGTTAAAGATGAGGCAAAAATAAGTCAGTATGCCAGTATTATGGAAATAGTATATGAAAATAGAATTTTCTTATGAAAAAATATTGATTTAAAATTTATTTTTGATAAAATATTAAAATCTAAATAATAATAAACTTATTTTTCCACATCCGCTTCCGCAAAAATTCGGATCTGCGGATGTCAAGCACTGAACATCCGCATTCGTATCCATAAAGATGACATCCGCAACAACCCTACTATAAACTGTGCGCTTTCTCGCTACACAGTCGTCTGCTGTGGCCATCTTGTTTCTTTATGTCAGGTCTCGTGTTAACAGCACCCGTCTAAAAAGTGCGTGAGTGAGTGATGTTTCTCTTACTCTGTTCCAGATTTATGTTTGATGTGTGGGTTTATCAGATTTTTGCTTTAAATTCATGTAAGTCAACTTTGTGTTTATTAGGTTGAATAACGTTTGGTTTATAAGGTTTACCTGGTCATTCAGTAGGTGTTTACCACTATTTTTTTTGTTTTATGAATATAGTAGGTTGTTGATTGTGAGAATTTGCATATCTACGTTTATGTTTGTTGGTGAATTATCATTTTCTGTGAGGTGTTCGGCGAATATGGAACTGATACTGTACTTTAATGCGTTCGACAATAAAATAAAATTAAAACAGTTGCATCAACGACTAATTAAATAAGCAACTGTGAAAAAATGTCCTACAACAACATTGCATTACCTCAAGGTTTTCACTAATCCCTAATATAACGATTGTACACCGTCAATCCGAAGATTCCAAATCTGGGAAGAGCAGGAGTGATTTTCTCGTTTTAAAAGCTGTCCAATATCGAGTGAAGTTGCACAATTCACCGGACTATCTTCGGTTTTCAAGACGATCGAAATCATTTGAAACAGAAATGATGAGATTTTGTCGTCTCGTAGTTGAACAGTCGATCAACTGGGAGCTGAATGGAACTTCCTGGAGCTTTTGCGATCGAATTTCGATTGAAGATATAACATGTTACAACGGAATTCGTTCCAGGCGTGCTGTCTGACTGTTCGTTAACTTATACTTTCCCGGAGGCAAGAATCTACTTACCGTTTCCTGCTGCATTATCGCGAGGTTTATTAGTAGTATCGTCGGTGCACCTCCTGCAGATGACCGATTGACTCTCTTGAACCAATAGTTACGGGTATTATTTCTCCCAACGGAATCACTTAACCGTGTACATGCTGTATCTATTATCCCAGATGGTGGTAATGATCATTTAACTGTGGACATGGTGTATCTATTAGCCGTATATGCTTGTAATGATCAGTTATGCAACCCCTGAATAAAGCGAAGTCACTTAACTGTGATAGTCGTTTACTAAGCCACAGCATTTACATGATGTTGAACAGCGAAAAAGCACTGTCTACGCTTAAGGCGTGGTATGGAGAATTCAGTCACTACCTAAGAGTTTACACGAATATAAGGGAAGCTTTGACACGAGAAAATTATTTTAAACAGAAAAATACTGGACTACCAGGCAAATTCTATTCCGTATGCGATGCAGTGTATACATTGTATGTTGATAGTAAGTAAAAGGTCGTTTTAAACTTTAATAATTTATATTATTTGTGGTGATTGCTAATGTAATTTTTAAAGATGACGTTAACAGTATTCACATGTATAAGAGCAGCATTCTACATTCATTCTTCATAAATTGTTTGGATAGAGATTGAAAAAGCTTTTATCCGTAAATTTTCTTTCATTACACATCCTAAAGGAAGCAGCGAAAACTTCATTGCAGTAAAATACTAGAGCAAGTACCGAGTTAACTGTGAGTGAACTACCGTTATATCTGTATTCACGGTATGACCACCATTCCAGTAGGGCATACTTTTCACCCCAGAGTTACAATGTGTGAACTACTAACAGCGACATCTCAAGATGACTTTGGAGTGTTAAAAGGAGCAGGGAATTTTTTTTAAGCTGGTCGTTGAAAATTAAACAGACATAATAGTACAGCGGTCTAACACTAATCAAGAATCATATAAGCCTTCAACAAATAAAACACATTTTTATCAGCAATAACATGTCCACAAAAAAGACTAATCAACATACAAGTTCTGCAAGGACACATAAAATTATTTTCTCATTGTAATCAATTAGAAATCCTAGTGTGGTTGGTAATGCTCTGACCTCGCATTCGGCGTGGATTCGAATCCGATTCCAGGCATCGAGATTTCGGTTTACCATCGTTTCCCGAAATCATTCCAGACGAATATCGTGGCGTTTCCTTAAAAATGGCATTGCCTATTTCCTTCCCGTTCCTTGCTTCTTATGTCCTCGACTTTGATGGGCGTGAAGCCTTAAATAAAGAGTAAACAAACTAAAAAATTAAAAATAAATAATCAGAAAGCACCTTAAGATGAAAATAAAATTAAGGAAAATGATACATCAAGAGCAGGAAAATCGGAAACGATAAAAGACGGAAATATATTCTATCAAAAAAAAAGAATGGTCTATCATTGGTATAAATGTAAAAATACAAATATTTAACTTATCATGTCATTAGTTTATTTAATGGTGATGTATAGAGCTTATATGTTGAATGTAATACCGTACTTAAAATGAAAAAAAAACTGAATTATTTAATGGAAATGTATAAAGTAGTTTTCGTTGAATGTAATAATTAAAATGAAAAAACTAAATTTAGTACGCTTATAAGGCTGTCAAAGGTTTGATTCAAAAATAAATTCCTTCCCCATTAATACAAAGATATGTGAGCTTACCAGTCTTAAAAGAGAACCCAGCTGTAAGAAGTCCATAACGTGACAGCACAGCGAAATCGACCAACGAATAACATGATTCAAATTTTTGAGGTTGCAGGCACTCCAGAAGAATGTGTCGGATATATTCGGAACGAAGAATTAAACGTAAATTTATTCCAGTAGGCCTATTGGTTTAGCGCTTCCTGCTAGCAGATTAAAACGCACGCATATTAAAATTACTCAACAATTTCAGGGAGATTTTAACAGAATAAAACTAATTTTGTGAGTCAGTTTATAGCTCCGAATAACATTTGTATATAACATTACACACCAGAATCGAAACAGTGATTGGAATTCGATTACCTGGCCGGCGTTGGAACCGATTAGTAGTAAAAGTTAAGGCGTTTATCATTTACGATAGTAAAGCGATTTTATTTACTACCTTAGACACGTTAAAACGATGGTTGGAAATTACTATTCCAATATTAGACGAAAAAATAGTTTACACAAAAAAAACACTTTTTGTCAAGACAATATTATCCTTGAAAATTATGAATACGGACCATCGGAATATCAGAACTTTCCCCAATACTTTGCGTTCCTCCTACTGCTTTTCATCTACACAAACTTTTCTCCGATGGTCAGCGCTTCTTCATGAAATCAGAGAGCGATTCAAGCTGTGGAGTGCTGTCTTCCAGATCTTACGAAAAAACACTTCAGTAATGCTGCGCTCGTGCTTCACTGGAGTAAATGTATTACCTATAACGGAAATTATCTTAAGGAGCATAAATAATTTAAAATTATAAATTGCCTTTTTAACCTTTAAGCCTGTAAGATTTTAAATCTGCCTTGGCATTTTATCTGACTCCCTGGGCAACCATCCATATTCAATTATTTCATGGTCTCCCGTGATGACTCCGGGATGGTTTCTTCGAATTCCTCCCCGTTACTTTCCCTCGGCATTTTCCCGCTTTCAATGACCTCGACGTCGTCTAAGCGTAAAGTGATATATATAAACTTACACGGAAATTAGGTTTTTTATTTGTTATCGATAACTGAAGGACTTAAATTTGATAGCCTAAAAAATTCTCAGTTGTTACATGTTTTAGGAGTAAAAGTCAACTGTTATGGATTTATTAGTAGCAATTTACGTTATCTAGTACCAAATATACATTAAAACATCAAAAGTAAAGTAAGTAATCTGCCGTTATTATTGTGTAAAGTTTTGCATCATAGAAGTAGTCCTGTTGGGAAATTGAGCAGTTACGAAATTTCTATTTCAAACGCCTTTTTCTGAACCACTGAAGTAGTTAGATATAATTAGTTTATATTTCATTTCTATTTGCGTACTTACGTTAAATCCATTTTCAAATTATGCATAATCTTTGTGTTTATTTGTCACACAATACTCTATAACGCTGCATTTCTGGTCAGTGTGACCTAGTTTCTTTAAACTCTTTGATCGGTTCTAAAACAATTTTTTTCTGTGCGTATTTTAGAGAATCGTTTCAGCACCTGTCATGTAAGTGCATTTTTTACTGAAGTGTCCACTGTTTATTTATAGAAAAAAATAATGCTGCGACGTCAATTAACGTTATGAGAAAAGCTGCCATATTCTTCGATAATCGAGCTGTTTCGTTATTTAAGTTATTATTACAGTTAAAAAAATGAGTTCTTCGTAATTATTTCCACTGTTCTTTGGTTCCTTGCGTCTGCGAGACTCTTGCAAACGTGAACATTGATTCTTTCTTCTTTTTTGTTTTAGTCTAGGGTAAAGTCCTAGCAATTGGTGGTATATTATATCTTGAATTTACTGCAGTACCTGCCAGTTATACTGTCCCGTGAGGTATTTGGGTCTAGAGCGAAGCATAATCGAATGCCGAGGGGACTCGCTAATTCTGTCTTCGACTGTACCACTAAGAATACGTAGTGCGGCGCAGCAATGCAAAGCCAGAGCACCTGCGTTCAGAAGTAAAGGCCCATGTACTGATCGAAACTCTAGCTGGAATATTTCCTGCCCTTTACCGCTGGCAAAGGTTATTTTTGTATGTGAAGTACATTGAAGTAGCTGCGTGGTACCAATTCCATGTGATTATAAGACCCTGAGGAAAGGAACCAGCCGTACTACACATTGCCTTAGAACGCCTTCTGGTAACAGATTGAGTTGAGTTTTATGATTATGTGAACTGTTTCGCTCCCTGTTGTCAATGCTCTCGGTATCATTGGGAGCGCTCTACTGTCATGAAGTAATAAATGTCTTTGGAAGAATTAGAACAACAATAGTTTTGATTACTACATCATTTTTCTTTTTGTTAAATGCAACAAAAAAAATTGTTAAATGCCTCGACAAAGAGATTAGAATAATTCAAATGTAGAGATTCACATATATCGAAATCTAGCAAAATTGACTAATGCATTAACTAAATGCAATCTCTTTATTGTTTTTCCTACAGATCAGATATAATTAGAAATGAGAGAAGATCTTAAAAATTTAAGGACTGTAATACACTGTAATTTAACAGACTGACAGGTAAAAGATTGGGTTGTATAATGTAATTGCATACATTGTTAAACTCGAAACTTTTCAACATATTGCTGTGAAAAGTGACGGAATTTTAAGGGTTTTGTGATGTACGCATAAAGTTTTTTTCTCTGTTTCGGTTTCTAAGAAGCTCATCTCTGGTTGAAAATAGATACTCAGATATGTCTCTCTAGATCATACTCATTATTTGTTATATAAATAAATTAATGTCCTCTCCTGGCACATGGGTTCTGTATTTCTTTATTTCATCCTTTCTTGCGTTCCTGATGGATGAATATTGCGTCAAAATTTTAGTTAGCAAAATTACTATTGATCGACATATGAATCCCGAAACCTCCTCCCCCCAACCCTTATGACAAGATAGTATAATACAAACTCATAAATCATAGTATATTTTACATAATACGCTTTTCTGGACCGTAGAAACCATGTTTTTGTTTCTTGAATTGTAATTTAATATTATGTACTCTCTTTGTGTTACATAAAAAAAACTTTGTTTCTTTGAGCATTGAATGAACGAATCAATACCACGAAAAATACTAGAGATAACGTACACATCTCATGTAGTTACTTATTATGAACATCTTAAAATTAACATCGGACCGAAGAAAGTGTTAGTTTCGATGTGTAATATCAAAAGGCCTTAATAATTGCTGCTGACCACAATGAAAAGCGACTAGGGGTATGGGAATGGGAAGTTAGTTTCTTCGGTTACTTTATCTGAAAAGTTAGTACGAGTTCATCTGTTCATTCTGTTAATGTTATATAAGACTTTATGGAAGGTGGCCAGAAGTATAACTCCGTTCCCTCTTCTCATAACTTCACTCCAATTGCTTGCACAAACGATGTATAAGTAATGACCTTCTTCCGCGGAAACCAGTTTCATTCTTGTACTTTGTTGAGTGCAACGTTAATCAACTGTCCATTTGGTACAAATTCCTACTTCGTCAAACTCTTAAACCTGTTTACATATGTAAGTTATTTCTGGTATCATATAATATTGAAAAATATAGTTTTTGATATCGGCTCAGCGTAAATTGGAATAAGTATCATAAAAAATGTTTTTCCATGGTGTTCAGACTTAAATCGCGTTGGTTCTAGCGTACAAATTCGGTAGCAAAAACTTGAAAATCAGAATATGCAGTATTATGAACAAAAGTTATTCTCGTCCGGTAGTTCACCACACGAGTTTTTTTTCGGAAGTAAGCTTTGTCCACAAACATTCGTATCATTATTATTATAAATTTCGTACCCCTGCGATATTTTTCCATTTCTTGTACATGTCCATTGAATTGCTAATCAGTTACAGCTTCCGTATACTTTTCTTAGCGCATTTATCATTCACATTCATAGTTCATAAAGATTATCTCCTATCTAAACTTTGATCTGCAAAAAATACAAAGAAAATTAAATAAAAGGGAAAAGTAAATTCCTATAAAGTTTTTCATTGATTTTGTGCACCATATTATGCTCATCATGTGTTTAGCTTAGATGACACTAATCAACAATCGTATATTCTAGAATTCAGTTCGCTAATGAAAGAGCTCTTTTGACACCTGGTGAGAACTTCGATCATTGAAACTATTATCCTGAGTGGTAACTGATGACAGAAAAAAATTTTATGTAATTATTTTTGTAAGTTACTAATTTCCTTGGCTAATACACGGGGGTTTAATGATTGCTACTTACCATCTACACGTGGCCATGTTTAAAACACTTTCTCGCTCCTGTATTTAATCTGTGTAATGTTATGACGTCGTCGTGGAAAGCGTGCGGAATTTAATAGATTCTATTAAAAATCTTCAAACTCCCAGATACATATTTTTTTTAATCAATCATTTTTGTTGTTCTGAGAATACAATGGCGCATACTTGCTACCTCCTACTTCCTGGTTCATGTACGAAGCATGGGCAATATTGATATATGAATGTTCCCATGCAACTGAGCTCAATATTAGCAATCTAAAATGATATGAACTACCTACAACGCATTAAAAAGGTTTAATTTTTTTTTCACAATTTTTTTTAACGAAACTTAACAACGCAGGCATTAACTATCAAACTTTTTTGTGTTTTCAAACTTTAAAGTTTGACATATTTCATCCTAAATCTAATTTTAACATCATTTAAATGCATGTTATTCAGAGAGATAATTTTCTTATGTTTAATATGAACAAATATTTATTCTTCTTTTTAGTAAAGATATGGTGTGAAGTACGTAAAAATCTGTTGTCTGTAATACTATAAAGCATTTGAACTTTTTCAAGTTGTTGAAATGTATCTGGCAGTACATACCTCCGCAACCTTCACGCCGCAATGCAAAAATATCACTGTTCGTTTCTAATTGGCGAGACTTCTTTGAGGCTTACACACCAGTAACTGACTGGACGCATTTCAGATGCCGTCGTGCCGATTCCGGTAACGAATTGGCGAGGTTTTTTTTTTTTTTTTTTTTTTTTTGCTTATGGCTTTATGCCTTGTCGACGTAAATTAAAGGCGGGAAAGGAGTGGGGACTAGGAACGGGAAGGAATGCACGGTATTCGTCTGGTGTGATTTGGGAAACCACGGAAAACTGAAATCTCGATGCCGCGTAGGGAATTCGAACCAACGTCCTCCCGAATGCGAGGTAAGAGCATTACCGCTCACCCACCACCCTCTATGCGAGCTCTCTGCCTTCATATTCTGTGTATAGTTGGTTTGAGTCCGTTCTTAGACACGGTTTGTTTTAAATAAGGATTGTGTTCGTGTTGGGCTCCCGTAGTTTCTCATGATCAAAGCCTGATGGAATTGTCAGTACAAATGAAATAATTTGAGCTGAGTAATTAGTTGCAAAGGTGGAAGGGTATTCCGTAAAAAAGAAGTATGGCATACCTTATCTCTTCCTTGCAAGCGCTATTGTCTATTGTTTCTGCTTTGCTATTACTAGTTCACTGCCACTGCTTTAAAGCAGCCTTCAGTTATCAATGTTCCTTGAGGAACTGAGAAAATATTTGGTAACAGAACTTGGCGGTTTACTCATATACTTGATCAGAAGAATTCAGTCGTGCATAATTATAAGGTTCATTTGAGTCGAGCCTGGTAAATAACAAACACAGTGCTCTGGAATACCCTGGTTCGATTTCCGGTTGGATCAGCAAGATTTCGGATTTTTCGTTGTTCCATTAAATCACTCCTGTCTAATGACATTTTAGTTTCTTCA
Source organism: Vandiemenella viatica (assembly GCA_031002005.1). Classification (NCBI taxonomy): domain Eukaryota; kingdom Metazoa; phylum Arthropoda; class Insecta; order Orthoptera; family Morabidae; genus Vandiemenella; species Vandiemenella viatica. The sequence goes on along the minus strand of JARYHS010013631.1, from coordinate 14,629,064 downwards.
TAATGCCATAGTGGATTTAATTTCCATTCCTTGTTCACAGTTGAATGTCTTAATGCTTAATTTCAGCAATTTGAAGTCCAATATGTGTTACAGTTTTATACATTTGGATATATAATTTTGTTGAGCATGTCGATAAACAAACATATCACACTTTACCTGTCTTCGCAGTGGTGTTGCAAGATGTGATAGCTAAGCGCCTTTAGAGAAGTAAGATTAATTTTTTACTTGTTTGTAAAAAATATTTATAGATAATAAAGAAAATACATGTGTGCCTTTTTGATCACGTCTTTTCTCCGGCAATATTTTACTCTCCTCAATCATGAGATGAATTACGTCACTAAAGCATGGTCAAATTGTTACTATTACTATTATTATTTCCGAGTTAGAACTTTAACATAACTAATCTAAAATTAAAAACATTAATTTTATTAAACGCACATGTTCGATGAATACCATTTCCGGCGGTTGTTTTCGTTTGTAGGAGGTAATTTTATTGTGGCTTGCGAACGTTGTATCAGGTACAGTTGTCTTCCTGGAAGTTTGCAGCACAAATGCGGACAAACATTAAATGTGTAATTATGTGGATCCTGCGAGAATATACCACACTTGTATTTAATCGACAAACGAATAGTGACATCTCATTGCACGTATTTTACAGGTGATCAAGCCTATTACTATGACAATCGTAAATACAATTTACTTCCACGCTGTCGGATGAGTAATAGGACTGACTGAAATTTACATTAACACTGCCATCCATCTGCTCGAAATACAGTTTAAAATTGTGGACATGGACACATCGTTTGTACCTTAATATATGATTACTCGACAAAAAACACCAACGCATACCCCTTCCCGAATTAACGCACAGAGCAGCTGACCCGGACGATGCAATTAAACAACGAATTGTCGATAGAACTGCTGGGACGTAACGACTTGTCATCCGATGCCGTTTATTGTGCGAGCAGCTGCCGGAACAAGCGACCGTTTTATCTTATGACTGGCTGCACATTAATAGTCCGCACCGCAGTTCACCATTATCTGCGTTGTAGTCACCGGAGCCCGATGCTAAATAAAGCATGCGGAAAACGACCCTGTTAAAAACCGAACACAGTTACCGAAGTAAGTGTGGTGTCACAAAACAAAGGTAAAAACTTGAACTCAGCACATGAATAGTAAGAAACCCAAGATTAACAAATGTAATTAACGATGTGGGGAACAACGATTTTTTTTAACAAAAGTTTCTTCTTCATTTTTTTTTTTTAATGTGACCTGAACATGTAACTAACGTCCATTATACTTAAGTTTTAGTTTCAACTTTTTATGCAGAATTCTTTTTTAAGACTAATGGCAATAAATCATGAATTTTGACTCTAGAAAAAATGTCTAAAACTTCAACATTTTCTCTTTTTTCAGCTATTGGTATAGTTACGGATTCGTCTGCTTGCAGCTTAGAATTTTTCAGTTTCGTCTGCTGCACCTTATGAAAATCTAGTTCACATAAAAAAATTAGTTAGGTGTAAAGCCAACAGAAATAGTATGATTCATGCGTTTCCATGTCATATTTAAAGCTTCAGTTAAAATCAGAACGGTATTCAGATTCCTATCAATTAAACAGGATGGAATCGAGCAACATTCACACTAAAACGAGAGTAAACGTTATCTGCTAAATCTTTACTTTTTAGCAGGAATACATCTAACTGAATTTCAGATACCACCAGCTCTAATTCACATCCGGACAGCTGAACAACCGCCATCAAACGATAATGGGAAAAGAATGGAAGCTCATTTTTTTTAAAGTAATAAAGAAAAGGATTATGAAGTAGGTAGTAAAACATGATTAATGACAATTTTTTAATATTAGCGAAAGAAGTGCTAAGATAATAAGGTGGGTATAAAAATTTTCATTCAAAAAGTTTGCTTGGTTCATAGAATACCTCCGGCTTCGGCACGAGAAGACGCCTTGATTTTATAATTTCCGTACGCCCTCTGTCGGAACAGTTTGATCACATTCTTGTTTTAACGTTAATTTCAAATATAGTTCTACAATTTACTATATTTTTCAAGAACCTGGAGTAGAAATAATTTAAATCGATCTACTGCATCACTTCCATAAGGCCATACAGAACTAATAATTTTGTGTGTCGTAGAGAAAAACTTATTTCTTTTTGACTAATCAAATAATCCTTTTATCACTCGTATCACAAACCTCTCTTTCAGAACCCAAACTATTGGGATAGTGTTCTGCTATGTTAGGGAATCTCGTAAAAGTTTAGATTAGTTATTGGAGCTACAAAATTAGTTGAAGCTATTTATTAAAGAACAGTAATTTACGGAGTATTCAATATAATGCTTAAAGTATTATAGATATTTCATTAATTAAATAGATAAGAAAAAAAGGTAGTACAAATTTTTAGCATAAATGTAAATTTAAAATCTATGACAAGGGACAATTTTCTGGTGATTGTCGCATTTCCCACAGTCAGAAAATATTCAACTGACGTTAGTTCTGGATCTTGATACTTAACGCTGCATAGTAAATCCATTGCGAAATAATTCTTAATAATAGTCACTCATTTTTAACATACATGTACGTACCGAGCGTGGAGGGTGAACGGCGGCGCTATGTCCCCGCATTCGGGATCTCCGTCTAACCATCCAGATTTCGATTTTCTTTTGCTTCCCCAAAATCACTCCCTCTCAGTGCCGGTGTGGTTCCTTCAAGAGGAATCTTTAATGATCTCTACGTCGACGAGGTGTGAAGGCAAAAGCAAAAAATAAAACAAAACAATAAAATAATGATTCACCAACATGGCAACGTGTTTTAAGGCACTACCACACTGGGTCGGGGAGATACAACGTGACCATCATGGAGTCCATGTTCCCGCGTACCGGCCGTCAGGAATACGGATTTTTAAAAAAAAAAAAATGGCTTTTGGTTTCCAGGCCATGTATTTCGAATCATCCAGTGTACTTCTGTTTCTTCATAGCATCACAGTGTATTATTTTCCAAGTGGCTCTAGACACAACACGATGGACATGACATGCAGACAACACATATACTAAACACCCATGCCCTCGGCCGGACTCGAACCGGCGACCTTCGGCACGTTGATCTTAACACTCTAGCCCCTACGCTACCGAGGCCGGCATGATTACGGATTATAGGCGGTTTCCGCAAGCATCAAGGCAGATGTTAGAACATCCCACAATCACCGCCTCATAAACTACACACTATACAAACAAAAATACACTTATCACAAAGAACATAGTTACTCGTTTCGCAGACAGATGGCAACACCAAAGTAGAGTAAATACTCGGGATCTGTCAAATCCAGTTCTGTCACAGGTAGGACACATGTCCTCCCACTCTAGTAATTACACGCCGGATGCCTGTGCACAGGTAGAGGTGTCTCGTGGTCCGCTAAGAAAAATACAAATATATATTTATATAAAAGTAATATATGTGTTGTAATCTAAATTTATAGGAATAATTTTTTCCGAATATTTGAAGACATTCTTAAAATAATTTGTAACGCTCTAATTAAATAATGTCTGGATTTTTTATAAATTACTTTTAGAAAACGTTGCCTCCTTGTAAGAACTTGGTCAAAAGGTGTGCATCGATGTACCGCTTTTACTCGTGGTTTACGAGATGGAAACACTGGAAAGTAGGATCCAGCCTTATATCTTGTGAGGTCAAAAATAATTTAATTACATCCATACAGGCGAGATATCTGTGTTGTAGTGCGTTGGACTGAGGAACGAAAAAAGCCAACGTCGTTCACTAGAGTGGACTCGGGCCACATTTCGTAGCAGCAGCAGCAGTGTGTGGAAGATAAGCAGGACGTTATGGGCTCCACGTCCGCAAGGCAGCGCTAGCTCAATTTTTTCTCCCTGGTTATGTCTTCGGTCTTGGCCGTTTGGATATAAGCAACGAACGGAAGCAGCGGCACTTTCAATGCTCGACGTTCTAAATTCTATCCCAGATTCACCATTTATAGCTTTTTTATGGTATCCACTTTTACGAATAAAAATTCAGATCCTTGCGCTCACATCAGCTCAATGTCGTAAAAATCAGGCAATTTTCGTGAGGGTTTAGTAACAAGTAATTTGATCGCTGCTCTGTGCTGCAAGGCTCTACATATTTTTATGAAATTCTGTGCAGTGATTCAGTTTCTACTGTTCTTTCTTATCATCATCATCTGGCCGTGTCTGCTGGGAACAAAAGCCTCATCATCGCTTCCTATCCAACCACCATCTCTCTTCTTCCACAGTCACCCAATTTCCTCGACTTCATCCACACATTTCTTAATGCCTTTAATCCATATGTCCCTCGGTCTTCCTCTAAGCCTCCTCCCTTTCAGCTCCATGTCCAGCATCTTCCTTGGTAACTTCTCCTCTCCCATCCTCTTTACAGGCCCGTACCACTGTAACCTAAATTTTTCAATTTTCTGTTGTAGTGGTTCTTCCTTTATCAACTCCCTGATTCTCTCATTCCTTATTCTGCCTCTTCTTGTTACTCCTAGTCTACTCCTCTGAAATTTAATTTCCACAGATTGTACTCTCCCTTGTCTCTCTCCTTCATCACCCATGTTTCCGACCCATATGTTAAAATTGGCAAAAAGTATGTTTTATAGATTGCCTCTTTGCTCTTTTGCGGGACATCCTTACGCCATACGAGACTTCTAATACTTTAAAAAAAATAGGGTCACCTTCCCTATAATCCACTTGAGTAATTCTTGTCTGGCGCATCCACGCTACGGGGGTGGACATCCTAGCTCCAGTAGGACAGGGTGACAAAGTGGCTAACTCCAGTTAAGGACCCAGTCCCACAGGGTATAGTGTGGAACCCATACCCAGGGTTACGGGCGCTGTCCTCAACGGCAGTTTTCGGCAGAGAGGAAGTCCTTCAGACTGGCGAAAATGGCGGAAGGGGCCACCCATACTTTCCTGGGGTAAATTTGAAGGAAACACCACTGCCTTGTGGCGAAGAGGTATCTTCAGAGGGTAAGGGAGTAAACCCCGAAAGAAAATCCGTGACTGTGTTCGGCTTAGCAAGCCAACGGTACAAGTATGAATATATTGCTTTCAAATGCAAAGATTGTTCTTTCTTATATGGACTTAAAGCACACGAAATCAGTGGTATTTAAAATCCTGCTACCGATATGACGACTGAAGCGACTATGGGTTTCAAAAATTAACATTTATGAGAACTTAACACAGGTCAGGCAAAGATAGTGACATTCACTTTTAATTCTTATTTTTTACCTCCTTTCCCCCACATTAGGAGTCGGCTGTATTTGATGCATTTTATTGATCATTGGAATGGCCAAATCTGACGCCAAGCATTTTATACCTACTAATGAAGGAAGTGAAGTATAACTATGTACTGTATATGATAAGTGAATTTTTTGTTTGTGAAATATGTAGTTTATGAGGCGAATATTGGGGAACGTCCCAACATTCGCCTTGATGGCTGCTAAATACCGCCTAAAAGCTGCAGTCAAGACAGGCAGAACGCGTGGGTCTGGGGGGTCTCAACGCACTGATTCACGCTGGCCTCACTGGTTCCATATTCACTTTTATTATTGATTTAAATCAATAACATCTTTCGTTGTAAAGCAAATGATAAAGATTAGCACAAGGAACTTTGGTGAGACGTTAGGCCATTGTGCTATATAGCAGAGCAACTGGAATAACTTTTACTGTTTGTATGAAACTATAATACATTGAAATTATACATCTGATGAAGCAGAACATGGAAATAATGTGAGAAGTACGTTTTTTCCGGCGTTTGGCTCACAAGAATGCTTCTCGGGTAGTCTGCCGGATAAGATGGTAATTATGTTTTTAAGCTTTTTGTTAAATGTTCTACAGTTAATTAACTTCACCGATGCGGAATTATCAGTTGCGCAAATAAAGACTGAAATGTCTCCTATTTGATAGACTTGTAGGACACTAATATGGATTGGTGAGTGCCTGTGAAGCGAATGCTGTGAGTCGGCTGAGATTCAACGTCCACTCTGACATCTAAATGAAATTGCCTTGATCGATTAAGGAAACGAGATTGTTTTATCTATTTAACTCATTTAGGGTTTTACGAATCGTTGATGTCGATGACATTAGAGGTGGGAAATGACAAGGGGCAAGGAAAGGGAAGAAATTTTGCCGTGGCCTTTAGAAGGAATCATCCAATCATTCGTTAGGAATGATTTCGCGAAACCACGAGAAACTGAAACCCGGATGTCTGGAAGTGGGTTCGAACCACATCCTCCCGTATGTCACCTACAATTCTCGGTAAAGAGAGTGAGGTGAAATACATCATCATACTGAGTTCTGTTACTAAGTAATTAAGGTCCTATGAGATTATTGTGTGTCGCCTACAAAATGGATGGAATGTTGACTCATTTATTTTCTATAAACACGTATTTCACTAACACATTATCACAACGAATGGCACTAAATACTTAAACTAATGGGAAATACTTAATTATCCCATTTCTTTGGAACAGCGTCACCTTTAATAATGGTACAATTATATATTTTGCTACACTACGTCCTGTCTTTTTAGACTTTTGTTTCTAGACAGCACATCATTTAACATGAAAACCATGTAAGTTTATTGCGTTAACGCATGCAATTGTGACATTCATAAACTGAACGATGCTGATATACCCTTCAGGCACTGACTTCACAATCTACATTATTTTCAATTAACAGCTACTGCATATTCAGATCCACTCGACCTCTGAATGATCCTGCAAATAGCGAAATTTAGTTAAATAAATTACATCTCATACACATTGTCTATACTGGGAGGTTTTCTTTAAACCGAAATTCACTTACTGTAGGCCTAAGATTCAGAATCTTACCTATTATTTCAAGTGCATTCGCTGTTTCTCTTCGGTAAGGCTAATCGTGTGTTGACCATCAAACTGTGGGAAAAACAATCTTGTGCTTTTACTGCTGGAATACTTCAATAGACACAGGTTTTAAAATGTGCAGGTGTTTTCCAAGTCGCTTACCAACGAAAGTAGCAGTTGCTGGATGAAATACTTAAGCCCATCAGAGAGATACAGTATTTTACATTTAGTAGAGCTCCATCAAATTCTATGTTTGTGTTTGCCGATGAATCGTGTGAAAACAGAATAATATAAGATTACGTTTGCGTCAGTGAATATATTCCTTCTGTCTGTGTCGTAGTAGGTTACCAAAACATATTTATTTATTTGTTTGATTCCGGCTATATGCCTCGTCGACGTCGAAGTTATTAGAGGTGAGAAACGACTGCAAGAATCGGAAAGGATTTCGGCCATGGCCTTTTGAAAGACCATCCCATCATTCGCATGGAGTGATTTGGGAAAACTACGGGAAACTCATATGTGGATGACCGAACGGGGAATCGAACCCGTGTCCACCCGAATCTGAGGCCAGTGCGTTACAGCTCACTCCTTTATAAATCAAGATAACATGAACCTCTAACACAGCGTTTTTCAAGCTTTTTGAATACGCAACCCCTTTACAAGTTAAAAATTGGCAACCAACCATGTCCGTAATAAAGCTATGACAATGATTTCAAAAACGACGTATTTAATTTTATTTCTATTGAGACTATTCCTGCCAAGGGAGAAATCAAATTTTGTGCAAGGTAGTCGCGAGCACTTTGCGGTCAGTGATGTATTCTTTGAGCGGTGGTATCCAGGGAGACGAGAAGGTGAGGTTAGCGGAAACATAGGAACAGTTTTGGTTTCGTTCACTACAATCAGTTAGTTGTCTGAGTGCACTAGCGAGTTCGGACTAGCTTCGCTGCGAGCGACGATGAAATAGAATACTCAAAAGATCTACGCACCCCTCCACCTTAGCTACAGGTGGCAATGGCGGAAGCAAATCAAAATCGAAAAAAGAGACTTTATGACGACGATTATCTAAAATATGGTAGAAAGAAGAGAAATATGTTCCAATTAGAAATTGATTTGGTTATTTGCGTCTCAAAAATACAACCTTGATTCGATAATTTATTAAAATGTAAACAGGCACAAGCTTGTCGCTTAATTTTTGTATTTTTATTGTATTGTAAAACCTACAATCCTTGCTTTTTACTTTTACCTGGCTTGCGATCGCGACCCACAAGTTAAAAAACACTGGTCTTTTGACGAGTTGAGATACGTTTGTGCTGGAATGCCTGCACAGTGTAGTTTCATGGTTATTGGCAAAGAGGTACTCTAACTGTTTCAATTCTTTCTTGAATAAACTGCAGAGAACAGATAGTATCTACAACATTACAGGCATGGACAAGTTTGGGAGGACTACTTCTCCTTCGAGAATATTTGTTTGCCCTAATAATCACGTACTTCTTACAAATGTAGAAAGTTCGGATTGTCAGAGAAAATTTCTGAAATGTGTTCATGACCACATCGATGAGGATGATACTACGATCAAGGATATGTCCATCGTTTACACCAGGATGCCATTGAGAAAGCTTGCCACACGATTGTCGGAATAGAGATGAAAATGGTGTATTCAGATTATTTTTATTTTAGTCGGGGATGCTTCTACTTTTCCGAAGGAATTAAATTCTGCTATTGTTACTATGAATATATCTATTACCTTGAAGGGTGCAATAATCGCCTACAAATACGCTCTACCATATGGTAGTAATTACTATGAAATCCCAGGATCCGGAAATTAGAATAAATAAGTACTACAGATGACATATATCCTGTAGAACGGTTCGACTCCAATTCATGTTTAACTAACTACAGCTTTAATCGTTTTTCGCTATAGTCAAATGTCGAAGTCTGATAATGATTCTAAATTTTTTTCTAATGCAGCAATGACTATGTTTCAAAACAAAGTATAATTTCTGCTCAAAAACTGATAGGTAATAATTTTCACGGCGTATGATATTATTATGTAACTTAATACGTTTTTTCCAGGCACAACAGGAAAAAGATTCGACAGAAAATAATGTAAGAAATATATGTTTCCATTTCCCGTGAAGTTACCTCCTGCAGACCCACAATTTCCTCTCTGCGTTGGTAATATATATCACATTTTAGTTTGGGAACTGAATACTCTGCTGAGACCTTGTTCCGCTCTGGCTTCAGAGAAGTGAGTTCCCGTTTGTTGCCAACGTATGCCTGTACTTGGAAGGCTTACTGTTACTTCCAGGAGGGAAGCGATCTGCTACCAAAATGCAAAGCGCTTAGACAGCTTCCCCGCTGATTGGAGAGAACTACCACCCATTGCATCTAATGTTTCACTTTTGTTGTACTGATTTACACTTACATTTCTGCCTTGATTAATTGTGTGTAGAAGTATTCAAATAGTAAACATAGAAAAATAGGATGGTAATTTGTCAAAAAAAAAACTTACGATAAAAGTTTTTTTTTTTTAAAATCAGTTTGGAGATAGACTGTAAAGCCTGGGATCCACCAAGCGCGCATAGTTTGCAAACGTTTGTGTGTTTGCAGTTGGATGGTTTGGCTTATTGTCTCCACCAACCAAATATTCACAAACAACAGATCGCGTGCGAACATTTGTCAAGGATCAAACTACTACAAGCAGTTTCCAAATGGCTCCAAGAGGAAAACTTATTGCTAGCGCTGCATCTTATGTAATTATGTCTGTTTTAAGTGAAGAAGAAGACATTATTTTAAAAAAGAAAGAGGAAACCTAAATTTTGTATATCACATTAAAGAAAAAATATTCTACGCGACTGTTGTATGACTTAAGAACAGATGACGGTTTATTTTTTAAAAAAATTGTCGTATGTCACCAGAAGATTTAGAGTTCGGAACTTTGCTGATTGGTCCAAGAATATGTAAACGAGATACAAATTACAGAGACTGTATTTCCGTGGAAGCTAGATTGGCAATAACATTTTGCTTTTTGGCTACAGAAGATTTCCACATAAGTCTTATGTATCTTCACCTTAACAACATCAATAGTGGTTCCCATATCTGTTGTGATTTCGCTCCAGGCATTAATTCTGTTTGTGGTAATGTTTGTGTCTACTCCGCCATATCTACAGCTTTAATTTATATGATTCAATTAACAGTAAACATTTTTCACTATTCCAGTCCATAGTTATATTATTTCTAAATTTTAAAACGCAGTTAAAACTGAAACTGTTCGGATCACGCACCCCTGTTGTTGAACCTATCTCCACTGAACGCGCATTGTCCGCGCACGAACAAAAATTCCTTTGATGTACCTACATCGGCCGGAACACCTGCAAACACCCGCAAATCTTTGTTCGTGCGCCCTTTTCTCGTCTCTACCGGACTAATTCTGAGTTCGCAAACATTTCAAATGTTTGCAAACATTTTGCGCCCTTGGTGGACCCCCACCTTAATGGTACGCCCTCGGCAAATACTGGCGGAGTGAGAACAGGAGTAAAGAGATATTTTACTAGCTAAAGAACCTCAGTGTTCTCCTGGAGATCACGAAGTCTATTGATCGCTTTTCCTTATCTCTGCTAAGGTCATTAGAGGCGGGATGGGACTGGGAACAAGGAACGGGAAGGAATTCGGACATGGTCTTTTTGAAGGAAGCATCCCGGCATTCACTTGGAGTGATTTGGGGAAACCATGGAAACACAAATCTGGATGCTCGGACGGGGATTCGAATCCACGTCCTCCCGAATGCGAGGCCAGAACGTTAACCGTTCACCCACCACGCTCGGTGGGTACATCTTGATAGATATAGGCATAGCTTTGGTTCTCAACTGACCAATTATTTTAAATTCGGTCAAGTGCTAGTAGATCCTCGGAGAAGCAGATTTCGGTACGTAACTGACCTTCATTGATATGGATTAGATAGGTCAGACGTCAATAATTTCGTTGTTGCTTTTTTTTTTTTTTTTTTTGCTGTCGTCAGTCTTTAGACTGGTTTGATACAATCCTCCATCCTTTCCTATCCTGTGCTAACCTCTTCATTTCTACATACCCCTTACAACCCACGTCCTCATTTATCTGCTTCATATATTCTAATCTCTGTCTTCCTCTACAGTTCTTACCTTCCACTGTTCCCTCCACTAACAAATTAACCAATCCAGCATGTCCAAAATATGACCTACCAGCCTGTCTCTTCTTCCTGTAAGCTTCATCCACCCATCATTTCCAAAACACGTTCATTTCTTACTTTGTCTGTCCACTTAATTTTCAGCATTCTTCTGTAGCTTCAAGTTTCTTTCTTTCCGGTATTCCTAAAGTCCATGTTTCGCTATCATAAAGTGCTGTGCTCCACACATAGAGTTTCAAGAAATTCTTTCTAATTCCTAGATCATTATTTGAAACTAAAAGGTTTCTCTTTTTCATGAAGGCTCTTTTTGCTAGTGCTATTCTGCTTTTAACATCCTTCCTGCTTCGGCCATCGGTTGTAATTTTGCTTCCCAAGTAACAGAACTCACTCACTTCTCCTATTGCATCAGATCCTATTTTTATATTTAATCTGCTAGTATTGGTATAATTTCTGCTTCATTTCATCACTTTTGTTTTACTTTGATTTATATTCAGTCCAAAATCTTCCTAAAGTATTTTGTTCATGCCATTCAATAACTTCTCAATATCCTCAGCCCTTTCTGCTAACAAGACAATGTCGTCAGCAAATCGTAGCATACTGATTTTTTCTCCCTGAAAACTTATGCCACATGGAAATTTTTCTTTGACTTTCTTCATTGCTTCTTCTACATACAAGTTGAATATTAACGGAGATAGACTACAATCTTGTCTCACACCCTTTTTAACCGATGCATGTCTCTCCTGATTCTCTACTTTTATTACCGCCACTTGATTCTTATATAGTTTATAGAGTATTCTTCTATCTCCATCCTTTAGACCTGACTTCTTTAAAATTTTGAACATCTTGTCCCACCTAACATTATTAAAAGCTTTTTCTAAATCAACAAATGCCATAAAAGTATCTTTGTTTTTCTTGATCCGCCCTTCAAGTATTTATCTTAAAGACAGAATGGCTTCCCTTGTACCGCGATTTTTCCTAAACCCAAACTGATCTTCGCCTACTATCTCTTCTATTACCCTTTCCATCCCTCTGTATATTATTCTGGTCAGTAATTTTGAAGCATGTGATGTTGGACTAATGGTGCAATAATTCTCACATTTGTCGGCTTGTGCTTTCTTTGGAAGTGTGAAGATAATATTATTATTAAAATCAGTTGGAATTTCTCCTGTTTCATAACTTTTTGATATCAGCTTGAATAATCTTTCGATTCCTTCCTCTCCTAGAGATTTAAGAAGTTCTGCAGGGATCTCATCAATTCCAACTGCCTTATTTGCTTTCAAGTCATTCAGAGCTTTAGTAAATTCTGTCCTCAAAACAGGATCTCCTAAGTCATCAATGTCGACATCGCCTTCCTTTTCCAATACACTATGGTTCAAGTCGTCCCCATTATAAAGTTTCTCAATGTATTCCTTAAATCGGTTAGCTCTATCTTCTGAGCTAAAAAGAGGTTTCCCATCGGCAGTTTTAATGTTCATACCCCTTTTCTTCATTTCTCCAAAATTCTGTTTGATCTTTCTATATGCAACATCCACTTTTCCTAGAACAATTTCCTTTTCTACTTCTTCACACTTTGCTTGTAGCCGTTTTTCTTTTGCTATTTTGCATTCCCTATTTATTTGATTTCTCAATTGCCTGTACTGCTCTCTTCCTGCTTCATCCTGAGCATTTTTGTACCTTCTCCTCTGATCCATCAGCTCCAAAATTTCTTCTGTGATCCAAGGTTTTCGGGCAGTTTGTTCCCTAAAGCCTAATGTTTCTTTGCCAGCTTTCATTATTTCGGTCTTTAATGCATTCCATTCGTCCTCGGTTTAGCTCGATACACAGTTAATTCTTAGACCTAAGTCTACCATTTCTGCAAATTTTTCTCTTGTGCTAGATTGTCTCAGTTTATTCACTTCCAGTCTGTTCTGCTTATGCTGCTTCCTTATTCGCTTCATTTTCAGCCTGCACTTCATTACTATCAAATTATGGTTCGAGTCTGTGTCTGCTCCTGGGTACGTTTTACAGTCTAGAACTTGATTCCTGAATCTCTGTTTGACCATGATATAATCTTGCTGATATCTGCCTGTATCCCCAGGACGTTTCCAGGTGTATATTCTTCTTGCATGGTTCTTAAACAGTGTGTTCGCCACTACTAGCTTATATCTTTCACAAAATTCTAGCAACCTGCTTCCTCGCTCATTTCTTTCTCCTAGACCAAGACTTCCTACAGTATTCCCCTCTTCTCCTTCTCCAACTATTGCATTCCAATCACCCATGATTATTAGATTTTCCTCCCCTTTCACATATTGGATTAATTCTTTAATTTCAGTGTATATTTTTTCTATTTCTTCGTCATCTTCGTGTGACGTTGGTATATATACTTGTACTAATGTGGTTGGGACGGGCTTAGTTTCTAACCTCATCAAAATAATCCTGTCACTAAACTGTTCATAATAACTCACCCGGTTCCCTACTTTCTTGTTCATTACAAATCCTACACCAGTGACTCCATTGACAGCTTGTGTGCTAATTATCCTGTGTTCCCCAGACCAGAAATCCTGTGCGTCCTTCCATTTAATCTCACTAATCCCAACAACATCTAACTTAAGTTGTTCCATCTCCCTTTTTAAGTTTTCTAACCTACCTGCCCTATTCAGACTTCTAACATTCCACGTTCCGACTCGTAGAATGTTTCTATCCATTTTGATGACTCGTCCCTTTGCAGTCCCCACCCGGAGATCCGATTGGGGGACTATTTTACCTCCGGAATATTTTGCCCAGGAAGAAGCCATCATGATATATGTAATTTGAGAGGATTACATGTCCTCGGGATACCCTTTGGGTCTTTAATGCAGTGGTTTCCCGTTGCCTTCTGCATCCCCATGCCGTTGATCATTTCTGATTCATCCGCATTTAGGGGCCGTTTCCAACCCCAAGGGCAAGAGGGTGCCCTGAACCGCTCCCCGCTCTTCCGCCCTCCTTTAGGAGGCCGTTGGCAAGCAGTGGGTGACTCCTTATACCGGGAATCTTTCAGTCGCCAGAGCCTTGTCGGTGCAAACAGGGTGCACCACGTGAAGGAGAGGTTGACATTTGGTTGGAAAAGACTAGTATAGTCTCTCCCAAACCCTTACAATAATTTCGTACAAAAAATCTAATATTTGTATGATTTCAGATTAGCTAGCGAACTCGACTCTACTCCGTATCAAACCCGTGTCGGCGTTAACGCTCCTAGTCAGTGGAACAGTTCAGTTCGATTCAAGTTAAACATAGGTAGTGCCTACTGAATCAGGAGTGATGTCAATAGCATAGTTTTAATCTATGGCATAGTAACCACAGAAAACAAATTTTCCCGATTTTGCTAAAAACTTGCAGATTGTACTGTACATACGTATTTATCTCTACCCGTGTGAAAACTGGACCATAGGCCAAAATCTATAGAAAAGAATTGATGCTTTTGAAATGTATCTGTATCGTCATCTCTTACGCATACCTTGGATCCTGAAAATCTCAAACGAAGAACTACTTCATCGGATGGAGAAACATTAAGACGTGCTGCTCACTATAAAAATATCAACATTTATGACACATTATTGGAGGCGAGAGATTGCTACTCATCATTGAATGGAAGATACAGGGGAAAAGATCTATTAGGGGACATCCATAAATTACGTGAGGTGTTTTTCCGGATTTTCGGACCCCCCCCCCCCTCTGGTGAGATCTGGCCGACCCCCCCCCCCCCGCTGTGGTGAGATTTGGTCCCGTGAGACCCCCCCCCCTACAGATCGTCTTTGCAACAAGGAGAAGGAATTCATGGCTAAAGGACATTAGGATATGGTACAACTGCACGTCATAAGAGGCTGTTTAAAGCTGTTTTGTTCACATTAGGTTTTCCAAAGCTCTTCGAAATGATAAGTCATAACATAATAATGGAATTGACGAAAATGAAATTTAATGAAAGTAAACAGATTACACGTAAGATACCTGCAGAAGTGTAGAAATTTGGTAATAGTACAATAATATCTGCAGAAACTATAACTATTTCACTATCCGAGAAATGAGCCACAAGCAGTGTTAATAAAAGTCAAAATATATTTAATAGTCATCTGTTAGTTAGTATTAAATTATTGAATTAAAGTCAAGTTCTTGTGACCGTTCATTTCTTGGAGTTTGATTAGCAGCTGTAGCGACTAGAACCTCCTTTCATCGACGTCAAATATCATAAAATTAAGAGAGCTAATTAAATCAGAACACGTCAAAGCATGACAGAGGAGAAATTCGATCACAGAAATTAAACTCGTGCAGCAGCTTTCTTTTCTAACTAAACTCACAGGCACTGGGTTGCAGTATAGCTCGATGTACGCGTCAGTAAATGCTATATGTGGCATCAACTGCGAAGTTCCTGTATTAATCTGCATTTTAAAAGCCTGCTCATCGTTCTGGTGCGGTAATTTACAATTATGAGGCTATATTTCTCTAAGCGAGTATTTTAATTTAGCTCTGTTCATTTAGCTTCCGTTTGATGTCGTTGCGCTCTTCCGTTGCCGAAACACTCCGACGAGAAACGAATTTACGGTGGCGGTAACAGAGCGTTTAACATGCAGCGTTTAACATTAATTCACACTGAACGTAACATAACATGTATTATAAATTATAGCTATACCGCAACTGTCACTACGCTGTTTTTTAACATGTGTTATGTAATATCGTCTGCACTCCGAATAGCTTAAAAATTTATGTTATATTCAGTCTGCTCATAATGGCATGCTGCTGAAGTACCGTTGGTGTATTATATTTACCATAAAGAAAGGTAAGACTAATAGGATTTTGGACTTTATTATTTCACTTTTTATTTGCTTATCTATGGAAGCATAGAGTAAATCTAATAACGGTACAACTTTAGATTTTAATTTTAACAAATTCTTGTAGTTTTCGTCTCTGTGAATATAACCGCATGTTTTACTGTCAGTGTGAAGCTCCTACATCTAAGATCTAATGAAAAAAAAAAAAATAACAAGAGAAGATTTAAGAAAGACGGATTGGAAGTTAACCAAGTTTGAAGAAAATCGTAATACTGTTTTGAAAGTTGACTAATTTTCAAGGAAATTTAAGATAAAATCTAAAATTTCTACTGTTACGATAGTATCACAAATACAGCTTAGGTTATTACAGTTTTTATTATGGTAAAGCGGATAGGTACTGATAAAAAAAAATCTGGAGCTATCAAACTCATCAAAGTGATGAAATTTTGATTTGTTTTGAAGCCGTCATTCGTTGAAAATGAGCGTACGGGAATGGACCCTTTTCTTCCACCTCCGTGACGTTAAGGGAGATGCAAGAGAATCAAATAAAAACTTTCGAATAGCGTGTTTTGCCTGCAGAGCATATTTGACGACCAAAATGTGTTGAAGTCCTCTGAAACACTGGTTGCGTGAAAAATTACTGACAGCAAGTGTTTAAATAATCTAGGGCCACCGCGATCGATAGGCGCAGTGCTGGCAAACGTTTCACGCAGTCTTCGTCCTAACACTGCTTCATACATCGTCTGCAATTGGGAAGGGTAAAATATCATTACCGACTACTGGCGAATGTTATCCAGCAACGGTTGAAACGAATGAAACAAAAAAAAAAAAAAAAAAAAAAAAAAAATCGAATTTTCTTCTCATTAGTGCTTATCACCATTTTATCTAAGAATCAACGTTTCTGTTTTATGAGATTGTGACCTTTCTTTACATCAGGTGATTTATCAGAAAATTACTCTCTATGCTAAGGATGGTGGGATGGAGGGTCATAAGAAGTGATGTGGAGGGGAAAGAAAGTTGGAGGAATGGAAGGATGTGAGAGGCAGAGGTAGTAGGGATGAAATAGAGGAAAGACGGAAATTGGGGGGGGGGGGGACCGGGAAAGTAGCATCAGCGTGCCATATGTTTCTGAATCTTTTAAACACTGTTCTGTGCTAGTATATTTGCGAAACACATAGTTTCCGGGACGCAAATTGTTGAACTTCTCCACAGTCGTCTAGACCAGCGTTTTTCAACTTGTAGGTCGCCAAGTCTTTCTCGGAGGGTTGCGGTCGCAAGCCAGGCAAATGTAAAATACAATACCAAAAAACTTAAGAAATTTTCAGTGAGAAGGCTCTACCAGTTTATTTATTAACTAGCGTAAGCCCTTGACAGTCTTTGCGTATCGTCATGGGTCTAGATTAGTTCCAGTTTTCAGGATGAAAGATTATGGCAGGTTGACCTGATTTGACCAAATATAAGTTTGACCTGTGTTTCAGGATGAATAAAATCTCTTTGAGCTTGAAGAACTCAGAAGTATTAATAGAGTTAGGTATTAAATACGAACAGCGTCGATAGTGCAATTGTATAATTGTTTCAAAGGTCATAGACTCGAAATT
Organism: Vandiemenella viatica; assembly: GCA_031002005.1. Lineage (NCBI taxonomy): Eukaryota > Metazoa > Arthropoda > Insecta > Orthoptera > Morabidae > Vandiemenella > Vandiemenella viatica. The sequence goes on along the minus strand of JARYHS010013631.1, from coordinate 14,611,657 downwards.
GCTTAAATACAAACTTGACTTCTATTTGACCCTTAAAGTTCACTCTGCAAAAATTAAAAAATTCCTGTTTGCTTCGAAAGCATCACGTTGTTTCTTTTTTTTTATTGAGACTGGGCAAACACTCGTAATCATTGGTCATAGTATCTGTGACGGCCAAAGAACTTAATACACATTCCATATTATTAAACAGTTAACCAACTCTAAAGAAATCAATTGCCAGAATAGTCAATTCGGTAACATATTTGGTCTCATATCCACTTAAAATAACGTAATAACTCACGTACAGCGAACATGAACAAACAACATTAACGAAAATGGGCAGTAAAATAACTAAAAAGCAAATAAACCTTAATGCATAAACTTTGGTCAATCAACATCAGTGAAAGTTTTAATTAAATTGTAAGTTATCCTATGCCGGAATGACAATTGGCATTAGTGGTTTCAGCAGAGGCCATTATTAAATTAATTTTTTTTAAAGTTTTTTAAGTTGCTTTTATTAGCAACGTATTACTGAAAAGCAGATCCACGTTTTTTCAGCCGCAAAATTTATCAATATTTTTTTTTAGCTATGAAACGCTACGAAAAGCAAACTTAATGAATATATTATGGCAATTAATTTGGTAGTAGTTGCTTAGTTATTAAATCGTGGACATAACCACGAATTTCTTCTAATTGTATCTCTGGTCGCTGTTTTGCGAGCGAAGGATGACACGTGACACTGTTCTCCAGCCATTAGCTATCGGGAGGGGAGTGACCTTACGAAATTATATGGTAAATAAATCGTCGAATCGTAGTTGTATTTTTGAGACGCAAATAACCAAATCATTTTCTAATTAGAGCCTATGTCTCTTCTTTCTACCATATTTCAGGTAATAGTCGTCATAAAGTTTATTTTTTTCGGTTTTAATTTGCCAATTGTAGCTCACGTGGAGGGCTGCACAAATCTCTTGAGCATTCCATTTTATCCTCGTCAGTGTACTAGGAAAAAAGATTGAAGTGAACGAAAACAAAACTGTCCCATATAGCGGTTGACCCCACCTTCTCGCTTCCCGCGCCAACACCGCGGCAAAGAACATATCACTGGCCGCAGAGTGCTCGGGACTACTTTACACAGCATTTGATTTTTCGATCTGTTGGTACAGTCTCAATAGAAAGAAAATTAAATCGCCGTTTTTGAAATCACTGACATAGTCTTATTACGGCCCTCATGTATCGCAAAAGTTTTTTTTTTCCACGGATATGGAAGGTCGCCAATTTTTTATTTTTTTTTATTTTATTTATTTATTTATTTATTTATTTTTTTACTTGTAAAGGGGTCGCGTATTCAATATGGTTGAAAAACGCTGGTGACTCTATGAATCAAAAAATCAATCGTGCTGGTGCATAGGTGACAGTCAGTAGCTCAATTGAGAAAGCTGCCTGGATGAGACAGGGGTAAGGAACAGGGAGGCATTCTGCAGTAGCCATTTGAAGTATTCATTCCATCATTCGCATGGCAGTATAATAAGCAAATTTTTATTATTATTATTTACTTATGGCTTTACACCTCGTCGACGTCGAGGTCATTACAGGCGGGATGGGACTGAGGACAGGGAACGGAAAGGAATTCTGCCATGGCCTTTTGAAGGAAGCATCCCGGCATTCGCCTGGAGTGATTTGGGGAAACAAGTACTGAGTAAAAATTTCGACTCATTACATTACATCGATCAAGAGAATAAGAGTGACGTATGATGCAAAAAAAAAAAAAAAATAATAACTACTGTGTGGATAGTCAAAGATACGTATTTAGGGTTCATCCTACTGTAAATAATTTGATCAACAGGTCAGGGGAAAGCGAGGTGGATGGACTCCAGACAATAGACGATACCTTCCTATTCATGTTTCGAGTTCACAGCAGGTTACACCTGGTCGACAGTTTTTCTTAGTAGAGCTGCCAAGTGCTTACTTGCTCGTGAGTAAATTTCAGAGGTTACGAAGAACTGTTTTGTGGTGAGGTGGACAGCAAAGATTTGGCGGCTCAAGAAAATATTGAAGGAGACAAACCGAGCGGCAATTCAGATCTACAAATAAGAAAGGGCTGAAAATAAATGTAGCCCATAAGATTGATTCTCCGTTTATGGTTTGGATGGAGGGACCTTGATGGAGGTGTCTAGGAACGAAGGTGGGAAAACGAGGAGGGGAAGTCACGTTCTTGCCGCGGAGGGGTCAGGTTTAGAGTACGGTGGGTGTATTGCACGTGCACTTATGACGGCTTGCGCAAGTGGATAACCACTAGCGGCAGTTGCTGCGGCCGTAGAACACTTCTTGGCCGCGTCCACAGAAAGGCGGTAGTGATTTATCTACCTTAGCCGACGCATATGACACGTTGAAAGTTAATAGTGCACCGAAGCGATATTTCCATACCGTGACGTTTTATTGTGGCGGCCTCGAAAGTAACATAAGCACCTGCACAGTTTTCACATCAGTAATTTATAAATTTACAATTATTCCGTTGCTTTCTTCATTTCGATACGATCTGAAACGCTCTTACAGGGAGACATATATAGATGAATATTTTTCTGAGGGGATATACACTGGTCATTATAATAAAAATAAATCTGAGTTTCTCTGAGTGGTGCTCGGCAATTAACATTTTGTTTTCTTTTTATAATGATAGGACAAGACAATTTCATAACATACGTGAGGCATGTATCTCTCTCATGTTAGAGACAAAAATTTGATTTGTTTTTTTATTTCCTTTGAATAGTAATAAGTATATTTTGGGTGTTGTTTTGATGTCTTATTTGCACATGATCAAGATCAATAAATGATAAATTGTGATATCTGAAATATTACATTTCTCTTTGTAAAAATGTAAAGGTATCCCATCATCATAAAACATAGTAAATTACATTATATCCATAATAAATTATCCATTTAAATAATTAATCTCCACAAGTAGAAATACTTTTATCGTTTTTTAATAGTATTTTGAGGTATTTCAGAAAGCATGGAAAATTTAATTGAGGATTTTCAGGACGGGAATAGAATCCTGGCCTTCCCTAATATGACGACCAAGCGTTAACTGCTCAAAAAGGTCAAACTTTCGGAAGCATAATAGGAAGACACGAGATTGCTAATGTTACCTGCAACGGCTCATTTCTGTCCTTCTTTAATTTTCTATCGGCATTTAGCGCTTGAAGTCAAAATGTTCTCAGATCAGTGAAAAGAATGAGAATCAGTCAGATTCTATATACGTATACGTATATATATATATATATATATATATATATATATATATATATATATATATATATATACGTATGTATGTATAAAAGAAACACAGAATTCTTACTCAACTGTCACGTTTTTAAAGTTGCTGAGCAGACTTGATAGATAGGTTTTATTAAATGATGAAATCAGTGGTTTCCCAAATCCCCAACTCCCTTTGAAACAGATGTATATTTATTTCAATATCCCTCTATGAGGGTTGCAATTCAGTACATGCAATGTTTGCTTCAAAAGTTTTTTTTTTAATAATTTTCTCCACTAGCTGACATAATTTACATAGACGTGCTGCTGTGGTATATTTTATATGTAAATTAACCAAGTCAATTGTTATGCATGGAGAAGAATATCATTACTTAACAGCCCAGAAGATGCGAAGACTTGGGAGCACATAATTTATGATAACACGAAAAGTAAAATATCAAGAAAGTTCTTGGCGTGGAAATGCAGATATTGAGAGTACTTCGAACATCTTCAATCTACCTGTTGGGTGTATCTAGTCACATATGTGATTTCTTTAGTGATGTAGGTCCTTATGCGAAAGTTTACACTTTGAGTTTCTATCAAATGATTCCTTCTATTAATGCAAGACGTAACTTCTTCCTTTGTTTCTTATGTTGTTTCTTTAATTGTAGTAATTTATATGAAACATAAATTCGATGTGGAAAATAATTTTGAACAGAAATTATCAGATATAAATTAAAAAATTGAATTTTATTGATAGTAAATGGTAATTTAATTAAGCAGATTAAATGAGAGTCTATTTGAACTAGGCAAGCAGACTAAATTACGTGAAGTGTAGCATCACAATTTTCTAATGATTTAATACATTTAATGAATAGCTTTACTGAAAACGTAAACAAATGTGAAAAGCATTCAAACGCGAACGAAGTTTGTATTATTTGTATTTTATTCTTTAAAGTACCTACATACCTGAGCATACAGTTAACTGTAGGTTCAGAGAGATTAAAAAATACATGCTGCTAAACATACGCTTATTTATATCTGAATGCAATCCAAGCAAAAATTTCCAGTGGATGCGTAATTATAAAATGACCTTCAGTGGAACTAACGTTTCTTTTTCGGTAGTTAATTGCACTCGAACAAAATTTGAGAGATAGTATCGACCATTAACTTTTGCCAACTACACGCAATTAAGATGAGCAATCTCTTTTTCTTCTCGAAGTGTTACAGAAATTTCCTTGTTTTTCGCTTCCTCCTTTTCAACTATAGACCTCAAAATTTCATAGATCAATCTGACTGTCCCAACATGATTTGCATCATGTCCGTAATATAAAAGCGTTAAGTACCTTTGCATCTATATATATACTCTGCAACTGACACAATTGTGGGTTGCGGAGGGTGTTATCCACCAAAATTAATCTCTACTCTATGCATTCCAATGCCGAACGGCACGAGGCAAAAGAGAAAGTCATGCGTATAGTTGGTAGCATGCTTCCTTTCCAAATCATTTCGGAAGTAGGACATGTTCAGTTAAAACACTGATGTACTAGGGATGACAGTTTAATTCTTGTCTAGCCGTAAACTCCAGAACGGAAATCAATTAATCGTAATGTTAACATGAATCGCTTTGTCGACGATTAACGCAGGCAACACGATAGTTACGTAGCATATTCTCCTCAACTGCCTTGCGACACATTTGATTGCTTCTATATCGTCCCATTAAACTCTTTGAGTGCTTCTGAAAATGTTGGTAAGTTTCATTTGACAAATGACAATCTGTATGCTTTTATTGTTGAGAATAAATATCTGCTCAGACCTGTAAATTAAGTCTGAACAGTTAATGTGTGTAGCTTGAGAGATTAAAGTGAAGAACCTAAATCTCATTCTACGTATATTACCTCATTAGAACTCTGTTACGGCTTTTCGTGCACTAATATACCAAACGATAAATGCTTTTAGATTGCCGTATAGCGGAACTAAGCAAGACTTCAGTTCTCAGAAGCGATTCGTTTATAATAGTTTTCTCAACATTTTATGATAATATTTACCTCTTTGTCTTTGAATGAGAAGCAGTACAGATGCGATCCCATAAATAACAGTGTGATAAAGCAGACTGTAGGAACTAAATTAAATTCCTTGGCGCTCTACACCGTGAGAGGTTGAAGTTATCCGTCGGACCTCGCCACCATCATTTTCTTTTATTGGCTTCACTGAGAGAGCGCTGTTAGCTTTTAGAGAACTTGACATCCAGCACAGCGACTGTTGCTAATTGACAATTGGTTCACCACCGGATTCGTAAATCATCAGCTGACAACTTATCACAAAAAAGTATCGACAGATGTTTGTAACAATCTCAGACCCTCCTTATATTGTGTTGTTGAGAGCATTAATAATTGACGTTGTCAACTAATTTCGTGTTTCGCATTCGGATAAAAAGAGGTCGCAACAGCTGTAAAAGCAGTAAATGCACGTTAATGGTTCATTGATATAGAAACATGACATGACTATTATCTGTTTGGGCATTACTGTTTTTCAATCTTTTACAAGTTATTTTTAACACCAAACAAGTTAAAAAAGAAAGAAATTCACATTATGAAAAACAGTGATTTTAATTGGAACATTATTTAAAAAAATCTAATTTACATTTTAGTGATTTAAACACAAGTAGAAATTAAACTACAGAGTTAACACATTTAAAATAACTGACCCTGGTACCTATATCAATAGTTGCTGCCGTCAGTTGTTGCACGATGTATGTAATACACAGCAGGTAAGTAACAGATTGCTCTGAAGGAATGGTTATCTGCTTAAAACGTCAAATGTGTCACGTGGCATCTGTACCGATGTTCTTCTAAGTGTAAGCGTCCACATCCGCATCAGTTCCCAATCTCCGTGTCGTAAATCAAATCGATACGTAACCATTTCTTTGACTTTCTGTGGATCGCAACAAGACGGAACTACTAGTGTGAACATTTAAATGAAAACGTGACCCATTGCAACGGTACTGTACACCGGTCGTGCTTCAATAGCTCAATCCACTTTACAGCGACAAAGGTAATCACTTATTTGGAAATGCTAATTTTATGGTAGACTGGGGTATTTTTGTTCCCTGTGGTATCTAATTAATGCGAATGGAATCATCAGCCACTCGTTTCTGACGTGTATTTTGGCCTGGTAAGTAAAGCAAAAGCATTCTTATTGCAATGCCCCTTTGGACGCAGGTAATTGTGCCGGATAAAGGACACATGGTGGTTTAAGAGCAATATTGAACATAGAAATGCAGAGCGAGCTGTCGGGGGAAAACTGTAGCTTGAACACAAATGCTTATTTTTCATGCCACGGCTAGAATGCGAACTGCGGATCTCTCAAGCAAATGTCACATGCCTTACCCACCGAGCCGCCAGACACTTCTAAGGGAGCGTGTATAAATCACGTAGCTCTATTTTGGCGTCCTGTGAACTCCCCCCTCCTCCCCACGTAGCCCTACGTGGCTTTTGCCGTTGCCCCTCCCCTCCTCCGCACGTAGCACGTAGCTTTTTTCCCTTTTGATTCCAGAAGACATTTTGTACTGTTTTCTCTTGTCAGACTATTGTAAATCACATATGGAGATAATTAACTGAGGGAAATAAATATTCACATGCTGTTGAGAGTTCAGTTCCTAATGTTAACTGTGAAAAATGTTATGAAAAAAAGCTACGTGGCCTGGCTCGGAACCCCCCTCCCCACGCGTAGCCCAGCGTCGCCTTCCAGCTAACCCCCCCCCCCCCCCTTTTAGACCTAGCCACGTAGTTTGTGCACGGTCCCTGAGGGGATACTTTTGTTCAAAACACATGGCGTACAGCCGATATAATATCTATTAACTTCGAAACCTATGTGCTTTACTTTGTCGTGTTGTGTAGACAATCTATGTCTATTTCAATTGCCACCTATCTGTTCAACGTAGAGAGACCATTCAGATTTCAAACAGATCAGTCTGTCCTGTTGAAACTGGAAACGTCCACTAATTATTAATCAAATTATCTAAAATAACATACTAAGAACCTCCTACACCTCCTCTTAGTTTCAAATTCTCTTTCAGCTCTTAGAGAAAATATAAACTTTGCGCTCCGTTTTTCTATTAGAATTCGTCCCGGCAAAACACATAACAGAAACGGGCACTATAAGTATGTTACTTAGCACCAATTCTTTTAAGAATGATATAAGATAGTAATAGAATGAAATTCGGGTGGAAGGATATATTCAACGTCTGTAGACAATGCTATACAGGTGCCATTATAAAAGAACAGAACCCCCTCCAACTCTTGTATTTGATACCCAAAATGTGGCTCCCATACTACAGTACCATATTCACGAAATAGTATTATCAGAGTTTTTTTAATCCGATTCCCTTATTTCTCTGGTACATCCCCTTATCACCTTCTCCAACAAGCGAAGGATTGTAATCGTAAGTTTTCAGCGAAGGATTTTTGAACCTTTCCTACAACCCGTCCAATGTATCCTACCCTGTTGCTTTTGTTCTCAAATGTTATGTCCAGGTACCTACATTTCAAGTCTTCAACAAGCAATTTTTCCACACCTTATAATTATAATAACTATTTAGTATTATATCTGTGTACCTAATAAGCTGACTTTTCTTTGCGTTTATCTTCATCCCATGTTGACCTACCCAGCTAGTTATCCTGTTTAGATCATCCTGCAGCTGTTCATTGTCTTCTATCGCTTTAGTTATGTACAGGTACATCATGTTTGTAATTAACATTAATTAATCAAGTGTATATCTATTAATATGTAGATGAATGATTTACATATTATACCTGAATCACGTACAAGAAAGTATTGCATTCCAGTTAAGATAATAGGGTAGTGAATCAACAATCTGTGCTAGATTATGTAATTAGTATACAACTAAATGCAGGAAAATATTGACAGTATGTTTGGAGTTTCTGGGTTTTGAAGTATGAGATGATTATTAGTACAATTTTCTGGATTATGGTAAAGGAATATGAAAAAATCCTACCAACACTGAATTCAAGAAACACTTCAACTCAACAAAACTGAGGGCTGAATTGCTCGACTAAGGTTTGTTCCATAACATTTTTTAGTTCAGAATAAGTACATGATTCAATTTAAATAGTGGATAACTAACAGACTTGATTTTATAATCTATAATTGAATATATGTATAGAAGAAGGTTAGCGCTACATCAAATTGACAAAACAAAAGTAAGATGGCCATTTTTATTTAGTTTGGCGTTGGTTCTGTACGTTCAGGAAGATTATACCAGTCTAACTTGTTTGTTAAAATTAAGCTCGAAAATTTTGTTGAGTGGAAGAAAGGTAACATTCATGGAATGTTATAATTTTTCCCTTCACAGCTAATTTTGGTTCTCAAACGTATTAGCAGCAAATCGAAAAATCTTCATGACATCTTATGACATTTTATGAAAGCATCATACAGCTACTAACTTTTAACATGGCTAACAGAAGTGATGAGGTCTGAAGCGCCCATAAATATAAACATTTTAGGCTGAAGTGATATATCATTTTTATCAAAAATCCTTACGATTGAAACAATTTCACTAAATTCGTGAATAAGTATAGTAGAGTAAATCAAAATCCACATTTTAGTCCATTCTTGCCTAAAAATACTAATGAAAGATTTTTTGTATGTATGAAAACAGCAACAGATACAGTTTTAGATTTGTGGTAAAGAATCGTGAGCGTGTGTTCATAATTAAAGATAACGACTTAAAACTACACCTACATTTTTCAACTTTTTTTACTAACAAAAATATAATTAATGGAAGCAAAATAATTTTCCACTGGATAAATTCTTTATGCCTATGAAAATGACAAACATTATAAGTTTAAATCCTAGGAAGAGATACTTCAGTCTGTGTTCTGCAAAATTGAAATAGTAAGTTTTTTTTTTTTTTTCAAGAGATAAGATGCTCAAGAAATAGTTTTTTTTTAATTTCTCAAAAAGTTAGGTTTAGGAAACGTACCCTTTTTCCATTCACCAGTTCAATTCAACCGTGATAAGCATAAAGATATTTAGATTTTTAGCATAGTGGGAGATTGAACGTGTAATAAATTCTCAAAGACCCACACATTGTACAGTGTATAACTATTTTCCCTCTACAATGATCTCTGAATGATGTAAATTTTGATATATCCTTTCTTCCACTTCCATCACGTCTATAATTATCCAGACATTATTACAACTTCAGACATTAAAAATGAAAGAACTTTGGAACACACCACAATCACCCACTTCTAATGATACAAAATGAGACTTTAAAAGAAGCTTTTGATATGACTTTCACAATTGAAACTTGCTTTAAATAAAAGTTAAACGTAACAAAATGAGATCGTTTGAATAAAAGATCCTTGCCTTCACTGTAAAATATAGAATGCCTTTGTTGTTGTGAGTTGTTATGTGTTCTTTCCTGAAAGCTGTGTAATTATACTGAATTTCGCGGCAGTGGATGCATACTGCAAGGACTTCCAGAGATTAAAGCGAGTAAACAGCGTGCAGTTGGATTCTTAGTAAAGAACTGCGAGAGCTCAGTGCAAGATGAAATTTGCATGTTTTACTGTAACAAGCGATGTAACGGTTTCAGGACAGAATGCCTTCCTTTAGTGTCTTAGAATGCTAGTAAGGCAGTGTCAATAATAGCAATCCTTTGTATTCCAAACAGCCTTCGTGGCTTTAAAATTAAGTAATTTACTTTTCTGATCTAAATGTCAACTTTTATATCATCCACCCAACGCCAGAAAATAAATACGCATTCCGGTCAGCACGCCGAATTCGTGAGAAAAACACATTACTTTATGGCCATTATCCCTTTAATTGAAGTGTTTTGCAATTCTGAGGTAATTTCTTCGGAGGCTGTTTAGCCCCAAGGGAAATTTTTGTAATAGGCTCTTGTCCGCGGAAGTGCAACTTAATCCGTACATTTGTTCGTGAGCTCTTCTTTTTTTTATTTCTTACGGTATGCTCATTGCTTCACTGTTACAAATATTTAGTGCACCGTGATCAGTTAAGTTCCAAAACTGTGTAAGGCGGTAGAAAATAAATGTCTTATGTTATTTACAGTTACCTCTGTCATTATTGAAAAATCAAGAGACGAAAAGTCGAGTTTTCTCATAAATGAGGAAGACGGCATATCAATGACAACTATCATCTGGGCACTTTGGTTTAAAAAAGATTTTTCAAATCAAAATGTAGATGTTGGGCTATTAAGAGTAGCGGTTCGGATCATACCGTTTGTGTCGTTTTCATACGGGCATCTTTTATCTTTTCTCTTCAGAATATTTCAGGGACATTACTTTTCATCAAGAATAAAGTTATAAGTAAAAAGGCTTTAAAATTCTAAATTGGTACAGTTTTCCTTTCTTTCTTTTAAAAATCAACATTCCTTTGCCTTTTTAGTGAATCGATTGTTCAACAATCATTTTCTTCTCAAACATTTAACTTTTTTTCAAACGTAAAACAAATTTTCTTACTTTTATTTTCCCTTTAATACTTAAAAAATCAAATCATCTTATGCTCGATTTGTTAAATTGCCCCAATCCGATTACTTAACTTCTCTCAGTGGTTTTCTATTGCTTGCTTTATAGGTTCAATCCATGTGGTGGGGTGTTTCTCTGTGTTATCTACGTACACTAGGACTGGTTAGGCGATCGTCTCGTAGAATTTTAGTTTTTTTCCGTTAAACAGATCGAAAGTTTTCAGGGTACAATTTTAGAAATTCCTATGCTTCTAAACCATTATCTTAATGCCAAGTAAAATAAGCACGTACCTATACTTCACGCTGTAGTGGGTGCCTTGGTGGGCAAACTACGTTACAATTATCTTTCATACCTTTATGATTAATAATTGTGGATTTTTAATTTTAATTTTTATGAAGGAGTGAAAATTTATTAATTTTGCAAGAATCTCGACGTTAGTTGGAATTTAGGAAAAATTGTCACAATATGACATTTATTTTCTTATCACTGGCGATTACAAGTCTGAGCGAATTTACCGTTAACATTAACACAAATTGGCAAAATCATAAAAGCAACGCTCAGAGTTACAATTAGCCGTCATGAGCAAGCAAACAATTATATATTAACTTTTAAATATATCTCAGAATCAAAATGAAAGAAATAATGACAATTGGAAACAATGAAAAATACAAGTTATGACGACCTCATACAAAGGTACCGTAATACTGTGACTTTACAGTTAAAAAGACAATCATGTGCGCCAGAATGAACAATATATCATTCGAAAATAACTATTTATGGCAAATTATGCCGCTAGCTCAGGGGTTTTTACAATTACAAAGTGAGAACATGGATCTATCCTCTCAAAGTCGCTTAAGGGTTCTGTTTCACGGAATGCACAATCAGATGGCTTGGTCGTAATAAGTTACCATTGTAGTCCTGCGTCTGATGTCTGCGGTGACTGTAGCGGACCCACGATATGTGAGATTATCTCACAAGTCGGCTATAGGCATCTCTGGTCTGACAATGCGCGTCATCGCATTACCGGCTGTGTTGCTGTGATAAGCTTGCTCCAGCAAGGCAAGCTGGCATCCAGATATCGTACAACGGCAGTTGGCGAGAGAAGCCAACTTTCCAAGTCAACCTCAGACTAGACTCGCATAGCTTGGACTCGAAGATCGAAGTCAGAATGTCCAGCTCCTCGCTCTTCGGTCCACGAGGAAACTTCTCGCTCCGCCCCTTTGCAGTCTCGAAGCTCACATACAACAGAAATTCCCAGGATTTTAAGTTATACGCTCATTTGGATTGGATCTTCAGGTCGGCACCTAATGTCACGTGATATCCCCGATAGGTGATTTGCCTAGAGTATCTAACAGAGGTCAGACATATTCGGCTGCGTTCGGGGACGACTCTGTGTTCTGGCGGCAGGCATTTCCCGCCCGGTGAGTAACCTTGTTGACCGCCTATCCCTAGGGAGCAGAGTGTGTGGTCTGGCAAATCCCAAATCCGCGACTTCTTGTCGCCAAGGTTCGGGAAGACCAAGATTAGCTTCAAGCCTACATAGCTCAATAATTCTTTAATATTCGCTTTACCAAGATACTCTGTATGTTCACCATTTCATTATGTCCTCACTTGGAATCTTGCGTACTTTATAAAATTACAACAAAAATCTATTTAGGTGGTCGCCCAAGATTTATGTAAATTCCTCTTATATTATTACATATATAATAAAAATGCACCTTGTAACGTGGCGACAGCGCGTCATGTTACAACGCACAAATTCAGGACTTTATTTTGTGATACTGTCGGTTTTCTCCTTGTCTTCATTCTCAGCGTTTCATTTGCTCCAAGTAGCGAATTCGCCCTATGCCCTTTCCCAACGTTCTCGTCTGTCTTGTCGGCTGCTTGTGATATAAGGGCAGTATAATTGAATTAGGTTTAGTTTTTCACCGACAAGAACGTTGTCCACGAAAATATGAAGGGTACTGCGCTGACAGCAGTTCTCTGGGCGATTCATGCTGTTATGTGATGTATTTCTGAATACTCTACATCCTGTAAATTAGTTTCCTATCAATTCTAAACATATAAAAGCTGTGTCTCTGCAGTTAAACGAAACCATATGTGGTGTACATTATCATCCGAAAATTGCAAGGGCTGCAAGATTAAGCTGGTTACTGCGAAGAAATATGGAGACGTATATTACTGCTCGCCACAAAATTTAGTTTCTATTACGCGATGAGATTGAATTTTGCTATTGCTCAAGAGCGCACAAGAAGAAATATTATGTTTTGTGTAACGGAAATAAGATGTGACAATTAAGTGAATTAAGTGTTATCCGGGATTAGAAACGTCCATAAACTTCTTGACTCGGTTTAGGGGGAGGGAGGGGCTCGGTAGAAAGTTACGTTGGACTACGGAAGGGGGGGGGGGGGGAAGGGGGTTCCGATCAAAGCCACAACAACAATTGAATATTTATTTATGTTATTTAATTATCTCCGTATGTAATTTACGATAGTCTGACAAGAGAAAAAAGTGCAAAATGTCTTCTAGAGTCAATAGGGAAAAAACCTACGTGCCACGCTGGAGGGTGGTGGCTGTGGAGGCAAAAGCCACGTCAGGCTACGTAAGGGTGGGGTTCAAAGGAGGCCAACATGGTACTACCTAGTTCATGGAAGATCACTTAATTACTAAGACATTTTTGCTTCATCATGCATTCGAGAGATACCGTGGGACGGTCGAGTGGGACAATATTCTATTGCAATGAGTGATACAAATGAACTTCATTATCTTTACTATATTTAAAAAATCAATAATTTAAAATAGATACGCGATTAATAACCAATAGAAAAATGATAGACTGGCCATAAAACACGAATTTACTCCTTTAAAAACCTGGGATAGCATCTCGACACAATGAAGTTGCGCAAAACGGAGAGCACGGAACACTTGTCACTTGATGTCAATCAACAGGTCACTTTAGGTTTGGAGAATATTTGATTGCAGTGACCCGTTCATTATCATTTCGTAGAAGTACAAAACATCACAACAGAAATAACTTCTTCTTTTTCTGGCCCCTATCCGTTTCGGATCTCGGTAACCATCTTGGCTGCGTTGTTTCTATTAGTTGACGATCGGAGTAGCTCCGTAGTTGTCTTGGAGATCCAAGTTTTCTCAAACTTTTAGCCATTCATCTCCTACCAGCACTTAATAACACTGACTGCGTAAACAAATTCGCCACCATTGGCGGTCAACAAACCCAATGGTCTCACAGAACTAGTAAAGTCAGCCACAAACTTACACTATCTTAGCCCTTAAAAGTAACTTGTTTATCTGGCCATCGTGCTAGACATATGTCTCAGCTTCAAGAATTGTTCGGTAGAAATAATCTGCACTAGATTTGGACGAGAATATCTGTTATGGCGGAATAATCAGACACAACCGTGTAATAGGTACTTCTATAATAATATTAGCATTTTCCCTCACTTTCATTCTCGTTATTAACCCCAAACAACGAAAACACCTAGGTAGGACACATTAACAGATTTGTAACAAATGAGCAGTATTAAAATAATGTAATACGTTCCCTCTTCCCCAAGCTGATATAATTCAAATGAACTATAAACAGAAAAATCAAAAGACCATTATTACGAACAGACAAGGCTTAATGTAAAAATAAATTTGTATGTATTATTTCATACAGCATGAGTCGTTATTGTTTTAACGGATTTTCTGGTGGCATACGCTGAAAACAAACAATTTCACAGTTCTAACCAAAGATTTCTCATAAAAGAAAATCCTCCAGGACGCTCGGCTTTGGGTGAGGTACCATCTACCATTAACCGCTCTGAATATCTCTCAAATCACCAAAAAGAGACGACAGTTAACGTTAAGAATATTTGAGGCAGAAAACCGAATTTAATTTCCTGTTCCAGCGCCATATCACATAGATTCCTAAAAAATACTTCAGATTTGAATTCACACGCCAAGTTTTGAAAATGTCGAAACTCTATCAGAATCAGTCGGTAGTTCTTGTGTGATACCAGAAGATACGGTCACTGCCTCACTGCACATTTATAATAGTAGTAGCTGATACCCGCGACTTCGTACGCGTGGATTAAGAATTTCTTTGCCAGAATTGAATACAGAAAGTTGTTGGTAACGAAGGATTGGTCCCAAACAACACCGAGTAGGCATAAATGACAGGAAAGCCATCACTATATCATTCTACCGTTGAACCTGTCTCTTGAAGAGAATAAATTTCCAATATATTTAAAAACCATCGAAGGTGAGGCGATGTGGGGGGGGGGGGAGGGGGTTAACTAAGGGCAGGTTTATTTCAGATTGGTCTTTTCTTCTTTCTTCAGCATGAACATACGATTCTTGGGTTCCAATAAGTTTAGCTGCTCGTGCTCTGCTAGAGCTACAACTTAGGCCAGTTTACGCCCGCAAGGCATGTCAAAAAAGAAGGCAAAACAAACTGGTGCCAGAAACATTTAAGCAGACACAAAGTAATAGGACAGAGAATATCTACATCTACACTAAATAATACGTTTTTTCTCTAAACGAAATTTATTTACAAATTATACACTAACATAATGCGCAAGAAGCACACCTTGAGCAACCGACGTAACATTGCAGACTAACACACACATCCGTCTCTCCGTCACCATTCGAAAAGTTCTCAAAATTTCGTGACTACAACAGTTAGTCATACCGGAAAAAAATAATGTCCTGTCCCCTCCCTACAGATTCTCTAGTCAAATTCCGTCAATATCGGTATAGGCTTTTAGTAGTCTAAACATAACAAAAAGACAGAGACTTACTTCTGCATTTATAGTATTATTTCTGCAGATCACACACACACTGACTGCAAATCACCCTTGAGCGATCAATATAACGTAAAAAAGTGTACACCTACAGCTTTGCAAGAATACCTACGATTTTCCTCGCATTGCACCCATAAATTTGTGATATGTACAGTATAATATTCAATCCGAATAACCAACGGTCCAGGCGTGACACTTAAGATTAACAAAAAAATTTAAAAAATATTTGCCTCCACGATCAAAACATCAGTAAGAAAGTGCTTTAACCACTGAGCTACCCGACCGCTGTATCGAAAGGCAATACAGAGACCTAGACATTCAACGCCTCTGTCTATCGCTATTCGGTAATTTTTCGAAATTATAAGACAACATGTATTATTTATACAGATAATCTTTTAACAAAATGTAGACAGTATTTTTCTACTTGTTTCAAAGGATAAGTGTGCAAAGTTTCATCGAGATCGGATGAAAACTGTGGATTTGTATGAAGAACAAACAAACATTCATTCATCTTTATATATATATAGATAGATAGACTAGCATTTGCCAGGAGCTCAGGCCGCGTTGGACTAGGTATGTGCATGAATTTAAAATATGTCTGCGATGGTTCATAATTAACGGAGTAAACACCGGAATGCACAAATTAAATGAAATATGGGATGTATACACGCTAACGAAATATGCTTCCATCAAATGTTTGTTGAGAAAAATAAATTAGTATCTATGGAAACTTGGAAAAAAAACAAAAAAAAAACGAATTTGTAATTCAACAAACAGTAAATTGTAGCGAAAAAGAACGAAAAAAACATTGTTGTTTCAGGAGTGGATTGTACCTGCAATGATAAGTACAGAAACACAACGCAACGCCTCAACATACGTACCTATCCAGCCATGACGGTTCAACAGCTTTTATACAGAAATACAATGATTTTTTTTTATTTCTAATGTTTAATCTTCAATTTCTCGTGAACTAAGATTTCACCGTGACGAATGACATTAGCAAGAGATACCTGATATGTTATACTACTGCAGTGATCCTGCTGAAGTTCTCTCCTAACGAACTTGCAGAAATAAATTGAAACTAGACGACCCATGCGAAAATTTCGCGAATAAAATGCGATGAATTTTGAGGTTGAATATGATGTCACCAAAGCTGAGTCATAACTCTTCATACTCCTACTTCATTTATCGATTTTGGTTAGATATCCAGGGACATAAATGGCTCGAGACACAAAAAAAGCATTTTAGAAAAATTGACATTTTTATCCTTTAAGGGTAAAATTACGAAAAATTCCTAAATTAAAATATAATGTTACCGGGCGAAGACCTTAATCTTTAGTATGATACCTCATTTATCTATATCGGTTAGATATTAAGGGAGATAAATCACTCGTGACACAAAAATGAATTGCAAAAATATTTATACTTTTGCCCTTTAAGGGTCGAATTCCGAAAAATTTCTGTCTTAATATATGACGTCACTAAAGCTCAGATCTTAATCTTTAAAATGATACTGCATCAAACGATTTCAGATAGGTTTCCAGGAAGATAAATGACTCGTAACACAGAAAACAGCATTTTAGAAATATTGAAATTTTCGCCCTTTTAGGGTCGAATTCCGAAAACTTCATTTCTTAAAATATGATGTGACCAAAGCGAAGACCATAAGCTTTAAACTGACACTTCATTCATTGAATTCGGTTAAGTATGAAGGAATATACAGGCTTGTGACAAAAAAAATACCTTATAGAAATAATATATATGATGTGACAGATTTTAAAATAGACCATAAGCTTACAAATTGTGAAAATCGTATTTGTATCAATTCGGTAATTTTTCCATCATGCCGAAACAAAGAGAGTCGTAGCCACTACAGATTTATATACGTAGTACATGAGTGTGAGGCGGTTGTCAGATAGTCGCTACATGTACTGCACAGTATGTCGATGATTATGATTTGCTTAAATACAACAACTGAGCGGTATTAGCATATCACACCTTGTTATACCGAGCGAGGCCAGGCTTCACCGCTAGTTACTCGGAAACTGAGACGCCAAGCCTCCTATGCTAATGCCCCGTCTCGGCTAATCGCGTAACAGCAGCGTTTGCTCGCTAACTACGTCAAAACAGTTGATTCAATCAGCGGCCGGGCGCTCCCTTCTAATTCAGAAACAGTGCCGGCCAGGGGCTTGCTTATCATCAAGGTAGACGCGTCCCTGAATGTAGGAAGAGGCGGACAGGCTACAAGGAAATACAGGCAGTCTGATTACTGTCGTAAGATGAACAGTGTAATAACGCGATGCGCGCTGATCACAGTGATTGTGTCGAAATAAAAGAACAGCGAGAATCGATCAAGGCAACTTTAGCCAAATCAGATCTAAAAGCTGCAACTTTTGCGTTATTTATTTCCGAAATTTGAAATAAGAAATAAAGGAAGCAATGAGCCTTGCAGTAAAGAGAAAATTCCGTCGATGAATTTGACAAAAAGACGAGCGCCCAGGAAACTGATCTTCATGTAATCTGTAACACTAGGTACATTTCTGACCAGTTGAAGTAGATTATAGCGTGCATTAATCCTCGAAGATAAACATGAAAACTTAATTACCACTTCTACGAACTTTTCTATCCTGAGTTATCGAATACAGTAACTAGTGACATACGGAACTTTCAGCTCAAAAAATTCATCAACTTTTTTACTGTGTAATTCTAAATTGAGCCAATATCTGGCGTACTTTTTTTTTAACTGCTTTACGTCTCTCAACAGCTAGTATGAAGAAAATCCGGTAGCTCATTAGATAAGGCATTTGCTTACGAAAATAATTGTCTCCAGGGATTGAAAACAGGTAAGTCTATGAATTTTTACTGGCTCTGCTTTCTTCATGTGAGTGTGTTAAGACGCTCCGCGTTTCGGATTCCACGTTAAACCGCAGGAACAGCCGTGACAGGGTCGGAATATGCGTTAAATCGAAACTGTCACCATGTGGAGCGATCATAATAACTCCTGAGAATATGTATACAGCGAAACAAGTCAGTGGTCAGATATTTTGTTTCTCAAGTCACTGTCAAGGACCGGATAATCGAACCTCGTCATCCCGTGTAGCATTTCCGAATCCACCAGGCTTTGTCTGCATCAGTCACTGTCAATCGATCGGACGTCCAGACAATAACAAAAAATCAATGTTATCTTAGTATTCCGGAATTCAGCTTCGGCGCTGGCCTCAGTCGTGAAAAAATTGCAGAATTAAAATTACACTGAATTATTTTCAAATTGCGGTAACTACTCTAACTATCACGAGTTTAGTATCATCTAAAAAAAGATTTCAAATCTAACTTATAATTGTTCACCTTATAAAAGAAACTTAAGCCGAAGATTCATTACTATCTGACGAGTTGTTCAGCAAACCACATACAGTATTATTTTTCTGACCGTATAACTGCATCCATACTATAAACTTTAAAATATTAAATTTACAAAAAAATAAAATGCGAATCAATAAGAATTTCGTGGAACTTAGAAATATATTTTAGTAGGGAAATTTATTGTCATCTCGACGTCAATGTCATCGACTGCTGAAAGAATTTTTTTTAGAGATATTGCTGACTTGTCCCAGGCTCCTTGGTCAAGTGACGAAGTCGGTGGTAAGCATTGAACTGCATGGAGAAAAGACACGGGTTTAAAGTCGTGGCGACAAAAATATTACGTCACGGGGCAGGGTATTTAAGGAGGAAGTGGAGATTCGTCTCCGGGAAATCACTGCAAACAGAGACAGTAGCTATCATCTCAGCACGGTAGGGAGCACAGTTTATAGTCACTTAAGAGGACAAAGACAGAGGCATCAAGATCATTGCAGAATTTACTCCGTTCTTCCTACTCCCTTCAACGCTCGAATTCCCACCCCTCTGCCCAACTCGTCCCACCATGCTTCTGATACCACCAAGTGCACACAGAGAGGCGCTCGGTACATGTGATGGTGACGTCACTGGCAACCGCGGACCGGTGCGGGCTATATAAGGGCGGTCATTCTGGGATCCCGACACATTGCAATCGGAGAGCACCTTCGAAACCTCGCATAAAATTGGTGGCCTCCCCCGGTGTATGGCCCGAGAACATTTTATACAAAATTACAAGTTCCTAGATGGTAGCGTTTTCGGAGTAGATGTGATTACAAAAATAGTCTAATATTTAGACTTTTAAAGTACACTCACGAATGAAAAGTATACAAAAAGTGTCCTTATTCTCTGCTTAAAGAGCCAGTCTTGACAGATTTTTTTCTTTGACTCTCTTTAATGTTAATTATTAGGTTTGTACACAAATTAGAAGTCCACGAGCTATTCCGCTTATGAGCCAGAGGCTCGTAACAGAACAGACAGTATAGTATCAATATAAAAAGGGTAGTTCATACTTGTTAAATGAAGATAAGTCTATTGGGGTGAATGGACTTCTTTTTAAATAAAGGAAGTGCACCCGATCGTTCTCTATTATTGCCGTGTGGCGGTGAATGTTATTTACGTCCGCCGGGGAGTAGCGTGAGAGATAAGCGCGTGTCTGCGCGGCTGGCCCGCACGCAGCAGTAAAGTGGCTGTTTCACAGTCTGCTCGCTCGCCCACTCTGACACACCTCATGAAATTCTTAGGACGCCTCGCCTGTGTGTCGATACTGCGCCGGATACACAAGGCGACGATTGAAAATTCTTGCTTTCCTCGCTACGAGCGCTCTCAGCATCTCCACGGTTGTTTGTCCTCCGTGATGGAGGTTGATATTCTGTACTATGCTTTCATGGTTCGCTACTGTTGAATAAAAGCAGGGTTTTCTCCTCGCAACTTAAGTGTATTGGCAGTAACCTCGCTATAAGAGACATTCGTCCCCAAAAAATATCGGGCTGGGCTCTAAACGCGCCTCATCTTCGACCTGGAAATTTTAAATCCCGGTTGTGCTAGATATTTTCGGCTTTTCTCTCTCACAGAGCACAGTAGGAAACATGATAATATCCTATTTTCCTGGCTACCAGAACCCTAAATTAAATCTCATTCCTCTTCGCGAAGAAATGGAGCTGGGGAATATTATACCGTTATGTTAATTTATTCATCACATCGGGAAGCTTCCCTGGCAATCTTTTTGCTGTCTTTTCCTAAAGTAGATACCCTCTCCTTTCTTTCATCCTCGCACAAACATAAACAACACACTTTTCGCAATAACACTCATCACAGTTGAGTACACAATGCCAAAGAGATGACAAGTAAGAGAAATTACTTCCCTGTCACTATAACACTGGCATAGTAAGATTCCGTGTGGAATATTATAACAGTTCCAGTTCCTTTCATGAGCGAAACAGATTGTAAAAAACATCATATGAGGCCAGCACTATAGACATTTAGAAGATTACCTCATAGCAGAGGTGCAGAAATATTTATCTAATTTTTTTGCTTACATCCTCTCATGTAGAAAAACGACTTGTTATCTATTAATGTCTATATGTGCACCGAAATCGGAGTATTTAATGAGTAATCATGCGATTAAAAACATAAAATTTGTATTAATCTCCCTATTGAATGATTATTGTAGGCAACCCATGTATTTCAAATAGGATCTTAAAACCACAAAAGGTCTCTATACAGTGTATTTTAGACTCATCACACCATCTATATACATACAGTAAGTAACTAACTATATTAGAGCGGTAGGATAAACAAATCCTTCAAGCTGACGACTACTTAGCAGTGAAATACTTTCACATATGTGATAGTAGCAGTAACACTTTTTTTTTTCTTGAAAATGAAAAAGAATGATTGTAGTAGTTTGGAAGATGAATCTTACTCTATGTTGGAGAACTGATAGCTTTTCCCACATCATTTGGCAACAATTCTTCGATGATGACGGCATCCAGAGATGTACTGCTCTTCGTAGCATTGCTACAATACCGCAGCATGGAGTGCTAATATTATCTACCTCCATACGTTTCTACTCTGTAACGATCCTGGCCTATTCAGATGGTCGTTTCCAAACTGGGTTAGCGTTAGTGTTGTGCCGCGAGAGTTTCTCATACTCTCCTACAACTAGTTATAAATGCTCCAGCATTAAGTAACTTTCAGATTGAAGCACGTGGCATTTTTCCACCTAAAGGTGAAAACTTCAGTGATTTTTAATCATGCATTTAATTTAATTCCATGCTCTCGTTTCGTGTAAGGCTGTTATCAGTTATGACCATTGTTTCTCTCTCTCCCTCTCTCTTCTTAGTATGAGAATGTTTTTTATCGCAAATATTTAAAAATACGAATTTCGAAATACCAATTTCGATAGAATAGTAAGTTATGTAGTAATGTCAGGATTTCTGGAACACAAAAGGCAGATTACTATAACGGGTATCAACTGGACTTCATCCGTTTCTTCCTGTTTGAGGCACTTACTTTATTTATTTACAGATTCTGTCTTTCTTAGTGCCTGTTAAAATTCCAAACTAGCGTCGAAATACCGTATTTTATTACACACGTTTTCGTCAATGAAGATTTTAGAATCTCACTATGAATGCTAAATCACTCTTCCTTATTCCGTTATCAGGTTGAATGCTCTTTGTTTTTTCTTAATTTGATATAGAGTATAAAATTGTTTTCGAAAATAAATTACTCGAAACGACTACGTAAGGAAGTTTCTATTAACCAGCAAATACAGAAACACTTGAAGTATTAAAAGCTCTTTCATTTTTGTGTATAGCTGGATTTCACTACTGATTTAAAGTTATCAGTATGAAGAGATTAAGAAACTATGAATTTATATATTATAAAAATATATAGAAAACATGTAAGCAAGTCTCTAATCAGTTAAATGTCCATTAAACAACAATCATACAGTTCATGAAGTTAACAAAATTACTCCAGTCAAAACGTTTTCCACCCAGATTGATGTAATCATCAACAAGTCGATGGAATTGACCCATAACATAATTAGCGTTACCATCTTACACTATTTTAATAAAACAGAATGTTTAGAATAAATAATTTAGTACCTGTAGAATATATTATAAGAATCTTACAAATTTAATCTTTTTATTGTAACAGTTTTATTTTCTTTTAGTTTACCCTGCAGTGTAAATTTGTTCTTTCAATATGCGTGTAAAAATATTTTGGCAGAGGATGATAAGAAATGTGTAGCTGCACACGTTTTATTTACCAAAAATTAATGTTTCCTGGAAATTAGTTCTCTGAACTGTAATTTTAAATATACGGGGAGTGCATTTCTGTCTCAGTAATACGACAGCCTTGCCTAACTATCTTTCTCAAAGCCCCACGATTCAGCGTACCTGGAAAGTTTCTTCCTACTAGTCTAAAGAATGAGCACCCTACAACTGACAACCATAAAGACCAGTCAAAAAAGAAAGGGAATTTACTCTCCAGCACATCAGAGTATCTTGCTACTAGAGTAGGGTTTCTTTTTTGCGTATATCATAATAACAAATTTATTTATACAAGTTCTTCTGCCATGAGTCACAAGGCGAGTTTAGATTTCTCTGAAGTTTTCAGTCACAATTATGTTTATCAGAAGTGGTGGATATAGAGTGCCCCCTACGAGATACTAAAAACATCTCATGTTTTAATATTCTAAAGTGGAGAGTACATATGATTCCATTAATGGACTTTTTCATTAAATATGCATTAGTGTTTTTCTTACATTATTTAAATGTAATTACCGACCCTTTATGTTTGTTCCTTCAGCACTTCTTCTCCGCTACTTCATAACATTAACATATTTTATTGACAAATATAGCATCTACTTACTCGATGGGACCAACTTTATGAAACTAAATGCTGATTACTTTGATCGAATTTCTTAAGCAAAATGCTGATTAATTTCTCCTAGTAATAAAGTTTCAATGACTCTCGAAACAATGGTTTGCCAGTTTTATGAATGGTTAACCATCAGTTTCATGGTTGAAACATAGATGACTTAGCAGGAAATTTTTGTAGCACACAAGATGTCCAATTTCAAATGATATTAAGACTCAATATTCTCTTATCGTTGTATAAATACTTCAACGTAACACTATCAGGGAATATAGGGGATCGCTTGAAAGTTTTAGACAAAGCAAAGTAGCGTATGCAAAGAAGGTGTAACCTACGTGATAATTAGTAGGTTCTCAAAATGATTTTACGGGCTTTGACCTAGAATTTTCTCTACATGGGTGCAGAGTGTATTCACTTCACTTTCTGAAATAGAATGGTTTCTCTCGGTGCACAGAGCGTTTATTTAGAATAAAAAAAATTCTTTTGACTTGACCATTATACATGACATTTTTAGTAAATCTATTTAAATACCTTAAAAGTGTAAAAATTAGGCCATGCATAATAGTCAAGTCAACAGATTTTTTTAAACGATCTATAATAATACCGAGAGAAACAATTCTGTTTCAGAAAGTGAAGTGAATACACACTGCAAAGCATAGACTTGGCTCAGAACAAGATTTTATAACGTTTTGTCACTACACATGCACTATACTTGGCCTATTTTTACAAGAATTGTTTTTGTGGGATTTCATTTGGTTTTGTAACTTGATCGCTTATTCTGATTCGTTGTTCAACTGAAATGATTCCATTTGCAAATCGGCGAATAAGAACGTTTGAGATTTATAGACATCGATCTACGTTACTAACAATGCTCCGCTCTATGCAAACAATGAGTATGCGCCGTATCCGAGCAATTCAGATTACCCCTGGTTTGACTACCACCTTAAGTAAATAACGAGTAACTTCCAAACTGAGCATAGGAACGAAGTACAATTTAAGATGTTATGTAAACTTGCTGATACCTATTCATTAAAGAAATCTCAGACATATAGTTTCATCCAGAGCAAAGGAATTAACCCGCAAATATGTGACAGAATTTTTCATGTTTGTGATTGTAATTAAATAAATACACGGAAAAACACCAATAGTAGACTACTCTTATGATTTAGGAATGAAACCATGTATGTGTACAAATTACTGGAAGTACGGTGGAATTTTAATGTCGGTGTGTCATGGTAGAATATTATTTTGAACTTCACTAACTTCCAAAGCGAGGTAAGGAAGAAAGTAAAATTTGACACATTAGTTAAACTTAATAAGTTCCGTCTACAATGAAAATATGAGGTGTATAAAGTTGTTAGGGTAGGAAGCGATTTCACATTAGGGGTAGGTAAGGGGAAAATGTATGGAAATTTACGAGATTTTTTCGTATAATGTAGGGATACAATTGTATCTGTGTGCCAAATTTAGCTCTCAACGACCAGGGGAAGTATCTTAGAGTTTTGATGATCATCAGTGAGTGAGTGAGTGACAAAAACGATGAAATTTGCCTATGAAAAACATCCGAACTACAGAAAGGTAACGCAATAGAATTTAACTTATTTGGTAAGATTGCTGATATCTATGTGTTAGGCTCAAAGACCTAAAACGCTCATTGAGCGAAAGAAAACGACCACAGCACGTTTTGGTTTCTTCAAAACGGCCGGCTACAATACGTTATTCGCGTTATGCCACTTTTTTTTTTTTTAAAAAAAAAAAAAAAAACCTGAACGCATTCTCCACAAATGACGACTCACATTTTTCTTTCTTTCTTTGAGAGCCTTGTAACGCGACGGGCAAGGAGAATCATATATATTGATATTAATGCAGTCTGGACCGATTCTTCGTGAACAGGAAGAGTTAGATACTGATAACGTGTTGTGGCCGTTTCCAAGAAACCACAACGAGTGGTAGTAGTTTCTTTCGCTGAGTTAGCGTTTAGGTCTTTGAGCCTAACATATGCATAACAGAAGTTTGAGACATGTCGCATCAATACGACGGAAGAAATTGAGGAACAAAAATCTCCCGAATCGTTTCGAGAAAAAGGTGGGTAGGCAGTGCCGCAGTTGACTCGACTTGGTGGATTCACTGCCCTGCACCCAGATAGTTCTGGTTAGGAGCCATGCAAGTAGTGAAAGTGTTCACTGAACTCTAAAAGTTTGTCGGAGATACGTTATACCTTATCGGCGAGGAGGGTGGAATACCAAGAAATACCAATAGTCATGATTTGAGCGAATATATGAAAACTGCGACCAGTGAAATTTGCGGCCAACCTAAAATCTGTTAAATCTGCGGCCAGTACCTGTTTCCTTTGTGTCACGGGCTACTTGCGAACAGACCGCCCTAATCACTCTAAAGGCCCAACCTGGTTTCACTAAATCGCTCGGGAGCTAGTCAGCGACAACATTTTACATTACACGGCCGAAATAGCCAAACTAGTTTCTATTAAAAAAAAAATAGACACGCAAATGTTTCGAATTAAAAATCGCATCACCTTGTTTCGCAAGTTAAGTATTTTTTCTTAGAATTTTTTCGCAATCGTTCCTGAAGGTTGAATTTTTTGCTGATCTGCTGTACTAACCAGATAGGGCTGGCCGGTCGTCTAAAGGTGGCCATACACGATCGCTTCATCCGTCCAAATGAAGCGACGTCATTCCACTATCGTGTTGTCTGTGGGGAAACATGTGGATGACGTGGACTGACAGGATTATTTGGATATTCGGTCAGTCCAATATCCATCAGTTTCGTCCATCATGCCATCAAGACGACTGACGGTGTATGGGGAAAATCACGTTTTTTGTTTTCGAGCTTCACTTGGGAGCACATAGTTTTTAAAGTGCTTGGGCCGCCACTTGTTAAAATCTTGGATGATGTTATTGTCTCCCAAAAAAACCTACAGTTTGGGGGTGAAACGAGCTGTGAAGTGATTACAGAAAGAAGGAACCTCATTCCCTACTTTTTTTCGCAATGCCTGAGTGGTAGGTATAGATTTTGCTTGTTTTGGTTTTCAAGTCATAAATGCTAAAACAGTTAACCCACAACTGCCGATAGTAAAATGTAATGTTTAGGGGGGATTTTGCATGAAATCTACTATGTTTCTACACTTCTTTTCTACATTATTTTAAGGCAGAATAAAACTTACGTTTTAATAACTATTATAAACTATAAAACATCTGTAGCGTTAACAGCTGTTCTAAAACTTAGGCTACACATGTAGCAATCCCCTCAGAGCGCCGGCGGGGCGGCTGTCAACACAACCGGTTTGAGCCTATTCAATAATAAACACCGATTTCAAAGACTCCAACCGCTACAGCATTGTTGAGACCGAATACTGGTCGCAAATTTCACTGGGCGCAGGTTTCGCGACACTGTTTTGAGCATGGGAGCGTGATGAGTGGATGAGTGGTATAGGGGTTCAGGGGAGACGTAATACCATAATAGTTGAAAAAAAGGGTGCATCTAAAATATGATAGGACTTTATAGGACATGATAGGATGACTTATGTTGACAGCATGGCATAGCATACATCCATTTCGAATATCATTCACAACGATGGAAAATGTTTTGTAACACAGCAGGAATATGATACATGTGTGATTGTCTGCCTTTCAACTTACTTTTTAAGTTAGATCCTTCTGTCTTTTAACCAGATTACCATCAGTTTGTGTTTCCATGAATACAACACGATATTCGGAGAAGCGCTACTAAAACTTGGATTACAACTTAAGCCGCTCAGATACCATGTTCTTTCTACAACGCCGTTGTCATAACGACCTAAAGCTAAATGCGGCTGTTTGAGGCACCTTTCTTACAATTTTCTTATGTCTGCTGGTACGAAGTGGCAAAAAACATCCCAGCAGTGATCGGTTTACAGGCACGTTTTAGATACAAGAAATCATATCCTTATTCAGAACGATAGTTCCATTACTCCTGCAGAATGAAGACCGGCCACGTTTTTCCAGGAATTCTGATGGTTTATTTCATGATGAATATCATTTCTTCCCTAACTTACACAGCAGCCAACAAGGGCTCAACGGAGGCTTTGGAGTAGTTTGACTAAGAAAATGGTCCGCAGTTTGCCTAGTAATTAGTAACATTGTAACTGTTATCTCGCCTATAAGAAACATGACAAACAGTTTTCCCGGACACTGTTTAAACCCACTTCAATTCGGCAGCTCTTAATGCAGTTCTGCTAGGATTCACAACACATTGAGGATTTATCATTCTATAATTTACAATGAAGAATCATATGATTATCTTTTAACGTTACAACTTTTACATGCACTAATTTATGTAACCGCTAATTTCTATCTGGACTCATGGTTCTAAGAGGCCACGTGTTTCCATGATCGAATTTCCTGATGGCGATGAAGTTCCTGACAAACGACGATGTTGTTTCTGATCACTTCAGTCCAAGATTGAGAGAAAAATAAAGTGGAATCACATTTTACGTCCTTCATTAACTAAAGTCCTTATGTTTCAGTGTATAATTTACTTCAGTCAGTGTTGCGACACCATGATTTTGTGGCAAAATTAACTTCTTGAGTTAATGTTCGATTTAATCTTTAACACTTTAGAATAAACTATAACATTTTACAGGAAGTAACACAACCCTCCCATCAATAAAAAATAAAATACTTTTTCCGAGGGTTCTCATAAATCTTCAAATGTTCAGATGTTTAAAATCCTCTAATTTATTCGTTTACTATATAATTTGAAATGTTTTTCTTTACTTCACTAATACGATAAAAGCCTAGTAACAGTTTTATATTTTCACTTCTATGACTGTGAGAATCAACGTGTTTGCTGCGGAGGCTACATATTTGCGAGAGACAGCCTTCATGTTTCGGAGCAGAGTAGGTGGCTGGGTGGAGCAGTTTCTCCTGAGTTACGTAGACCAACACATCAGTTGAGTTCTGCTGGGCTAATTGGACGCAAACTCTGCAGCAGCCCGCTACTAACCTCACACCGGCGCATAGGAACAGGTGTCTGTGCCACCAGCGACGGGGCGACCCTTACCAGTCCGGTGATGAAGGAACGGTGCCAGGCAAATCAAGGACCCAGCTGGTATAATTTTTATTAAAATTCATCGGAATTATTTAAAAATACCTTATGAAAATTGAATGATAATCTTACTGCAAAAGTCTATGTTGTAGGGCATGATATTTATAAAGTAATGTTTTGGTGTTATACTATCCAATGTCAACACTCCCAATTTCCCCATTGAAGTATTTTAGTGCTGGCACCGTCGGATGAGCATTGAGTCCCAATAATCCTCTCAAAATGAATCAATTATATATTTATTTTGGACTTTCTTGGAAATGCCACTTGAATTCAAGTGTCACATTGCCTCAAAACTTTAGCCTGCATTCCTACTTAGTTGTCTATGGCAGAATGAAAAACGGCATAAACACATCCTGTAAATCGCAATTCAATATTCATTTAAGTCATTAATAACCTTAATTATTATATGAGTGTTCTAAGAGATGCGGTATTGAATGCCAATCATTTTGTTTTCAGAACAGAGAAAAAAAAAAAAGATTTATTTAAGCAATGCACTTAAATGCAGCAAGAATCATCCATCGGAATTTATTATGATTGAACAACATTGTCGTTTTATCACATAATTATTTCGTTGAGTCTGAGACGCATCTCAAAGGCATCACTGAACGTAATGAGAGACTAAGCAGTTAAACAGTTAAAAATGCTTTCCAAACGAATTACATATAATTTCTCTTGCCCGAATCATCATCCTTGTATACGGTACGAATTTGAAGTCTGATAGCTTTGAAAAAGAGTCCATGATCAGCGTACAATGGAAACCGCACCTCCAACACGCTGGACTGGCGTTGAATATATGCCACCTACATAACTCTATTTTGCTTCAGGCTTTACGCCTCGTCAACGACGATGTAATTATAGACAGAAAAGAACGAGGGAAAAGGAATGAAAAGGAAGTTGGCCATAGTCTTTTGAAGGAACCATGGACACAAATCTGGATGATTGGGTGGTGATTCGAATCAACTCTCTTCCGAATGCGAGGCCAGAACAATACCACTCTCCCACCACGCTCCATACCTTCCTTAACCTGGAAACAGAAGAAGTAGCATCCACATGTGATCGGTGATGAATGATCGATGATCTTTTTGCATCAAATATCTCCATTCTTTATAGGGGGCAGTACAGTTTTTTTATAAGCCTAACCATCTGAAAACATCTGATATTTCCTCGGTTTAAGTTTAGTACAAGGGCCCGACGTCAAGGTGTTAGGTGAAAACAATCTAGGTTCACCGCTGATATTACCTCTGGTGGATTCAATTCGTCACTTTAGTGGAATGGGGTGTTATTGACTCTAGTCTGTTGGGTCCTACAGAGAATAAGCCTCAAGATTGGAGAACGAGTCGCCCAGGCGTTAGAGAAAATTAAACGATTTGGTCCAGCTCTTACAGTCACACAAGATTTTGGAAATAGAAGAAGTTCTAAATATTTTAGCTAAACACTATTAATCATAGGGCACAGTAAATTTAGACAACTCCTATTAGCATTGCGTTGTAGCTTTCGAGTGAAACTGATTAGATGTAAAACATAGTTTATGTAATTTTGAGAAGTAACGTTATCTCTTAATAAAATAAGCAAGCAGTTTAGGTTCTGTACCCGTAAAAATAATATAAACGATTTATATGTATGTTGTGCCTTCTTTTGCCACCGGTAACGAATATAAAACAGCTCTAGAAAGAGTAATTTTCTGCACTGAAGAATTCTTAAAACTACACACATTCCTACGGAGAAAAACTGGTAGCTTATTTTTATCCAAGAAACCATATTTTCACAAACGGTCTGCTATATCTTTTTATATTAATCATACGTTTAATTCATTGAAAGAGTCAATAATAGCGATAACATACACGGGAGGTAATATTATGTTATGTTTATTTCTACCGTCGCAACGCGTCGTCGACAGAAGAAAAACGTGGTTACGCGCAACGCACATTAAAGAAATTAATGTGACTGCAGTCTGCATTCTACTTGTCATTTTCACACTTTGTAATTACACAACGATTTGCCAGCTCTTCTGCACTACGTTTCTAGAAATCAGCGCACAATATTCGAGTTATTCGTATATTCCATAGTATCGTTTGTGTACTAAGCAATGTAACCGAACAGTCGAAATATAAGCTAAATTCTCCTTCATCAGCAGCATTAATTCTTACCCAGCAATTTTTTTTTTTTTTTTTTTTTTTTTTTTTTTTTTTTTTTTTTTTTTTTTTTTTTTTTTTTTTTTTTTGCTGTCATCAGTTATTCGACTGGTTTGATGGAATCCTCCATCCCTTCCTATCCTGTGCTAACCTCTTCATTTCTACATACCCCTTACAGCCCACGTCCTCAATTATATGCTTCATATATTCTAATCTCTGTCTTCCTCTACAGTTCTTACCTTCTACTATTCCCTCCACTAACAAATTAACCAATCCTGCATGTCTCAAAATATGACCTACCAGCCTGTCTCTTCTTTCTGTAAGCTTCTTCCACAAACTTCTATTCTCACCCATCATTTCCAAAACTCGTTCATTTCTTACTTTGTCTGTCCACTTAATTTTCAGCATTCTTCTGTTGCACCACATTTCAAATGCTTCTATTTTCTTTATTTCAGGTATTCCTAAAGTCCATGTTTCGCTACCATAAAGTGCTGTGCTCCACACAAAGAGTTTTAAAAAGTTCTTTCTAATTCCTAGATCAATATTTGAAACTAAAAGGTTTCTCTTTTTCATGAAGGCTCTTTTTGCTAATGCTATTCTGCTTTTAACATCATTCCTGCTTCGGCCATCGGTTGTAATTTTACTTCCCAAGTAACAAAATTCTCTTACTTCTCCTATTGCATCCGATCCTATTTTTATATTTAATCCAGTAGTATTGGTATCATTTCTGCTACATTTAATCACTTTTGTTTTGTTTTGATTAATATTCAGTCCGAAATCTTCCTTCAGTATTTTCTTCATGCCATTCAGTAACTTCTCAATATCCTCAGCCCTCTCTGCTAACTAGACAACGTCGTCAGCAAATCGTAGCATACTGATTTTTTCTCCCTGAAAACTTATGCCACATGGAAATTTTTCTTTGACTTTCTTCATTGCTTCCTCTACATACAAGTTGAATATTAACGGGGATAGACTACAGCCTTGTCTCACACCCTTTTTAACTGATGCATGTCTCTCGTGATTCTCTACTTTTTTTATAGCCACCTGATTCTTATATAGTTTATAGAGTATTCTTCTATCTCGATACTTTAGACCTGACTTTTTTAAAATTTTGAACATCTTGTACCACCTAACATTATCAAAAGCAACCCAGTAATACAGAAATGATATTACCAGTTTGTAAATGTGTCGAGAGCAGTTTAAGTGAAATGTACTGTATATGAAAGTGAATAATTGAATGAATGAAAAGAAATACAATTATTCATCGTCTGCCTACTTTGAATGATAGAATCAACAGATTAAACGGTAGCATCTGGTAAAAGTTTCAGCTGCGCCATCGATTGCATGATTTTTCTACAAACACACTACGCACCTCTTTGATATTATTTAATCCAAATCAATGGGACACACATTAGCTACAAAATACATCTATATCTTTACGATACTCATATTTGTCCAGTAAAGGCTACTATTACTATCCACCATTTACGGAGAGCTGTTTGGTAGCTTCCAGTAGAGTTTTGTTTTTCATTTCCATGTTTAGTTGCTATCTCATTTTAAATCTTCTGAAAAAAGTCAAACTGCTTAAATCTGGCCTCTACGGTTCATTTTTACATTCTCTTAGCGTCGAGGTTATAATAATAATTCCGTGTGGTCGTAATGACCAGGTGACAGGGTTTCTATTAGCTGCGCATTCCGCCCCTGTCGTAGCTGCCTTAACCTAAACCGAAAATCTTACTGGGTACAGGGGACCTACAGTTTAACATGGAATCCGAACCACGGAAGCGCTCTGGCGTACTTCACATTTACACATCAAGCTGTGCCAGAGGTTCAGGTCGGGTTAAGGGCCTATGAAAATCCCCGCCGAAACAAGGATTCGAACCGGGGACCTTTTCGATCACCAGTCGGATGCCTTAACCATTTATTTTTTTTAAAAAAGGAGGTATCAACTTTTAACATACATCATGTAGGAACATTTATGGCAAGAATTAATTGCAACCACATCTTAAACTTAAAATTTATTCAGGCGGAATAAACTATTTAAACTGAGATTCCTAACAAACAAAATTTTCGAAAGAAAATTTAAACTTGTCATGTTTACATAAATATAACCAAAAGAGATCATTTGTGGTAGTAATCATACATATTTGACCGATAAAAAAATTACAGGGTAACATATGTTCAACCATGTGATTTCCCCTCATCTTTCTCTTTAGCAAACAACTCAAAGATTAAAAAATGTCGCAACACAGCTGAAGTTTCTGATTTCGGCAGATGGCACAGACACGTTAATACATTTACACTTTATATATTAAGATGTGACAATGCATTGATTAATAACTTCTATTAGATGTGTGTTTTCAAGTTCAGTTGCAACCGTCCCTTTGTCAGCAAGCTCCTCATTTTCTGCATCTTCTGAAGCATGGGTGTCAGGTGCAATCTCAACACTGACTGTGAACCTTGCTGGTAAAGTTCTAAGTAGCTGCACCCTAATTGAAAGACCTATTATAGTTGTCATGCTGTAGTGTGGTATAGTTGGTGTGAAAAACACATTAACTTCATCCTTTTCGTTGTCAACTGCCACCTCATTCAGATCTTCAAGTGTTAAAGGATGCTCTGGATTATTAATGCTGCAAATAAGATCAAATATTTCTCTGGAATCGAAATTATCTCTGATGTTCTCATCATCATCACTTTCCATTCTTTCTCGTTCTTCACATTTTTTATAAAGTTTTGGAATTATATTCTCAAGTCCATCCATTATTCCAGTGACTAAATTTTAATACATCTGACCACTTAGCCACCAGGCCGCTTAGCGTCGAGGTCATTAACCATGATCTTACTGTTTCTTAGTTTTCCGACACTAGCACTTTTTGTGATGGATACCGAGAAACTGTCGTATAGCGTAGGTACGTTTATTCCTATTTCAATCCACACAATGTTAAACAAATAATAGGAAAAGATATTATATTATACCATTTCGTTAAACACATAAATTACAGATCAATATCTAATCTTGAATGAATTTAAATATTTTCTTTAGCATAGTCACAAACAAAATTCAATGATTTGAATGTGGTATTAACAGGTATCAAAAATGTAAAATTGAATGTTGTAACGTTTACAAAATTTAATAAAAATTTGTCTCGAAATAAAGTTGTTTGTTTAAAAAATAAATTCACGAAGTGCAAAATTTCAGCCTGCTTTCGGCCAGCAAAAAGAAAAGCTACTTGCGTTCAATATTTAAAAAAAAAATACTTTGCTAATTTCACTATTTTCAAACTTGTATACGGATAATACCTTATATAAGCCACAGGCCGTTAATTATAGATAGTTTTACAGGCGATTAGTAGATGTATGAATAAGTATAGCTGCGACCAACTATGAAATTTTATGTATTTCTTAAATGAAATATCATTCAGAAATAAATAGTTGCAGAACATGTTTGTGTATTCCTGACTAACGCGCTGTATTGTAGAAGAAATGTTTATACATTTTTTCAGTTTTATTTCCCATTTTTAGAATAGAAAAAAAATGTTACTACGGAATGTTAAAAGACAGCCGGCGCCTACACTACAGCTTTCAAGATAAATTAAATGGAGAAAATGCTGAATACCATCATAACCCTGCGTTGTCGTATGAAATTAACGTCCGGCATAGACAAATTGTTTTTCTACCAATAAAACGTACTGCCCCCGTGGAGTTATTACATGGGACACACTTCATGTCTGAACTTTGACCTTTCCGTCTCTTGTATTACTTGGCAGTTTATTTCACATGGGAGTGATAAAAGGCGCTACTGGTGCCCTATAACCGAAAATGGAGTTTTCTCTTACATACACCCCGACCTTCGTAGAGTTTTGTGGCTGCATTTACGAAAACATTTCTAGACTTGCCTGCCTGCGAAATGCATTTTAGCTTAAAGGCACTATATTTTCTCGTGAAGCGTGAAGTTTATGTTAACCTGGGGTATGGCTATAACAGAGCAATGTTTCATTTATTTTTTTGCCGAGTATAAAATCTTTATATATGGAAATACCTAACATTACTGTCACGAGAGTTTCCAAAAACTGTGATGTTTTCAAATAATTCATCCTAATGAAATCTCATCCAAATGAAATCTCATCTTTCCATAAATAACTGTTAGGACCCGCAGGTCAAAATGCGCGCGTTAAGGCACACACACACACACACACACCCACACACACACACACACACACATACACACACGGAGAGATACAATGGGACCAGGTTCGAGTCCTTCATCCCTCAAAAGACTGTTTCGATTGCAATTTTTAGACTGTTTTCCTCAGTCACCTATGCAAATGCTGGGACGATCCGTAATTACCGCCTCATAAACTACACATTTCACAAATTGAAATACCCGTATCATAGAAAACATAAAGTTACACGAATCGCAGACAGATGGCATTGATTAAATTCTTCCTATTCTTACAAAACAATAATTCCAAGTTTCAATTGAACCTACCATGTCGAAACACTAGATAAATCATTAATTACAAGCCATGATGAGAATCAAGGCATTGAGTGATCCGATAGAGTCGAGTGGCAAATAATAATAATCGTAATCAAATAATAATAACTATTAGATGAATTTCGATAAGGCAAAACTTGGGTGAATTTGAGAGGTTTTCTTGTTAATATAATATTTGTATCTTGCAACAATGTCTAATGCTACTTAATACTTTTGGACCAACAATGGTGATGTCACAATTTCAATGCAAAGCGAAAATAAAATGAATTTACGATTTTTAATTTGCTTATATTTTCGAAAATAGTGATTCGTGAAAATCAGAGTGCTTAGTTATAGCGGTATTATAACGTCATTACGCAGTCAGATCTGTAAAATGCCTCTCTACAGCTCCAGCAGACTCTTAATTCGATTAAAACCGGGGTCACGCCTGAAAAACTGAGTTTATGGAACTGAAATTGTAATCTTGGAAATAAGATGTATGTTCCTTCTCTCCACATCTCAAGTCCTATAATTTTTTCATCTATTGATTTTTTTTTCTTTTGCAGTACGAAAAAAATTAAGTAATTCTTTTTTAAATCTAGTCTATTGACAGAATTTTTGCATCTCTAGGATTGTGATTTTTCTTGTTGTTGTTTTGCCGTTCTTGAGATAATTAATAAATAAACAAAATAGATCTCCTACTCCATTCGCTGCAAACTTATTACGTGTGTAATACGAATGGTATTTTTTAGCTGCTGTTACCAAGCATGGCTTTAATTTTACACATGTTCTTTATACCAGATGTATAATGCACTTACGTTTGAATTTCCTGTATCCTTAGCAATCTCTACTACTATAATTAAATGTTCACCTAATTTATTTGTTCAATCATATGCGCCGTTTCTTTTTTCGTTCCATGAGAATCATTTTTGATGATAGTACGTCTACAGTTTATGACTTTGTAAATTTGAAGACTGCAATTTAGTTCGTATTTCAAGATAACTGACTTCTATTATTATTGTTATTATTATTATTTTGTTACGGCTTTACTCCTTGTCGACGTCGAGGGTCATTAAACAAGGGAAAGGACTGAAGGCAAGGAACAGGAAGAATTTAGGCCATGGACTTTTAAAGTTAACCTCCCGGCATTCGCCTGGATCAATTTGGGTAAACTATGGAAAACCCAAATCTTGATGGCCCTGCGCCCTACAGAACGCGAGGCCCAAAGCGTAACCGCTCTCCCGCCAGCCTCGGTTTCAATATTTAAAATGTGTTTTTGGTAACAGTCACGTGGCAATCTCCGAAGTCACATCTTTTAACTTTTTCCTAATCTATGTTTCTGTGATACGCATTATTGAAAATTATCAATAAATATGAATATAGTTACACATTTGATGTGAAAACATATCTACCTTACATATACACAAATTTAAAATAAAATTAGAGTTCTCAATTGCAAATCATGAACTTGAAATTTCGTAATAGTCTTATCTTAATTACCCAATTTTTTAAAAAGGTGTCTTGGAATACAACGTTAATAACAGTTTCAGGTTGTTCGCTGAGATAGAGATATCGAAAGGAAAGTAAAGGGTTAATGCTGACTGTGTAGAAATTCAACGTGAGCATAATCTAGGACTGATGGGACCAATGGCTACCTTAGTATGGTTGAAAGAAAGTGCTACGTTATGCCCATAAAAATAAAATGAAGCCACTTAGCCACGACTACAGAGTAAGGTGTTCAGTTATTATACACTAATTCTTTAAGTTTTAGGTTTAAGAGTATTAACTTACATGAGGAGGAATAACCTTGATCGTAGATAATACTAATTCTAGATTACGGTTCATAGGTCGAGTTTTAAAAAGCTGTGATATGTATAAAAGAGGATTTTACTTTTTAATTTAGAATGCTGCTTTACTGTATTGATTTACTCAATTTCCGTTCTAACATATTAGCTAACAGACGAACATACTCCACACTTATTGTTACGCGTGGATGCTTCGCTCAGCAATGTATTTGAGACACAATTACGAGAGAGATAGGATCAAGCAAATAAAATATAATAATGATGTCTAAATGTATTCTTTCGTTGCTTGGGGATTCGAATAGACAGAGCAGAGATTAATGTTTGTGCAAAACATCCTCTATCACTAATAATTTTGTGAACTGCAGGAAGTGAACTTTCTTATTTTACATGCATGAGGAGAAATTTTGGAACTAATTAATCAATTCCAGACTAACTGCCCATAAACATGAAATTTGCATAGCTTTCTCCACTATAAAAGCGCAAGAATATTAAATTTTATGCGGGTACCGCGACTTCGAGGTCAATTCCTAAGCAATAGAGGAGACATCTCTTTCGGACTAGCCGTTCAACGTTGCCGTCGGATTGCTCATGACATCCTTCCAGGCAACTTTCAGTGACGTTTTCAGATTCAATGATTTATTTATCAGGATACCTTGGATTAACTGAAACTTAGCAATTAAGTCAGATGACTAAATACTAACAAACCTTTTTTTTCTATCGAATATTCTCCAAGGGCTGATAAAAACACTCTTACGGGTAATGTTTTTATTGCATCACTGATTGCAAAGTTACCATACTATTACTGCGAGACAAAAATAGTAGCCCGATCTTTCTGTATAGGCCTTCAAAACATATAAATTAATTAAAATCTCTAATTACACATGGTATTACAGTGAAGTTACGCGAAACCGCCTAATATCGTATTGAACCACGTCTTGCCAGCCAAAGTACAGCAACCTGACTATCGACTCAACAACTCGTTGGAATTCCCAAGAAAAAAGTATTGAGCCGTCTTCCTCTACAGCTGTTCTTAATTGCAAAAGTGTTGTTAGTACACTACGTTGTGCATGAACTGACCTTTAGATCATGTCGCACATAGTTTGACTGGATCCATGTCTGGCTATCTAAGAGAACAAGTCATTTGCTGTAATTGTCCAGAATGTTCATCAAACCAATCGTGAACGATTTTGGTTCAGTGACATTGCGCATTGTCGTCATGGAATAGTCAATCGTTGTTCGGAATATAAAGGTCATGAGTGGTTGCAAATGATCTCCATGTATCTGAAGCTTAGCCACTTCCAGTGAATGGTGGATTCAGTTTGACCAGGAGGAAGTCACCATCAGATTACACACCGCCTACCTGGCAATTTGGGTCCATGGCTTCGCTATGTCTGCGACGCACTCGAACCCTACTATAGCGTATCCAAGATCAGAACGGGGGACGGGGGGGGGGGGGCAACATATGAATTAGGAGGAGGGGGGGAACTCGTATATTTTTCGAGGAAGTGGGGTGGAGGACTGAAA
The DNA here is from genome assembly GCA_031002005.1 of Vandiemenella viatica. Taxonomy (NCBI): domain Eukaryota; kingdom Metazoa; phylum Arthropoda; class Insecta; order Orthoptera; family Morabidae; genus Vandiemenella; species Vandiemenella viatica. The sequence goes on along the minus strand of JARYHS010013631.1, from coordinate 14,573,293 downwards.
CATGATGATTTCTTACAAAATAAAACTCATACCTATTGAGGAAACTATTTCTATTATTGACTATCTGGTGCCACGACTTCGTTCATGTTTGTAAAGAATTTGTATTGACAGCTACCGACATCTAACCACCATAGTGCACGATGGGAGACTCGATGCTATTACCACACACAAACGCCAGTCATCTGCGCTTTGTAGATCAGGCAGTAAAGTAAAATATACGGACACACATGTCTTTGGTCGAAATACGAAAATATCCTTGATAGACCAATTTCAAACACCATATCTCAAACACTCCCACAGTTACCGAAATTTAGCCAAAGTTGTGATCGACGGGTGACTCTGTGCTACTACCACACACAAACACCAGTGATCTGCGCTGGATAGTTTTGGCTGAAAAGTGATACACCATGACGCATACGTCTTTGGTAGAAATATGAAAGAGCTGCAGGTCGACCAATTTCAACCACCATATCTCCCACATCTCCATAGCTACCAACATCTAGCCACCATTGCGCACGATGAAAAAAACGATACTACTACCACACACAAACACCAATGGTCTACGCTATGTAGTTGTGGCAGCAAAGTGACATATACGAAGACACTTGTCTTTGGTCGAAATACGAAAATACCCTCGATCGGTCACTTTCAACCACCATATCTCCTACACTCTCACAGTTACCAAAATTCGGCCAACGTTGTTATCGACGAGTGACTCTGTGGTACTACCACATACAATCACCAGTGATCTGCACTAGATAGTTTTGGTTGAAAAGTTATACACCATGACACCTACATTTTAAGTAGAAATATGAAAGTGCCGCAGATCGACCACTTTCAACCACCAAATCTCCCACACTCCATAGTTACCGACATCTAACCACCATAGTACACGATAGGAGACACGATACCACTACCACACACAAACGCTAATAGTCTATGCTATGTAGTTGTGACAGCAGAGTGACATATACGGAGACTCATGTCTTTGGTCGAAATACGAAAATGCCCTGCATCGACCCATTTTTATCCATCATATCTCCCACATCCCCACAGCTGTCGGCATTCAGCCAACGTTGTTCACGACTAGAAACTCCATCCTACTTCCACACACAAACACCAGTAATCTGTGCTAGGAAGTGGTGGCTGAAAAGTGAAATATAGGAAAACACATGTTTATATATATATATATATATAAGATTAGCATAGTAAACCAAGGACCTAATATGCAGTTAATCAAGATCGTAACTAAATTATAGTTTTTTATGTAAGCATTAATCGTCTCGGATTCTCAGAAAAATTTCCAATAACTTGTCAATATGGCACGGTGTACTTCCACGAAATTTCGATGCACACACATCAGGCATAATCCACTCAATCTTTTCTCTCCCATAGTGCTCCTGAGATCATCTTCATCTCCTGCCCCTCTCTGGATACGACCATGGCTATTACCAACTGGAATCGTCACTGATCTCGTCACGCAACCTTTTTACAGTCATCTAAGATCCAACCGATATGTTTTGAGTCCAGGAGAGGCCCTGTAGCTTATGGTGTTTTGTTAGCAGAGGCACTCGCTTCTGACGTCAGGTGTCATATCCCATCATCAAAAAATTTCGCTGCACTGTCCTCACGGACACTTCTATGGTACAACACGTCCCACACTGAGTATTCTATTCGTTGGCACAGTGTTGCCTGTCTGACATCTCGGTGCAAAGTCGCAAGTCTTGGTCATTAAGAAGAAGTTGGCGGTCACTGTGCTGCCCGAGTCGGGACGTAATGCCGGAAATTATGTATTCACGGTACATTCTTGAGACTGCGGACTGAGGGATCTGAGTTCATTAACAATTTCCGGAATGGAATATCCGACGCTTCTATCGTTAACTACCATTTCAGGTTCAAACTCTGTTACTTCATGTTGTGCGGCCAAAATAATAGGAGAAAAACATTCACTCGACTCACGGGAGTACAAACGAATGCCCGGCCACTGCACGGCACATTTATACATTTCTTCAGCGGTGGTAATATGACTTAGCTGAAAGCCTCCAAGTGATGATTCCGGCAGAAAGGTAAAGAAGTGATTTCTTCACGAGTGGAATATTGTACATTTTATTTTAAAGAGTCGACTTTATATTTCATTCATTTAAAAAAAAAATTGTGGGGGACTGATACCATCAAATTATAAGGCTTAGCTAAAATGATATAAGAGGCTCATAGACGAAATCTCCTAAAAATTGCAATTTTATTTATACCTCCGCAACAATAAGTATAGTCTATTGATGAAGATGTGCCCTTAAACATTATTACATTATCGTAGTGTTTGCAGAAAACAAAACGTTATCTAAATCGTTACAGATATAAAATGGCTGTGTCACTAGAGTAGCCATAATGTAAATCTTGTGCAGGACTGGTTCTAAGTAAAAATTTCTATGTTGCAGAGAGGACGCCACCATCGCGAATCCACGACATCTCCCTCCACCTTGACGCCAATCAGCAGTGGTGTGAACGACAGCAGCACGCCGTCGCCAGTAGAGCTACTGGACCAGATGGTCGCCAGCCAGAGTACGTAACAGTATACTAGAAGATATCTTCCTTCGTCTAAGTATACATCGAATTGTCTAACCACTTCATCATTGTTCATAGTCGCTTGCTGATGCAGCTCTTACTCAGAGCCCCGGTAGCCGGATATACTAGTTGTTCTGTAGGCAAAAGTTATAGTCTTTCACAAATTCGATGCCTCTTTATGTAATCTGATATGTAGTGCATATACCATTCTTAGATAACTCCATGGCACGTGCGAAACGAATTGTTTTGGTGGTAATATAGATGATAAGGTTTCTTAACCAAACTGTTAGCTCCGCTATCCAAAATCTTTTTCAAGAAATAAATATTATAGATTCGATCAATATAATACTTGAAAGAAATAACAGTATTGCATAGTTTAATTGATATATGAACATTATTTTCATGCTTTTAATATGTTCGGCAGTGCTGACAAATATTTATCATCTGTATTAAATTACATACTTCTTCATTGTTTCTTAAATTGTCGTATCTAAACAACTGATCAGCAGATTTGACAGAGTCATTGTTATACGAAATTAGACTGGAATATTTGTTTTTGACGTATTGTATCCACGGTAAATTTCACGAAACACATTTGCTGAGTATATAACATATTCCATCCCAAAATCGATAGATACAATGCCACAAATTACTAATCCACACTATATGTTGCGTTACGTATGGTAATATAATGTTCTTATAATTCAATGTTTCCTAAATTCTGAAGTCTTAGTTTTATTTGAATGTAAGTAGAAGACTATAAACAGAATTTTATTAGAGTGATAATACTGAATTAATAAAATTATCAACAATTAGCTGTTATAAGCATTGTAAACAAAATTAAGAATCCCCTATTTTTAAAAATGAAAAAGTATTAATTGAATTTGGAGAAATAGTGCTGTACTCCAGTCGTTTATTTATCCCCGCGCTGTGCTTGTATGAATCATCTGGAAATCTTATTATCCTGGCGTGCTCACTCACTAGTGGGAACGCAGTACTTAATCGAAGTTAGATTTGTTCATGGTCATAGACCAAACTCCGTTATTGTTCACTTCAGTTTCAGTTTTGAGTTAAGTCACTGTCCAGTTCATTTCAGTTTTGATTCCCCCCCACCACGTAAGTCGGGCACATGTCATTTTTCGTAAATATTATCTGCAATCTTCGTTTGAACAAGCGAGAATAATTTCAATGCTTAGTGTTTTCTGATATAGGTGAAGAGATCAAACTATTTTTCCAAATCGTGACGTGGAAACTGAAGGTCACGTTGATTACCCAACTCACGTAACGTTGGAATATTATGTTTCTGTTGGGTCATTACGTACCCTTAGCGATCGTGCACAAACTACGTGGCTTGGTACAGGGGGAGGGGGTGGCTGGAAGGCTACGCTGGGCTAAGTGGGGGGAGGGGGGGTTCCAAATAAGGCCACGTAGCTTTCCTTTCATAACATTTTTCACAGTTAAAATTGTGAATAGAACTCACAACGGCATGTGAATATTTCCTTATGTAATTTACAATAGTTTGACAAGAGAAAACAGTACAAACTGTCTTCTGGAATCAAAAGGGAAAAAATCTACGTGCTACGTGGAAGGGGGCTAGAGACAAAAGGCACGTAGGGCTACGTGGAGGGTAGGGGGGTTCACAGGAGTCCAAAATGGAGCTACGTGGTTTAAGTACGCTCCCTTATAATCAAACATGTAAAACCAAATTATTTAAAAATGGGCGAAAGTAATGGACATAGATAGGACATGAGTGAAGGTGTTCTTCCGAAGAGTGGTATTTAATTTGAGGCTTTGTGTTTCAATACAATCAATTAAGTCCGAAACAAAATTGCTGCAAACAATGTTTCTGGCCACATTGTTGGATATTTTCTACTGAAGCGCACATGTGATCACTTATGGAAGCGAAAGTGTCGTGTACTCTTGTGTTTAGACTGTCTGATCAGTATGTATCATATTTCGAACAACTTTCTTTGAAATAACGCTTTCGTTTACTCAAAAAATGAACCAGTAAACGAAACTCAAATTTACAAAGCCATTTGTGAAATTTAAAACGAAGAATATTTTCAGTTTATTGTTGATCACAGCGGTAGATTCTCGCATGTAAAATAAACGTGTTACTTGGAACCAACGCAATATTTGAAGTGTGTTTAATATTTCCCCAGTACTACTAGAGATTGACAGCAGCCAGCAGACCAAAGTTTACGGTTTCTTTTGTTATATTTGCGCTTGTTAGCGATATATGGTTCTGCTGGACGGCCTCCTTTATGTCTTTTGGGAGAGCAGGAAATGTTTGATCACAGACAAAAACTCTTTCCGCTCCAGAGATTCAATAAACATAAGCCTTGGCAGTAGAGGAGAGGAACAAAACGGAAGTTTCATTGAAATTCCGGAGCAAACGAATGGAAATTTTTATTCTGTTATAAAGAAAAGTTTTATATGCGTTAGTGTGTTTTGAATAAAGAATATATCAATTCCCCGCTCACAAAGGCAACTCGTTTACAACGCTAAATTTTGAGAGTGAGAATTAAAGATGTTCACTTCCTGGTAGTATATTTTTAGTTAAAAATCTTTCTTATATTTGCAATATTTCAAATGTGTTTAGAATAAGAAAAGGTAAAACTGATTTGAGAAACGCTTTGCGATCCGTTTCCATGGTTTAGAAAATATCTGTATCTGGGATTCCAACGTTTGATTGAACCAATCAGATATCTCTCCAAAAGTAAATTACTGAATTATCATAAAGTGAATAATAAAATTTAGATAAAGTTACTTCAATATTTTGAAGCTCATTGCTTAAAATGGCATGCAAGATTATTTTAATAAACAGATTCCAGCTATCTATACTGACTTGCTTGCTGGTCACATCCAATTACGAAATTTGAAATAAATACTGCCTCAAAAGTTAGCGCTCAAAGTCATCTCAAATGTTTTATACACACCGGGCCTCTATGTAGAAAGTTACACTGTCGGTTTATCTGAGTAAAATAAATAAATTAAAAACATTTGTAGAATTGTCAATACCTGAATAAATGTATTAATCTTCTCTTGGCTGTGTTCAAACATATTTTATGATGCAATATATGCACCAGCATTAAAAATTCGCGAAATTTTCAAACCTCAGGGAGAAAAAAATTTTCTCTGTCGTAACACAGCAACAAAACTCATAGAAACATTTTCACCATTGAGTTCCTCCAAATGCTTCACCGCAGAAGTAGTGACGTAATAGTATCAAAGCAATCTTCAAGTTATTCGTTAATAGTCGGATTTTATGATTTACTATTTTGGTATAGTATCTGTATATCTGTCGTTAACAGATTATTATTTACACGATAACTCAAGCGGTGACAGTTAATTTTACTCTGAAGTTAAAGCTCTGCTGTGAATTTGTGGCCTCTCAATGAATGGATTATTTAATACATAGTATTACAGAGGTTTTGAGTATTTAATGTACTGTCAGGGAACTACTTTAAACAGAAGAAATTACTTAGGTTATTGTTAGCTAAAAGTATTGTGAAACCTGTATTCTCAGAGGACTGTTTTTAGTAAAATTCCCAATTTAACAACGTAGCGGAACGAATTCAGCGTGATGAAATGATTATGTTCATTTCACCGTTAAATGACTTGGTTTAATGTTCCCGTTTCTACTGATTTGGGTTAGTAATTAATAGCTCTTGGGATTCAATTATTCACAGGTAAATGAGCTGAATAAATATTACTGTAATAACTTTCACATAAACAGAGAAGGCAGAAGATAAACTTTACGCATCAATATCATGCACGCAGATAATCACTGAAATTTTATATTGCACATTTTCTGTTATGACAATATGTAGTTTACCGTGTAATAACGTTGGGTAAAATTTCACGTTCATTACGTTTTAAATGCAGTACTAATGTAGGAAAATAACTGCGTGTGTATGTGACGCATGCGAGGTTTACAAATGAGTAAAATATCCTTCTTCCCTGAGTTTTGTCAAGGAAAATTAGTAGCAACATAAAGCAGTTCTCAATCAGTTAAAGTGCAGTACTTTTCTCTTCTACAAAAAGTTATAATCATTGATTATATGTAACATTACAGCTGAGAATATAACACATTTTCTTTAATGAATTATTAATTGGATAATCTAACAGTAATAAAAAAAATTAAAAAAGAGTTTATGCCACCAGTTGGAAACGTTTTTCACTATTTCTTTTAGAATAAGAGCGTTGTAAAAATCTTTTGTATTACATGAATTCTTTGCGGTTCGTTTAAAACAGTTTCCGAAAACATTAATAACCTTTACGCTACCAACAAGTCACTGTTATTTCACGAGTCACTACACAATGATCATGATCCTTGAAAGAGTATAGTTGTAAATGTACTTGGCTTTCCAGAAATTTTAGAATGTTGGATTCGTGTACCCCACTAATATACAGACAACTTATCAGCTGCTCATATATACTGATTATCCATCCAGACAACAACTCAACCTGATATTGATGCTGATTGTAGTTTGACCTCAACTTACGTCGAAACTAAATCGTTTCAACGCCCGTAGAGCTTTGTCCCTGAGTTTGAGTCTTCTTTAAAAGATATGAGTTAGAAACTTGTTTACACTTGTTTGACGATCTGTTTGTCTTATAAAGTACCATTTGTGGAGGGAATAGTTATTTGTAAAACAAAGCCTTTACAGTGATACAAATACAATAAACCTTTTCTCTTTTATTAATTCAGTCATCTCCTTATTGCTCATTAGTGTCAAATGTACATTTTCAGATTATCAGTACTCTTTTCAAACAGCTCAGTTTTTAATAGTCAAGTCAAACACTGCTCAAAATCACTCGCAGCGGCTGTGCTGGACCCTGCTTGATTTGTCTTCCTCTGTCAGTTTAATACTAAAGATTTTACTCAGAAGAAATGGATATATTAGAGAAGAAATTTGGATATTTTGTTCAGATTTTTTTTTAACTGCTTAATGTCTCTTAACAGCGAGGTCTTTAGAGACGGGAAAGGACAGGAGGCAAGGAATGGGAAGGAATTCGGCCATGGCCTTTTGAAGGAAGCATCCCGGCATTTGCCTGGAATGTTTTGGGAAACCATGGAAAAACCCAAATCTGGATGCCCGGACGGGGATTCGAACCGCCGTCCTCCCGAATGCGAGGCCAGAACGCTAACCGTTACACCACCACGCTCGGTTGTTCAGAATTGTTTGAAGTAAAAACTTTAACCTTTTCCTGAACCTGTTTGTGAATTATATTATCAGGTTTCAGTTATATTTATAATTAAATTTTGCATAACATTTTATTATAACAACGCTTATATTATTATTTTTAGACATAGAGAGTTACTGATAAAATGTATGAATACCACAGAAATAAAGCGTGCCCCTATTAAATACTTCTATTGCATCAACACGTTAGACCTATTTCAAATGATATTGTTTGTATAACCATATCCGTTACTGATGTAGCTATCTGGCGTTTCACAGAATACTCAACAAACATTTGTTTTAGCCTAAATAAATCTAAATCCCTGCAGTGGAAGTAAATGATACTTATTTATTTCGTCTTTACTTTCTTGGCAAAATTGGGTTCCTTTTATCAGTTGGGATTACTTAGGTATTTGTAACAATAAATTAAAGTAAAAATGCAAAACAAAACTTTAAACACGAACTCACATTGAATACTCTAGGGACTACGAATGTTATGATGTGTGAGCAATATTAACTGACAAGAATTTTCTGAATTTTGCATACTCATTTGAAAAAACTCTAAGTATTTATTAATAAATTTGAAACTTCTCTCAGTTCCTAGATGAAGTGAAAGAGATTTTATCTTCACGGGTGAAAACAAAGTGAAATTTATTTCAGTACGTATATACCCAAACAAAATCATATATTGAATTCACTAATTGTTTTCGGTTATACTTTGCCGCTTCAGTGCATAAACACATATTAAGTTAATATTTTCATTTAACATGCATTTCGTAGACGGAAATATTCCATTGAAAATTGTCTGTGGGCCTGAAATGTTCAGTTAATCAAAGTTTTACTTACTTAGTCCACAACCCATAGGTTGGTTGGATGCTCTCGAAGGAGGGACACTAAGCCACTGTGACAGTTGTATGATGACCATTTCATTTCCTCTGAGACCTACAGTTTACAGTGGAATCCGGGCACAGAACAAGACCACTCAGTCAGAGCTTATACATTTAATAAAAATACAACACACTCACAGTAATAAAAGTTATGTTCAGTCTCAGATCAGGTAGCCATAAAGGATAAATTCAGTCTCATTCAGTAGAAACTACACACACACACACATATATATATATTAAAAATGTCTTTCTATAGGAATGATTCACTATGTGGGATGACTGAAGGTAAGTGTAAAAAGTTCATGCATTCTTATAAGGGAAATTCGTTTCGGCCTTAATAAAGCTTTCTATCGTCTAATTGTTTACAAAATGACACATTAAAAAGATAAAACAGACAAAAATAATTCCTTTTTTTGGAATAAATAACATGTATTATTATTATCTAATGTTAAGAATTTCACTCTTTATATCATTAGTCAAGAAATAGTTTCCTCAAATTTAAGTGATAATGAAATGCTCCATAGCGTTCAAGTTAATTTCAAGTAAGCTGGTCTGATGTACTAGCATATGTTTATCTTACGCAGGCTATGTATGGTAAATTAAAGCTGCTTAGTATATTTATAAAAAAATATTTTTGGTGTTTCATTAAAACTATATCTAAAATCTGAAATGAAATGATCAACGAATTTAGCCAGTGATGTTATCAAGAAACAACCGGGAATAATTTAACTACAAACACAGCAAACATACATAGTATATACTAATAAAACGGTGATCTTAGTCACTGTGTCTGTCATGACACCTGCGCCGCTGGATTGACATCGGCCAGAGATATTACCGCATAACAGAGGTTATGAGGTTTATTTCCGCAAAGAAATGAGTTGCTAAAACTCTGAATGAATAGCATGGATTGCATTTAAATTAACATATTAATATTATTAGTTGCTTTTTATTTATTTATATTCGATCAATGTAGATTATTTCGATAATTCTTAACCAGTGGATACTTAAGATAAATGTTTTTATTTGCGGGTAACAATATTAGCGGAAATTTGGTTAGACTGAAATTAAGTCTGGATAAACTGACATTTAATGTTACACCACAGGGCATAAATAATTTAAGGGTTTTTTTTTATTTTATTTTTTTTTTTTATTTTTTTTTTTATTATTATTTTTTTTTATGAGCGGCATGTTACGTTGTTTGAATGGAAGTAGTTGCACATTGACCGCGACCAATGGGATTTCCTTTGCTTTCACTGATGTCACATTTAAGCCGCATGTAACTATGTCAGCCATTAAATCATTTTAATATGGGTTTGAATCACAAAAAAGAAAGATGTAAAAACTCGTGAAAATTTTGGGTCGCGATGCACGATGTCACTAATATGCAATACAAAGAATGCATTAATTCGCATGTGATAGAAGCTTTGATTTTCTAGCGGTAATATTAGCGGAGTTTGTGGTTTGGTTGAAATGCAACCTGTACTAGGACGACAACTGAAACTTTTTGCAGCGTAAGACACGAGAAATATGGGGGTTATTTTATAACAATAAAGCAACTGGAAATAAATAACTTGCAAGAACACTTCGTTCAATCCGTATTATTTGACGGTCTTTAAGACTAGTGTATAATTCCCTCCAACATCTCATAAACGAAGGGAAGTATTGTCTCTTCTGCTGATGACAAATATCCATTAAATAACAGATCAATCGATATCAAATAATCACCTATGTTACAAACAGGAATATAATTTCTTGCTTCTGAACTGAAACTCTAATACTTCATCGACAAGAAGTCCTAAGAACCAACACGTGTTACAAGAAAACGTGGTCTATAAATCACCAGGCTCAGCTAACGTATAAATACATAGGCAAAACAAGATTATTGGTACGAAGGAAAAAGTGTAAGTTTGGCTATGTGCCAACGCAGTAGTGTACTAGAAAATGAGTTATCTAAAGCGGACGGTCATAGTTAAACAAGGGAAACGTGTGTTAATGGGAGCCAAAGATAAGCAGCTCTGAATAGAATTGAATAGAGTTAAGCTTGAAATGATGGAAAGTCTCAGACTAAGGCATTCCTATAACTAGAAGATAAATATATTTCCTGAACTCTCGGGGATCAGTGGTTTAGATAAAACAACCGGCAGTAAAACTACTAATTACTAACTAGTTGCTAACAGTTCAATGTATCGAATTCTAAATAAACAATTCCTACTAGTTCAAAACAGTGTAATTTATCTACAAGAGACCGAACCAGCACATATAAATCTTTTTCTATTTGTTATAACACGTGCGATTAGACTTGGCGACCAATGACGACAGTGTTATAAACACAGTTTCAATCGTACTTCAGCATAAAGTGTCACGCTAATGCTCTTACGTTATTTGGCAACATAACATCTAAGTACACTTCAATACTATTCCGACAGTCCACTGACATGGAATTAAACTACAGAATTAACGTATAACTAGCAGCGGGATAATTTGTTTACCATGCGTTGCGTGTTGTACTAAAACTATGTTACAGCAAGGTTTGTCCTTTCATTGGATACTGGTGCTTAAAACAGCAAGCGAAGACAAAGAGTTCAATATTGGGGTCCTAGGTCTATTAAATGTTAGCCAGGAACTCATCAAGTCTGCTTTCATTTCGTCTATAAAGTTACTACTTTTTCTCTTCATTATGAACTTTTATCAAAACATATATTCCCATGCCTCACGAGAAAGAAGTCTGGATGCTCAAATTTCTCTCTGACTGCCCGTTTCCTGTGATTTATATCGAAAAGTGGTTGCTTTGTTCATCTACAGAATGCTAGAAAAGCAACATAGTGCCGATTCCATTTTGAACTACACGTTCTACGGGTTTTGATTAGGTCAGGCATCTGGGATGGGGCTGTAAATGTTAATTTTTTCAGTAGGGCCAGTAAACCACCTCCAGTTGTTTGACGGCTAACAGGTCGTTCACCTAATTAATTAACATAGTTAAATACGCTTTTAAGCAATTGCGACTACAGCCAGGGTTATCTTGTAAGCTGTGAAGCCTTACACTATATCCTTTGCATACGCATTTTTGTGTAACGTGACCCTTTCCGTTTGAAATTATAACATTTGACTCGAGGCGCATGTTCTGAGCATGTTGCTACATTCTAAGTCAAGAAAATGTATATGTTATAAGGGAAAAGCAAGTGACAACAGTATTTCATGGATGTGAATGCAGTCTGATCTATGCGGGAGAAAATTATTCTCAAATTTAATGATTTCTTACTTAAAAGGCACTATTATTCGAATAAAAGCTATGAGGATGCCTTACGATAAACAACGTGTTTTCTATTCAAGCGACAAGGGAATTCAATGAAGTTTAAAGCGCAGATGTTGTAAGTTACATTTATCATTTGAAAGATAAATCATTAAAATTGCTATATCTTAAAAACACTCAAAATTATTTGTAAAAAGAACTATTTGTGCCTTTCTATTATTCCATACTCACCTCGCTAGTAGGAACTGAGTTAGAGAAATATTTTACGTGCAAGGATAATTTATGTTTCTCGCATTCGGAAAGACGCTGGTTTGAATAACCGTCCGGGTATCCAGCTTTGGATTTTCCACGGTTTCCCCAAATCACTCCAGGCGAATGGTATGCTTCCTTCCAAAGGCCATGGCCAGATTCCTTCCAGTTCCTTGTCCCCATTCCCATTTCACCTCTAATGACCTCAACGTTCCTCAATCAGGGCACCATCTCAGAAGGCAGTTATTAGGCAACATGGACAGGCGTGCCAGGCACCACTATCAAACTTAGGCCAACTTAGCATCTTAGCAAAATTGAAGATTTCACTGGGAACGCTAATATAATCTTATCTTCATTTTCGGCGTTGTTTATTGCACATGGGAATATCGTTTTTAATAATGGTTTAAACAAGAGGTACTTGTTTTCACATAGAATCAGTTAACCTGCCATAAGTATTTCGAGTCAACCATGGGAATCGTTACTTTTAGGCCACCTCAAGAACAGAAGAATCTTCTTAAGTAACTAGCGTCAGAACTTAATGGAGTAATGTCTACGAATCATTTTTTTTAATAAAGGTGAATAACACGCCAATGCAATGGAATTTTGTTTCATTTTGTGTCATACGCGTATCGCTCTGTGTACAGAGCATCATCAGCGACATATGTTACTTTTTTCTCATGATCAGGGTTAGCTTCTCTCTGTTGGTTTTGTAGAAACTTCTGAAGGTATAAAGCACTACATTGCACCGACCAAAGTAAAAAAGTAACATATGTCGCTGATGATGCTCTGTACATAGAGCGAAACGCGTATAACCCAAAAATGAAACAAAATTCAATTGCATTGGCGTGTTATTCACCTTTATTAAAAAAATAATTGATTAACCCATAATATCCAGTTATTAATGTCTACGAATGTTCCGGATCGTTGTCTTCAGAGAGATGTATCCCCTCGCCACAGGTCCCTTACAGATTTGGTTGGTTTCCAGAAACGGGATTGCTAGTCAATAGCAAAACCACTACACGCTTGCATGTTAATAAGATGTATGCTGATTTATATTACCTATAGTTTCAAGACTGTTAATCTTCTGTACACTGATACACAATGTTTCATGAACAATTGAATACATGGATGACAACTTCTGGCAGCAGTATTAGAAGGTCTAGTGTAACAATAAACCAACTCTCTCCTCTGGGCTTGAACACACGCCATAACTACTTGGAAGTAGTTACTGCACTGGGATGATGTATAAACGAAATTCGAGTCTACGGCCGCTACTTCTCGCTTGGTCCTCAAGTGGTGCAAGTCGTGGAGTTGCCTGCAGACACCTGTGGGCCGCTCCTAATTGGATTGCGAGAGTAGAGGAGGCAGGCTAGTGCGTCCCGCCCCACCGGCTGGCAACTTTATTATTGGGTTATCAGCGGCCCGTGCAGCATGCATTCACTGCGGGCTCTTTCTCTCCGCCATCAGTTAAGAAAACTATTTAATGGAATGGGCGACACGTGCCGCTGCTATCAGGTACGCCGGTTATATCAGAATTACTTACATGAAATTCTGCCTCCAAATAACCTTACCTTCCTGAACTAACCAAGGCAGGCAAGATCTTCTGTTAGTACAAGTATGGGTAAAATAATTTTTTTTTCCTCGCAACTTAAATAAAAGCTATTGCTTCCACTATCAAATTAATTACTGGTGTTTCCAGAAATATAACTGACAGGAAATTATGTTAATTTACTGTACAAACGAGTGACATTAAACATTTTGGAAGAAATTAACTACATTAATTATCAGGTAAACACATTATGAAGTAAAAATAAAAACTGCGTGTAATCAGTGAAAATTTCTTTATTCTTAAATTAAGGAAAATGTTGAATATATCGGCAAACTGTATAAACATAAAAAATATACTTACTCTTTTATTTAAATATGCTAGTCTATTATCGGTATATTAAATTTGTTTACTAAAATTCGATATTAGACCAAATTTTGCAGCCGTTAGTTAGTGCAAAGTTTGATAATTAGTATCAAAATTATGGCAGGGGATAAACGGTGTGCTTGTATTAAAAATGACGTAGTATTACTGATTAAGGGAATCTGAATCTTTGCTTCTGGTCTTTCCCATAAACAATTAATAAAACGATGAACATAACATTATTTAAGTAACGATCTCAAGGAGGTGTAACACCTCACTACATGCAAGTGTTATGTATCGTTAACTTTAGTATATTAAGGTAGATTTGTTTTTTCCATAGTTTCCCAAAAATCAATCCAGATGAATGCCGGGCTGGTTCCTTCAAAAAACCATGGCCGAATTCCTTCACATTCCTTGCCCCCAGTCATTTACCACCTCTAATGACATCGACGTCGATGAGGCATAAAGCCATAAGAAAAAAATTAAGTGTATTATCCGTGAAATATTAGTGCATACGTTTCATAGATATTTTTTAAAATATTTCTCTCTTCGTAACCTTCCGTAGTTGGTGATTAGATTTGACCGAAAGTAATAAATCCATAACTTAGATAGCGGGGTAGGAGATACAGTGATGAACGGCTCAAAATCAGCAGATCATGTACCAAAGTCCAGTGTTATATCTCTAACGTCTTTGCGTTGCGTATGAAGTGATGGAATAACACGATGTTGATGGTAATTCGGCCATTGGATTGAAATGTTAAACTTGTCTAGACCCTCAGAATCTTGCGAAGTAGTTGAGTGATTGGGCTGTTACTGGGTCCGCTGTTTTTCATACCTCATCCACTATATTTCACAATAAACATATGCAGTATCACACTCATCCATACCGAAAGCAACTCTTACAAATTCTTTGCTAACTTCAGTCACTAACTTATGATCAAAAGTTTACTAGCTGTTGAATGGCAGGAGATTAAGGTAGATAGTACTAGATAATAGAGGTGTGAATATTTGTTTGTGAAGGAAGGAAGCTTTACACAAGTAGTTGAGCAGGGCACTAGGGGAACAAACAAGTTTGGATAGCGTCTTAATAAAGCGTGATGACAATTTTATGAGGTCTCTGGTAACAGGAGGAATAAGTGATCTTAAAGCAGTATTGATGGGTATTAGAGGCTTCAGTAAAACAGTGGTATAAATTGAAGGTTTTTATAGGGATAATTCTATATGTCACCGATTTTGGTGGTGTAACGGTTAGCGTTCTGGCCTCGTATTCGGGAGGACGGTGGTTCGAATCCCCGTCCGGGCATCCAGATTTGGGTTTTCCATGGTCTCCCCAAATCACTCCAGTTGAATGCCGGGATGCTTCCTTCAAAAGGCCATGTCCGAATTCCTTCCTATTCCTTGCCCCCACCCCAACCTTTTCCGTCTCTAAAGACCTCGCTGTTAAGAGACGTCAAGCAGTTAAAAAAAAAGAGTTATATATGTCGCTGAATTGATATGATATTTCAGTAATAATATTTTATCCATGATGGATTCGTGGCAAGCAGCGACTGTGATATCAAATTTTTTGTTATTAAAAACAGCAACCAAAGATAATAAAACTTGAACCCGCTTGCTATAGTAGGGATAAACAGGTGGTAAGCAGAGATCACAGCCGTGCTAAGAAACGGGAGGATCAGGAACCCTTGAAACAAGGAATTAATAGCGGCAAAGGGGTAAGCTAAAGATGGGTTTATGAAAAATATCATATTGCAAAAGGCCACTGAGAAATACATCTAGGAAATTCCATGTCTGGAATTCTGCTAGTCTTCTCAATATTTTCGCAAACAAGTGTGCTGGTGAATAGGTATGAAAAGCTACTGAGAAAGATAATGATAATTTGTGGTAACAGTAATGTTATCACAAAATCGTTTAGGTGTAAGATTGCGAGTATGGCCTTACATCAAACTTCTTTAAAGAAGTGATAGCTGAAGACTCCACCGCAAAAAAGAAGAAAATGTAGAAGTTTTGCACACAGACTAAAGAGGAGCTAAGAATTCAGTAAGAACCATTATGGACACGGCATAAGTCAACGAGCTAATTTTTAGTGCAAGTAGGTGGAGCCGTTGAGGGAGAACTTACGCATAGAATTCACAGCAATAGTGTTGAGATGATATACCTGTATGCACTTCTTGAACACACGAACTTGTCAGTAAAGTAAAATTATTTACAAAGACAGTTCTAGGAAACTGAAGTGACTTTACAAAAAAGAGAGGATGAGTGAATTTACTAAGCTTACAGTCCATTGCAGTACTCCAATGTCATAAAATGTAGACATCACCGATGTCATTACATCACTAACTTCTAAGCACGTCAAAAACGATGGGCTGAACGCAGTATTGTAACAAATCATTACTTCGCATTTGCTTAACTAAACAGAATTATTATTACATAATGCTCATAGCCTTGATTTTCTAATGATGTAAATTTGTACATATTTCTGCTCACAACTAATTCCATTCCACAATACTCTTCATAATTAAGTTGTAGACTTAAACGAAATACATACGTTTCTTAATGGTTGATTTCAAATTATAATTAAAAAGGGGAAAATACTTAACCACAACACAAAAATAAAGTATGTAACCTAAATTCTTTGCTTGCCCTAATAGTTACAGCTAGAGAGAGAGAACATGACGAAATAATCTACAACAAACAAATATAAATAATTAAAAAGCAACTAATAATTAATATGTGGATTTTAGTGAAATACATATCTTTCTATTTGGTTCGTTTGCAATATAAAACATATGGAACCATGACAGAAATAAATAAAAAATGTAATCTTCATTCGTAGGTAGCTTTATCTATTGATAGAGAGAGATAACATCTCTCTCTGGCAGGGCGCGTGATTTAAAACTGTTACAGACATAATCACTAAGCTGGTCTTTTATTAGTATTGATAGCTTACGTATGTCCCTCATGTGCTAGGACAACCTAAGAAATCATCATCTAAATCTTTCGACTTCAGTCAATATCAAACCGTAGAAGAAACCTTCACCACGTATTGCATCTGCTACGAACATATAAACACCAACAGTAATACTGCAGCATGCGCAAGTTTTCAACAATATCTGTGGCTGCAGAGACGGCTGTGTAATGTGAAATATTTGTGGTGATTCACGTGGCACACACGGTCGGTTTTTGTTTAACAGCCAGCTGACTGCAACATTTTATTTGCTACTGATGGAGGTGATTCACCTGCTCGCCTCTGGCGAAACGCCGGCTGTTATTTCAGGTAAAAAAACGCGCCCACTACCTGGCGGCACGTTGGATGGGCAATTCAGGTACGCGCTCCTGCTGGCTGATTTATGTATGAGCCCAACTGCCGCATCGTACAGAGAGGATAGAACCGTAGCCCTTGGTACAACCTGCTAGCTGTACTGAGTACAGACTACACTAACATCAAGGAACATAGTTTGTCCAGATTTACTCTACATCAGAAGTACTGAGAAGGTTCCAAGCGTCGTCCGCTAGATATTCTCTCACATATGTTTAAAAGTGTTTTAAACAAGATAAACAATAATCTCTAAATTTCATCAACAGCCCTAGATGCCGATTGACATTTCTGGCACCATATTCGTTTTACCGCTTCTTTTTAGTTGTAAGTATGAGGGATGTATGTGATACAGATTTGAGGACACTTTTTTCTTTCTTCACACTGCAGTTTTAACGCCATCTCAAAAATTAAGATTTATGCTGAAGGAGGGTATGTCCTCCAAAGGGGTCTTGCTCCATTGTGTTTGTAAAACAATGGTTGAGGAAACAGCTTAAAAACAATAATCGCTATGGCCTCTTACCCACTGTATTGCGCTGGATTAACTTCTGAGTCTCACTCATATAATTTACTCAGATGAAACTATAGAATTTTCTTCGCAAGCAAATTTATAATTTGGTCTATCATTTGTATACTATTTGTTGAGATTAATTTTTTCTTGTCCATATTTTTAAAGCATAATTTAAAATTTTACAGTCCATATTAAATCATCATGTCATTTAGTGATAATCATTGAATAGTACCGGTTTAAAACATCTGCTGAACCCGGATGATTATAAGTTCTGTGAAATTAGCCGTGAATTTGCTAGGGACATTACTAGCCATCGTTAAATTTCATATTTTCGTTCCCAGATCCATGAGCAATAGTCCGCTGTAAGATGTTATAACTTAATTAAACAGTCATTAAATTAACAGTTTTCTTTAGTCAGGTCACCAGGTTACCTAAAAGTTGACCAAAGTATGATAATTCTTATAACTGCGGAATGACCAGGTAGTTGAAATAACAAGACCGTCGATACAAGTTTTATCTAACTTTTTGTTTCGCCGAAATCTTCATAAAACTATACACACGGATCAGGCATGACATCAGCTTCTTCCAAAGATTCTAAAGCACATACAGCTTCCTGTTAGCTTCCTTTCAAACGAATTCAAGTGAAGCTCAACAGCTAGCAATCTTAGGAGCTTATACAGACGCTACTGAACTATCGATAAAATATCAGAAACACTCCCGAAGCTTCTGAATCGCTAATAATTGCTCCAAACCATGGAATTGTTTAAAATCAATCAAAACTTATACAAAATTACTTATTCTCATGAAAATATATTTTAAACAAAAAATTGACAAATATAAACAATTCCAAATAGCCTAAAATCGTACTCTAAACAACATGACGTACACAACTTTCAAAGTTACAATCTTTCAACTAACATTTCAAACACTTTACTGCTTTTAATCAATTTACACTTCATTTAAACAATTTCAAAACGTCAAAACAATATTTATTCATACGAAAAATATACAAATTTATAATGAATCTCCAACATGAATGTACTTTATTCATACAATTGAAATTAATAGGAATATGGATCTGATGGCTGTAACAAGGTGCTGAAATTACTGCGTAATCACATACATTTTTTGTTAATTTTTTTGTACTTAGATTTTTTGGCGTTAATTTGCTAACCTGTGGATGTGGGCGCCATAGTATGAAGATAATTATTGATGTAATCTCTGAGAATGCTAAGTTTTTTATGTCTACTTAACATTTACGTTTATCACTACTAGAAATGGCAGCGAATGGCAATGTTCTGAAAGAATGATACACCTGGAGATTTTTTGTCGTATTATACAACTTGTGGTACCTATTGTGGTTGGTATTGTTGTTAAAGCGTAGTAATTATCGAAAAATCCTCAATTAACCGCACTTCCACCTTAACTCCAAATTGCTCTCGGTTTTTCACTCTTCTAGTGTAGTCATAAAGAATTATAAGTAAATTAGTCTTCTTAATTCTTGTTTCCACACAAATTATGACCTTAATGTTTCGTTGAAAGCGGTTTATAAAATTAAACACAAATGTCACTTTTAGGAATGGACTTCACTGTACAATGTACCGAAGCAGAAGCTTACTTTTTCGTCTCCGAATTGCGGTCGGTAAATATCTCCTGAATTTTACAGAATCCCCGTGTGGTGCTCTTCTTGGATTTTAGCTAAGGTTTTTAAGAAACAGCTCCAACACTCATACCTTATTGGCAAGCTACGTTACATTAAATTAGGAGTAAAAAGGAAGTATAATAGTTATATTCCAATATCCTAATCAATTTTTAAAGCACTTTTTTCTTGCACATGGTAAGTACCCCCCTGCGTTTAAAGCTTTTGAAGTGTCTGCGTCGCGTTAAGGTAGGACAGTAATTCTGTCCTTAAGTAGAGAGCCTATACAATGACTAACCTCATCACTTGCTACTCAAGTGCGCAGTACGTTGGAATTTAAGGAGAAGGAAGAAGGCTATGGAAGGAATGGAAGGAGATGGAAATTTAATTCCAATATGTCTTGTATTATGATTATAAAGTAGATAGCGTTCCACAAAAGAGTTTACGTTCTTTCTACTATGCTTATTACTATGCTGTCATTCTTGTCCTCTTTCGCGCCACCAAAAAGTCACGTATTAAATGTTTTTAATTACAAGGTGATGAATTTACGACTAATTGGTTAATTGCGACAAAAGAAAGGAAGTAATCCCTCCTTCCCCAATACACAGAAGAGTTTTCCATTTTGAAAAAGTAAATATTTCTCAGAGATCTGTGGTATGTTACAAAGATTTAATTTTAAATACAGTTTTTCAGTATTTGCTTTACAAATGAATAAGTAAGTTCTATGAACCTTACTTTCAGACTTTATGGTACGTACACCGTTAAGTTGATTTACCACTTAGTTAATTAAATTTCTTTCATAAAAGTTAAGATTAAACAATGTCCAATTTATGTTCTGCCATCGAGCAGGAGAATTTGTTTCACTAACGGCGAATGTCAAGAAACTTTATTTCATTACATTCATTAGGCGTTTGGACGTGTTAATATTAACTACCTCTTTGTTTTAAATTTTCTCTTCCTCGAGTCCCCGTGCACAATTTTTCATACAGCTAGCAATTAACACCAGCGGGGAGCCTATGGTTAAACTGAACATTAGCTATCAACACGTTCAACACCGGTGGTTTTACTTTTATTTTCTGCCACTGCTATCGTCATTTATTTCCATGTGCATTATTTGTTTCACTGTCTGAGTTTTGACACACTTTATACAAAATATCTTACTGGCAATCATTCATCACCTTTTTACAATTTCTAAAAATGATATGAAAGAATACTTATTTAATATTTGTTCTTTCCTTTGAAGTAAGCTTTTTTGGTTTGTTGTTATATTTATTGTTTAATGTACCAAAAACTGCAATAACTCTTTTATATGGGTTTTCTGAATTAACAATAGATCATTTAAATGCTTAGTACACTACCGCTGTCACAGTTTAGTCTAACATAGTAAATCTGTAGGTTTCAGGCAAACTCGAGCTCACAGCATAATAGACAGTACGGAATACTGTAGGTGGTCCTGTCATGTGAGCCTGTAGGGAAGTCAGTTATGTTGTAGAGAAAAAAGGGACAACCTAGCAGTTGAATCCAGAATCTGGAACTGAACTTTGGAGTTTTGCTTCTTATATTACAATTTCGCCAGTTTTTACTAATTGGGTGTCACAGAATACCTGTTCTGTTTCACTTAGGATAATCTAACAGTTGACATTCTTTGAATGGTAAGAAAAGTATGAACTTCTTAATACTAATTACTACTTCTTACTTTTTCCTTACAACCTGCTTTCGATTGCTAATAGATTTATTTTACTGTAGCAGCAAATACAGAGCGATATTTTTTAAGAACTGATCTTTTATCATAAATTCAGCGTTTACATGTAACTGAGATTTTGGTTTGAATATTGCTCTCAAACCACCTATTAAAATTAAAAATTAACTTTTTCGCAATCGTAATTATACTGATCAGCCGTATATTACACAGTTAGTAGCAACATAAATGTACCACCATCTGAGAGACTTTTCTTTTAACAGCAAACATGTTATGGACCTAGCAAAACTCGTTGCAACGTTAATAACTTTAATAAAAAATCACTTGATGTTAACAGCAATTACATCTTAACTGTACCGTAAAAAACATTTGTCGAAATAATACTTACCAGCTATGTGATTTTAGATAAGACTCACTGTATGAGTAAATGGAACTGTAGATACTTTTCAAATGTACCATATACAAAATAATACAGTGTACATGTATGTACTTTTAGAATTTCGTTAAGTCGCTGTTAACGCCTTTAGGTAGCTGTTAAAACCAGTGCACTATAAGAAATCATACTGCATTGACACAAGCCTTTCCATCGGAAAAATATTTGATCCTCTGCCGTAAACTGTTAATTATTTCACCTGATTTTGTCGATTGTTTGTGTCGCTCTGACGCTGACAGCGTACGAAATCAGAAAGAAAAATTTCCTCCAAACCGAATAGTGATTTCGTGCTTAGTAATAAGGTTTTTTTTTTTTTAGTGAGACTTTGAGAATTCGTTTCGAATCCCGGTGAGATATTAGCCACTGTCAAGGCTTTATGTGAAAAATGCGAGGATACTCAATGGTTCGACTTTCGGTTGAAGCTACAATCCCTACCTCTTGGTACGCATTCTGGGTTAAGTCCCAACAGGGTCACAATGTGTGGCAACGTGATATGTTATTACTAAGTTGGATCAGTGGTTAAGGACTTGCTTTCAAAAATTCAGGGCCCGGTCACGGATCAGGAAGTTTTAGGAGTTGTGGTTGATCGTATGTGCTACGCCAGGACTTTCCGTGGTTCATAGTTCACATTAAACTGTAGGTGCAGACACGATAGAGGCGGAATGTGCGGCAAAGCTAAGCTCTGTCTCCATGTCGCTAAACGACGCTACTTACTTTTTTTAGTATCTTAACAAGGCCACAATGAAGTACCTCCATCGCATTTGTTGGCTAGATCCGTGCCTGGGCCAGTTCTGCGGCGCCGGGCGCGAGTGTCGCCTGGATGTGTCTGGCTCTCCGGTCTGCGAGTGTCGCCACTCCTGCCCGCCGCCACCGCGGCGCCACCGTCGCGCGGGCGGCGTGTGCGGCACGGACGGGCGCCGCTACCTGTCACACTGCCTGTTGCACCGTGCTGCCTGCCTGCGGGGGCAGCCGGTCGCCGTCGACAGGAACGACGCCTGTCTGCAGCAGACACCAGACAACGGTGCGTAACACAGCCACTTGGCAGTATAAACGGTTACACTTTCAGTCCAGTACAAAATGTTTCAGGTATTGAATTCATCAACTGTTGTCAAGTATATAAGAAAATTGCTGTTAACATTATAGAACAATCGTTTCACCAAAACGAATTCCATTTGTTGAGTAGCGATATTTCAGAACACAATTCGAAAAACTACCACCTAATAGATAGTCAAGTGACAGACGGTTGGCACACACAATTTGAAAACACCGACTTTTGATACCCATGATATAAGTTAAGAAAGTGAACGTCACCGCCTTCTGAGAATGAAGATAATATTGTTGCTTTTCAAAATAGAAGAACCATAACATTATGCTTAATTTATGGGCAAACATACTCTTTATCATAGTGTATCCACATTTTCCCAATGAAATAAACAATTTTTATTTCGTAATTCAATCTGTCCCTCAATAAGTCCAAAACGGATATTGAGTTTGTTCCAGTTTCACTAAAACAAATTCCATGTGTTGAGTAGCGATATTTCAGAACACAATTCGAAAAACTACCACCTAATAGATAGTCAAGTGACAGACGGTTGGCACAAACAATTTGAAACCACCGACTATTGATACCCATGATAAAAGTTAAGAAAGTGAACGTCACCGCCTTCTGAGAATGAAGATAATATTGTTGCTTTTCAAAAACGAAGAACCATAACATTATGCTTAATTTATCCACATTTTCCCAATCAAATAACCAATTTTTATTTCGTAGTTCAATCTGTCCCTCAAAAGTCCAAAACGGATATTGAGTTTGTTCCAAAAGCATGTAAACATGATGCTGACAGTTGTATTAAAGGCTTCGTAAATATTATGCTGTTCAAAGCAGGACTGATTTGCGACTGGCTTCCTATCGGAACAAAATCAGTGGTTTTGGACAAGTTCAGTACTTTTGTACTTTCCATTATTTCAGTGAGATAGTGTTTTAAAGCTAACATCTACAATCAAACGACAAAAATTAAATGTTAAACGTTAACTCGTTATTATTAATGACCTGGTGTGATGTTAACAAAAGTTCAATCGTATGAAATTGGTTACTACCCTGCGCAATGATTAACACAAGCAGTACTCTGGGCAGACATACCAAAATCAATTTGGTGTGTTCAGAATATTATCTAGTACTCGTAGTACTGAAATTAGCCTACAATTATTTTTCCTCCTCTTCATGGTAATCAACCTGGAATGCTATTCTTGTTCGTTATATAGTTGGTTAGAAGCTAGGGAGCGTCCATAAACTACGTGGTTCCGTCAAAAATGTCGGGGGGGAGGGGGCGAACTACATAGAGGGGTGTCAGAGTCAAGCCTTTCACTCATTTTACTCACCACAGTTAAAATAGGGTATAGAATACACAACAGAATGTGAATATTTATTTCCATCATTTAATTATCTCAATAGTTTGGATACTTTACATACTGACAGTGGCGCGCATGCGTGTAACTTGAAGTCATAGTGTTCGGGTGGCATGGTCAGGTGCATCTGAAACAGCCGACACGCGACAGTTTTCATTCGGATCTTCCGCGTGTCACCACCCCACTAAATTTTATTTGTAAGTGCGTCTTTAATTGTAAAGCCTTATTTCAAGTTCAAATTGTGATGTGAAATGGTGCTGTACAACAAAGGTTACGAGGTTTATGGATTTACAGCGACTTTTCAGTTTCCAAAACGGTGTCGATAAAAATGGAAATCTTTTAAGCAGGACAAAGCATCATTACTTAGTAATGTAGAAAGAAAAGTTACATAACTGCAGCAAATGAAAACATAAGAATTCAGCTCTTTTGAGGTTTTTTGTGGAAAATACAGATTGTTCTATTTTATCATTTGATAAACAATGTTGAATGAAATGACGAATGGTTATTAATAATACCTCAAGAAGAAAAAGATCCCTGTCTGTATCTGAGAAAATTTTTTGCCAATAATATGTATAACTATAAAAGAATATAAATCAAATATCAGTCGTGTTTAGTATAAACTCAATCATTTTAAGGATAATGTTGTACACGAATACATCAAGACGATATTCTGGAATTAGTAGGAAAAAAACAGCTTTCCACATGGGGGAAGGGGGGAGGAATTAATATCATAAGTTGAGTCGTCAAGCAACATGGGGGAGGAAGTTAAAAACAGGGCCAAAATGGAGCCACGTAATATATGAATGCTCCCGAATACCAGGACAATTATAATTGCCGTAATGCCCGTTATTACCTACACCAATGTGGAGATATGTTTCAGGGGCAGTGGGCGCTGATCCAGGCCTGCAGTATAACTCTGTGTCTGCTGTTCCCTCGCACGACGGCTGTAGTCTGCAGCAGTACGAGGTCATGAAGGTGAGCCTTAACTGGACTCCTATCCTTTATTACTCTTACGTTTGCTCGTAAACTATACATACTAGTATTTTTTTTCAAAGTTCTTTCCTTTTAGGAAAAATTTTCTCCATTACTAATACACTACGAAATCTTCGCTCTAGACATGTGGAACCACATTTAAAAAGCTTCTTCATACAAGAAAATCTAAGCTTCACAATACACTAAGAAAGGAAGGAAACACTAGACACCACCAACACAATCCAAGCAGCTTCTGTACAGAATCAGGAAGTAATAAGTCCATGGTGCAGTCTAAAATCACCTAATTACTTACATGATCACACTGATGAGGATTTTAACAGGCTGAAGATATTTAGCATTACGCGGGACATCTGCAAGCTAATAACGGAGTAAAAAAGGAATGAATTGAGTATCCAGTTTTAGGATACCGTTCCTTTAAATTATTGCAACATGATACAACTGGAATCAGAAGCACCTTCTCTATTCCTTTTTACGAGAAATCAGTTAATTAAATTTTCTCTTAAACAGAATCTCCAAAAGTTTCAATATTCAGCTGCACGTTCAAAATATTTAATCACTGACTGCACATGTATGTCATCTGACCGAACATAAATCTGAACTAAACTGGAAATAAGCACAGATTCTAGCTATTTCTTCTTTCCTTTGATTCGATTAGTTAACAGTGGAAGTGTTTAAACTGAGTTTTACATTATATTGGTTCTGTTTCTGCAGGCTAATTTTGAAATTTTGTTCTTTTAATGCTTGTGTTTTCTTACGCGTTTGAGATGATATAACAGATGTCAAGATGTTTAGAGCAGAAAGTTTTAATAAAGAGTCTGGTTATTAACATAATTGCAAGAAATTTACAAATTCGTCAAAAACGCGTGCCTAATTAATACTCGCTGACAGACAAATGCGATAAAGGAATCTATGGTTTTATTTTGCCTTTTGCTATTACTCTCATTTAATTTTATTTAATGTAATTTAATTGTGATGGTGTGCACGCTCTGATGGCAGTTTCCATACGCACACCTTTTCCCCCTTTTCTGTACCCACTTACATTTGTTCTCTACAAATTTCAGCTTTAAATTCTTTCAGTGCTTTTGGTAAATAATTCATCAATTCTCCTAGTAACTAATTCCAATACCTGACCCCTTCTCTCAGAAAGAAAATCATCCCAGACCCTTGTATCTGAAATCGAGTGCCAGCTTGTGGTCGGGATCATCTTTTCCCTTCCATGCACTTCTCTTAGTTTTTACACCAATATCTTTCCACACCTCATAACCAATATACGTCTTGTGTACTGCCATGATATTCTTCATCCTCCTCCTGTTTTCAAGTGATTCCCATTCCAAATCCTTTATTATATGAGTTACTGATTGTGTGCTGCTGTAATTTCCAGAGAAAAATCTAGCAGCGCTTCTTTCCAACCAACTCGTATTCCTGTATTTGATACCCAAAGTGTTGGTCCCATTCTGCGTCACCAGATTCAAGCAATGGTTTTACCAAAGTTTTGTAACCCAGGTCCGTTACTTCTCTGGTACATCCACTTATCACTCTCCAACAAGTGAAGGAATATGAAATCTTATCCTACTGCTTGTACCAGATGAGTTTGTTATCAAATATTATGCCAAGGTATTTGCATATCAAGTCTTCAACAAGCGATTCTTTCCTCACCTTATAATCATAAATAAAGCTTTATTTTTTTATCTGTACTATAATAAGCTGACTCTTCTTTGAATTTATCTTCATTCCATGTTGCCTGTCCAGTTAGACGTTCTGTCCAGTTGATCCTGCAGCTCGTCAAAGTTTTCTACCGATTTGAAATTATTGTAAGACATTATAGCAAATTTCGTCTTTCTATGCCGTGATACCAGATTGTAAAGTTGTAGGTTTCTTTGTTCGCCTGTGGAAAAAACATTTGTTACAAACATATAACGCTAGACATATTAGTTATAAGTTCTTACTATTTCAGTCCAGGGAAATCTATGACTAGTGATTTGTTGCGAATCACACCAAAACCTCGCATATGAATGAATGACTTAGGATTTTACTTTGTTTAGATGGTCACAAGATTTAAAAAGTTGATATCGAATGGTCGATTGTCGACGAAAAATAATACAACCTTCCAGTCTGAAGGACAAATCTTGGTTACATTCTGCATTTTTTGTAACTAAATTGCGTATCGAAACTTTTGGTTCACTCGTACAGCAAGCAGAGTTGGACTTCTAGATCCGGTTGCTAATTTTCTCAGATGTAGGCTATGGGGAATCTGTGGATAGGGACATATTCAGTGATAATGTTGAAGACCTAGATTTTAAAGTTGTTACCAAGTTCTAAAACAACTGAGAGGAATTTGAAGTGTCCCTCTAAACATTTCAGACTGCTGCATCATCAGATTCTCCCTCAACTTCTTCTACACCTTTGTGCTAATGCTCTTTCATCACCGCTTGTTCAAGGACAATCTTCTGCTGTACAATCACGCAAAGCTGATGTCTGAAGACAAGAGGAGCTCTGGCAAGGAATACCTGGTGAGCATCATGTTCAGCCACTACGACCAGAACAACGATGGCGCTCTCGAGATAGAAGAGCTCGACAAGGTAAGCAGCATTCGCTCTGTTTGAATTGGTAGGCTTATAAAATGAATGGAAAATCTAGCTATTGTTGTATTTTGCTACTTCACCTTTTATGTGATCAGTTCATGTTAAACGCTTTCTCATATATTTATTTTATGCTGACTTAATATTCTAACAGACATACGAAATAGAAATTCTGACCAAGAGTTTTCCGATGCAGCCAGAGTCAGGATCCGAAACGTTGCTTTGTATTTCTACTGACGCGCTATCCCGGTGGAAAGCTCGAGAATATTTTACGCAACATTAATAATGTTCTTTTAAAAAGCAAAATTTCAACTCCCTTAGTCATTAAACTCATTATAGTTCTGAATCTATAGATGGAAAACTAGAAGACACAATACTTAGTACTCTGCATGAATTGCAAATGTGTTTACCAAACTCCAACAACTGAATGGAAAACCGAACTTGACAGTAGCTGTCGGAAATAGTCATTTGCTGTGGAAGGTTGTGAAGGAGATGAGTCCATCAGAATTGTGATCTATGCTGACAGTCAAGGCTAACAAAAGTTATACAGGATTTACAATTCTGACTACACACTCGCAGCAAAGCCCTATTCTGATAACGCTTATTAATAATGCATTAATTACTAATAATACGTTACTACTAAAATCAGAAAAGGAGCTTGAGAAGGGTACCTAATATTAATACGATTTCAGAACAATAAGAGTATGACCAGAAAAGTTTTCTTCTTATTTTTCACCACAATCTGCCTGCATTTTGGGGTCGGCTGACTTCAATAAATTTTACTCATCGTTGGAAGGGTAAATTTGGAGCTTTGTTTTTACGGGCGCATGCCCTTGCTGACGCCAATCGTTTTATACCTACTGCTACGTGTAATAAGTATTAACTGTAGTAATCAGTCTGTGAAACGTGTAGCTTTGTTCAACGTGTGCCAAGTGTATTTTTTATTTGTGAAATTTGTAGTTTATGAGGCAGAGATTGGGTACTGTCCCACCATTCACCATCATGGCTGTCCCCAACCCAGTGTGCGATGTCTCAAGGCACTTATCCGCTCTAGGGCTAGTAATATATATGATGGTTTCATTTTTTTCAATAACTAGAATCATTGGTATATTTTTTGGTGCTAATAGCGCACGAATGGTATTAGAATCATGCATAACAATAATTTTCTTTTTGTTTGGTAGACTGTAGAAGACTGAACTAAAATGATAGTAGTTACAATTGGTGCCACTGAATCCTTGACAGGGAACTACATTCAAGTAACGTCTTTGCTTAAGAGGACCCATTAAGAAACATCTTGCTTAACAAGTCGGACGACTTTGTATGTCGGTCACATTCTGTAAAACACAACAGCGTGCCTTTGAGATTGCAGCGGCTAAATAAACGCACGTCAGGGTATAAAATGACCGGTTTTTTTTGGTGGCAATTTGTATAACGGATGACGTGCTGCCTTCAGCTGCGAGGCGAAACAAAAGCCGTACATACATAAAAGCTGCCTCGCATAC
Source organism: Vandiemenella viatica (assembly GCA_031002005.1). Classification (NCBI taxonomy): domain Eukaryota; kingdom Metazoa; phylum Arthropoda; class Insecta; order Orthoptera; family Morabidae; genus Vandiemenella; species Vandiemenella viatica. Next base: position 14,544,169 of record JARYHS010013631.1, on the reverse strand, counting down.
GTATCCCACAAATTAAGGCCCCATTTATATGGTCTTTCACCTCAATCTTTTCCACAGGCTGTTTCACGCATTACATCAGTCCTCTGTGCTAGTTGTAAAGCTACGCAGAGCTCACTTAACATTGACTGGTGCACACTAAATGTGAAAGATTCTAAAGTAATAATGACCTTCCATTATCATTACACTACCACTTTAACTAAATAAATTCCTGCAAATAAATGAAATTATATTGTTTACAAAATCTATGAATAATTATCGAGTCAAAATATTATACTGTGTCACCTGATCAACAGGAGAAATAATTTTGTGTTTAGTTGAATGATTACAATAATTATTAATTTTCTTTTATCTATTGGATTTAAGTATATTATTGCCGACATCTGTGAGTGCTACCATATGTAGATATTTTATAATACATTAAAAAATTGTAATTTAAGAAACTGTTAAGACTTTTTTAATTATGCGTATTAGTCGTGAAAGTAATTATATCATTATTTTGAGAAAAATTAAAAACATTTTGATTGATATAAATTAATTTTAACACAGATGATAGTTTGTTCGGGCCTTCAGCCATTGTTTAAATTCTTGAATAAGGTCAACAGACCAGTAAATTGACTGGCGACCGCCAGTGGTTATTCAAGAAAATTCACTATTGAGTAGCTTTCCGTGCACGCTTTGAGTGAGTATAGTCTGTCATTAAACTTCGCCTGAATGTAACGCATTTTGGATCGAAACTAGCCACAGGAAAATTTGTCTGTGCCATGGAGAACAATCCTGATATAGGTGTTTTGTCATCGTATGCGAAAAAATGTTATGTGAAGTCAAACGACAAGTTAATCATTTCTGAAAGTACTTCAAGTCTTTTAAGTACCTTAATTAATGAAGTATTGAAATTTTATGGCATTAAAGATAACCTGGTGATAGTATTACTCTTTAGTCTGGTTTTGATTCACAACAAACAAAAATACGTAGTTTCACATCATCAATAATTTTCTCTTGTTTAATTTGAAAAGTATATTTTAGAGTAGATGATTTCATTTGACTATATTTATTCACCACTGTCATTAATATTATTTTAAGCATCCAAAACATCTTTTTTGTATATATTTTCCAACGCTATTAGTAAACCACTCGATCCTCTCGATTCCGTCTGTAATTCCAACAAGAACTTAAATACGTTTGTACTGTTCATTATACTCCAACTTTCTTGTAGGACGACTTCTTGTCTGAAGCCACCGTAACAGTTCTAAACTATTATTCACTGAAGGTAACCTCTTAGTTTTCCTGCCCCCTTTTCTTCTCGGTTGCATGTTACAAACTTTTCTAATAAAATCCAAGTTAGCTTTAAATAACTGAAATAGTATTTTATAACAGGAAAATAACAAAACATTTTCGTTATATACAATTTTATTTACCTTCAACTAAAAGACTTTATGAGCAACTCAGTAAATCGAGAACAATGATTTGAAAATTATTTATTCGCAGATTATATGATGTCTATTATTGTACAAAAACTTTTCCAGTCCCTCATCTGAATAGGAAATAGTCTGGATTTCCAAAAGACATTATCATCTTCATTAAGTCATCTTATAATTCAATTTTTTTATTGGAGAAAAAAAGAAGTTATTCCGGATCCAGTCAACGCATTATAGCTTGCCGTACAAACTTGTTATACTCGGAAAAGTGTTTTTGTTGTTTTTTGCGATGTGGGGCTGAGGTGACAGGGTCTTGAGAGATGAATCAGCCAATTGCGATTCAACAGAATTTCTGGTGTGAGAGATGGAAGGTTATGTCTCAGTTCTTAAAACGTCGATATAAATGTTAATAATACGTGACCGCCTCCATATTCTTAAGTTTGGGTGAAATATAGCTCTTATAATCAGAAATTTATGTTTTTATTTCGTTTCAAACCTAATTTTCCAAATTTGCTAATTTCTGGTGATTCCCACGATGGGATTCGTTCTTAATAGGTGTCTAAGTAGTGCAGTTTCTAGCCGGATGTGAGAATTTTGGGGAACATTTCATATCGATGGGGTGTAAATCTCACAATGATACTGAATATCGTTTAAAATAATGTTTAATAAATTCCAGAGTACGTGACAACACGGTTTCCCACTAGGCTGGATGTTGTCGATAATGTAGAGATATAGCGCATTTCATGACTCGTGTTCAGAGAAGTGGAGAAAAACGTAAACAGACAAGGGACTAATGATACTGCAATCACAAAATACAGTAATATATATATATGACAGTCTAAAAGCTGTGTCATTGAACAATAAAAATGTAGACAGCGGGGACTGTTGAAATATAGCCCAGAACCGAACAGTACAAATGTGGATGCGAGAGTGTACGGCCAGGTTGTAAATGCGAGTGTGAGAAGTCAATATGAAGTGGCGGGAGTGAAGGGGCACAGTGCCCATCGGGATACGCGAGTGGACAGATGTATTTCAGAGCCACTCCCTATCAACACGCTGGCAGTGGGATGCACTGGCGAGTTTAGGTAGCTGCCCAATGTCTAAGCTGACAGTAAGCGGTTGATGTCGTTCGAATGCCACAGTTTCCGATTATAAAAGAAAATGCGTTTAGCATAGATTCTGTTCACCAGTGCTCAGTGGTTTAAAATACGAGTGAATTCATTCATTCATTTTACTAAAATAAGTGAAATATTATTTTAAACAATATATCTTATGATCATGTCTTAAAATGTGTTTTTTGATAAATAGTCTAAGCGGTAAATCTTAATGTCAAACGTAGACTACGTTCTGGCCTACAACTGAACAGCACCACAAGAAATTTTTCATACATCTCTTAGCGGTAAAATAATATGATATGCCACCACTAAATATTAAACTTAACAATGCAAATGATATTCCAAAACAACTCAAGATACCAGTATCGGTACTCAACAGGTTTTCAACAAGATGTAGCTGAAAGTGGAGTAATTTAAATTAAAAAAATAAAAAAACGTAATGCTGGGGCACCTGAATAACTTCCTATTGTGTATTCGACCTAATTTTTAATCATGCTATATCATTTCTAAAATATTGCTTTAGGGGAATTCTGTTTTCAAATTATGGTTCATGCATAAACCCCGGGCCATATTCCCAGCCATCCGCTACCAGAAATGGCATTCGCAGAAAGTTATTTAGCTGAATCGAATTCTGTGTTTTTCGACGCTAATTAACTCACTGATTGATGGTGAGTTAAGATGGCCGCCGCGTCGTGTCGCCAGTCGGGTCGCTCTCGCTTTTGATCGCGATACTTGTGGAAAAACGAAACTTTGAGTGTTTAGTATAAAACACATAGTTTAAGAAAGTGTTCTAGGACCTGTGCGCGAGGGGACGTAGGGCTTTTCGAGGCGTTGAGTTTTTTATCGAGTGATGATCGATTGATTGGTGCGTGGCTGGCGTGCGAACAGGTTCCTCGCCGCGAGCGCTGTCGTCGAGCTGAGTCGGCGCCTTCCAACCTGCCAGCGGTGCTCTGCCGAGTCAACGGCTACGCGCGGCGCACACGCCGCGCCGGACACCTGATGCCGGCGATCAGCTGCGGTGAGTCACTACAGTAAACAACTATTCTGCTACCGCCAACATGGGGTCACCAGAAGAAAACTCTGACACGGTTTTAAAAAAGTGTAGTGAAAAAACTGGAAACGAGTATGTGGAACTAGTAAAGCATCTAAACGATTTTTGTGGCCAAAAACTCACTGAAGTTAGAGTTAGAGAAATAAAAGATAAGCTAGCCTGCTGGGCAATAAACATCGCCTTCTTGGAGGGCCAGTTGTCTCAGCTAGGAAAGGAAAATGAAACACTCAAAAAAGAAAATGAGCAACTCAAACAAAATAGAGGAGGAATAGTCCCCAGCTATGCTGCAATGGCGAAATCTGGAGGATCGACTGGTGTGAATCCTAAAATCACTCAGTCCACAAAAAGTGCGGTTTTCATTACTTCCAAAGGGGGGGAGAACCCGAAGCAAGTGGCTGAACAAGTTACAAAAATCATAAAACCTGGGAGGGATAAAATTAGAATCAACAGAATTCGCACAACTAACAATGCTATTATAGTGGAAACAGAATCTCCTGAGGACTCGCAAAAAATTTTAAATAACAAGGAACTGGCTGAAAAGATGCAATGTGAACTCCCTAGAAAACGAAGGCCACTCATGATATTTTATGACATACCAATAACAATTCATGTAGACAACCTTGCTGATGCTGTCTACCAGCAAAACCTTGAGGATAAAATAGAGAAAGGACAATTTATGGATGGTTTTCAACCAAAATTTAAGACTGGACCTAGAGAAAGAGCAACAGTTCATCATGTTGTGGAGGTGAGTCCTTCTGTTAGGAAACTTCTGTTGCAGCAAAAGAAAGTCTTCTTAGAATTTTCTGCTATAGCAGTGAAAGACTACGTTGTCGTTCCAAAATGCAATAAATGTTTGGATTTAGGACACGTCAGTAAGCATTGTAAGAAGAACAATAGTTCTTGTTCACACTGTGGAGAAGAAAACCACCAAAGGGATCAGTGCAAGAAAAGTTCTCAACCTTCAATATGCATACCGTGTAACAGACGGGGAAAAAGCTGCAACAAGAAGGGCAAAGAGTGTCCTACCTACCAATTACTCCTACAACGAGCTGTAAACAGGACTGATTATGGATAGTTTACTACAAGGAATAGATATGGGAAACGACATATACTCTCAACTGGCTAATGTAATCAGGAAAATAGTTGAGGATGTAATTGGGAAGCAGACTACAAAAACGAAAGGAAACCCCCCTTCAAGACAAAAAAGAAATGCAAAAAGGGCTGCCTGCTTCAGAGAGAAACTAAAAATGGAGAAGAATCGTAAGAAACAAGATGTTGGAACGCAGACGGACGACCACTTATTACAGATTAATGAAATCTCTTCGAGTTCCACCAGTCATCCCCGGAACCCTTATGTCAAAAGGATTGGTCTGGGATGGAATACAGACAGACCAATTTGGGTTGAACATTACTCACGACCTGTAGCGAGTCCAAAATTGGAGAAACAACCGCTGAAGATTGGAAACATAGAAGACAGACGCAGTTCTGTAAACCCTAAAACAATATACAGTGATTTTGAAACTAATTTAAAACTCGGTCGTCTGGAGGAGGCTCCGAATCTAAATGTGGCGCTGAGGCATCTAACTCGAATAGCGCATCCGGCCGGTAAATACGTAACCTTCCCTCAGCTAGAAGCGATTGATCGTATACATCTAAAATCTATCAATCTTCCTACAGAGACTTCTCAGCTTCTCTCTCTTGTGCATAAAGTCTTCGAAAGAAGGAATGAAACTTTTGATCCTGATCAAATATATAAACAGTACGTATTAACTCATGGGCGTATAGTTTTCGATTCAAAACTCCCGTGGCCACAGTGCAATATCCACACCAGACATCCATAAAACACAAAATGTCTTGTAAGCTACGAATTGCACAACTAAACGCCAGGAGAAGCAAGTTGGTTTTGCAGGAGGTGAGGAAGCTGTCAGAGGAACATAAATGGGATGTCATATGCCTTCAGGAGACACATTCATGCTTCGGGAAGATTCCTTACATGCCGGCATCGTCACAGATAATCTCAACAGGTAGAAACCCTATGACAGCAATAGTAGTGCTATCCAGACAAGTTACTGTAACTAAGATAGTGCAGTTCTGTGATGAACATACGACATGTGTGGAACTCATTGCTGACTGGGGTAGTGTAATTCTCGTCAACATGTATTTTCAATATAGTGATCCCATTGAACCATACATTGGGAAGATAAGAGAAGTGTGCACTGCCCTAGACAACAGACCAATAGTGATAATGGCTGACGCCAATGCTAGATCCGAACTCTGGCATAGCGGGGAGACAAATATGAGAGGCGAGCTTTTAGTGGAAGCTATTAGTGAACTGAATCTAGAAGTAAGAAATCTACCACATAAACCCTACACATTTAGCAACCGAGCAGGAGCTAGGTCAAACATTGATGTAACAATGACCAATCTGCGAGGTGGGAACTTATTGAGGAATTGGAACGTTTTAGAATTTTTAACTACCAGTGATCACAATGTTATTACTTTTGAGTTGGTCAGAGGGAGGAACGATTTTGACACATCGGAGGCGCAGACTTCCAAGGTGCATTACAACATCCGACAGGCAGACTGGAACAGGCTGAGGGAAAGTTTTACACAACAAGAAATCCTATTAGATGATAATGATGTAGATCGAGCCGCAAAGAACCTTACTCGGGCACTCCAAATATCAATGAGGAGATCTATTCCTCTTAAGAGAACCATTGGCACAGTCGACAGACCTTGGACTGATAGACTGCAAAGACTACGACAAAGGATGCACAAAGCAAGAAAAGATTACCAACGTTGCCTCATCTACAACGTTAGAGGACAGCTCCTGGAAAGATACAGACAAATTAAGAGTGAATTCCGAGAGCTGTTAATACTAAGTAAACAAAAAAGCTGGGAAACATTTGTGAAAACAAACTTGCGTACAGACCCCTGGGGTATCCCATACAAAATTGCAGCAGGGAAGGTAAAACCCCCAACTACACTGTCTACTGTACAGAAACAAGATGGAACCATGACTACGAGCTGGAAATCTACTTCAGAAGTGTTACTCCAGGAACTCCTTCCAGATGATAAAATGGAAGATGACGAGATGGAGCACAGAGCGCTCCGTCTGGAAATTGACCAACATAGGCAAAGTACCACTGACACTCCTGATATTAGCATCTTGGAGGTAGTACAAGCAATAAATGCCTTGTCCAGGAATAAAGCTCCGGGTCCGGATGGTATTCCAGCTGAAGTAGTACAAGAACTGGTAGTGCCAGTAGCCCCCACTCTGTGTAAGCTCTATAATGCATGCCTGCATCAGGGAAGAGTACCAAACATCTGGAAGCAGAGTGAGATATTAATCATCAAGAAGGGAGATGACAAGGATCCAAAATTACCTAAATCATATCGACCCATCTGTTTGCTAAACGTGCTGGGAAAAATACAAGAAAAGGTGCTGTGCAAGAGGTTACAAGAACATTGGGAGAAGGAAGGGATGAATCCAAACCAATATGGATTCAGAGCGGGGAGATCTACAGAAGATGCAATCAACCGGACAATGAATCTAATACAGAACTCAAATCAGAATTACGTGATAGGGGTCCTTGTCGATATATCTGGGGCATTTGATAATCTATGGTGGCCTGCACTTTTTGCACGGCTTAAGGAACTTAATTGTCCAAAGAACTTGTATAACACCTTTAAAGATTACTGTAAGAACAGATATGTTAAACTTAGGTGTCCTGGAGTATCCATTGATAAAAAACTAACAAAGGGTTGCCCACAGGGATCCATTTTTGGTCCGATATTTTGGAACATTGGGCTTGAACCGGGAATGGCAAGGCTGCAAAGAATGCCGGAACTCCTGGGACTTGTTGCATTTGCAGATGACCTATTCTTAATTATAGAAGGTAAAACCAGAGCCGAAATTGAGGCTAAAAGCGCAAAGGTTCTGCGTGAACTCAGTCGATGGTGCAGACAAGTCAAACTAAGATTAGCACCTCAAAAAACTTGTTATATGTTACTGAAAGGCAGATTACAGAGCAATCCAACCATTAAAATAGACGGAGTTACAATAAGAAGAAGTCCCTTCAGTCGATACCTTGGTGTGAAATTAGACGAAAGTCTAAATTTTATGGCCCATATGGAGGAAGCATGTGGGAGAGCCACCTCAGTCATGAATAAATTAATCAGTATGGGACAAAGGCGTTTCCAACTTTCACCGCTTGTTATTCGAATATACCACAATACAATTTTAACTTCAATTGTAGGGTATGCAGCCAGCGTCTGGGCGAAACACCTCAGAAAAGTAAAACCCAGCAAACTTTTGAGGAGGACACAGCGAAGTATTCTAATCAGGCTGAGTGGTGCTTACAAAACAACAGCAACTGATGCCCTTACCGTGGCACTGGGGGTGTGGCCTCTGGACTTGGAAGTTCGCAAGCGGGGAGCATTATACTGGCTCAGGAAAGGGAATCCGGAACAGGTAGAGAAAATCACGGGAGCACCAGCAACAACAGCTGCAGAAGTAAACAAATTGTTATTGGAAGAATGGCAGCAAAGGTGGAATGATAGCTCAACAGGAAGAAGGACATATGATATGTTTCCAAGTGTCTGTGAAAGACTCAAAATGTCACATCTACTCCCATCGCCTGGGCTGGTACATTACATAACAGGACATGGCCCTTACAACAGTGAATTGCAAAGAAGAGGAGTAGTGGACAATGGTAGCTGTGACTGCGGAAGCGAGGGCACTCCGGAACATGTTGTATGGGAGTGTATTTCAACAGCGGAACAAAGAACCCCATATCAGCAAATATTACAGGGCAGGCGAATTTTTGAAATATTGCGTGACCAGGAATTGTGGTACTATCTTGATGAAGCTTGCAATCTGGCCTCACAAGCAGCCAAAGAAAGGTTCTTGGCACTTAGAAACCGTTTCAACCGACAGCGACCAGCGACCGAGCAGTTATAATTCCTGAATAAAGAAACTCCCGATGGGTCGAAGGAGGACGCCTCTACTTCCAGAAGTCATCTCCTGAGGGAGGTAAGTTACTCCGAAGTGGCTGTGCCGGGAGTAAATGTGTAAAAGTGTCATAAATGTACAAAGTGAGAAACAGTGGGACAACAGTGAAATAAGTGATTTGTGTATGTGAAAGTTTCTTTGTTTAATTATATATAGTAGTATTGTGTGTGAATGTATGTTATTCAAATTACTAATTTACAGTATATATGTATATATCAAAAACACTAACACATCATATACATTCTTACACATTGTTAATTTAATTATGTAACAAATTTTTGTGAAATTTGATAAGTTTATGCGTTACTAACTTGTTTTACATCCTGAACAATATTTAGCTATTAGCTGCAAACTATAATTTCATCTTATGTACCTTTTGTAATATATTGGAAATATGGGCCCAGAGTAGAAACTAGGTGCTGGGCTATTATGTACCAGGATATAAAAATAAAAAAAAAAATAACTCACTGATTCTCTGGGCACATGCTGTTTTCAAAAGCGTAAATCTCAACACGCGCTGAACAATTAGCAGTGTTCAATACTTTTTGATTAAACCTTGTAGCATGATATGATTTGAACCTTCCTGTGTCTACTTTAATGACGCTCAGAGCCTGCTTAAACCAATTCACCTGATGTATGACTGATTTAAGTTAATACATTTACTGTGTCGCTCTAAGCCAACTGTGATTTGTGTAATTTTCAATCACACAGATAATCTATTTCACTATCTCTATCGTCCGAATATCTTCGCTAAAATTACATTCCAGTTATTGTTCGGGAAAAATGAGTCTCTTTTTTGCTGCCGCACTTTGAAAGCGCATTCATGATTTATACATTTCAACATTCCAAACTCATATCTACGTTTTTATTTTCTGTTGTTTCGGATTCACACTTTGATTTTGATGGAATGTGATTCCGAGAGCGAAAAATTATTATTCGCTTCTAAAAGCAGTATTAGAACGAATAAAAGTTTAATATGCACTGCGAGCTTTTCAGGTAGGATATTAACCTGCAAACTGATATGGTTCTCACATGGCACGGGAAATTAAAATATTCTGAAAATTTTGTCTTTTATTATGTCAATTTTCCCGCCATTTGTATTCAGTAGATTTTCACTGGATTAAATGAAGTATTCAAATAAATGAATGAAATAACATCCTACTGTTATTACCTGTGATAAGATCATTACAAATGTTTACACATGTTATTTAGTGGCGATTAAACGAAGTAACACCCAATGAATACTTCTATAATCTTCAATCAGCAATTAACGGTTGGTTTTAAGCATATTGGTAGTGTTCGCAGCATTGGTCTGTGATCGTATTACTATATTAATAATGTAGAACTAATATTGTTTCTGCGTTTCACGAACCCCAATTGGGATTTGCTATCTGCATAGAGATAATGGTCGATGTTGATAATTTTAGACCTTACAAAATCTAACTGATTGGAAATTCATTCCTGCAGCAATATATATACGTTGTATGAAGTTTTATACTACGCCCCCTTTTGGCTCAGTAGTGACCGGCGCTAACATGGGTTAACTGGTTCGAATCCCGATGATGGAAGAAATTTTCATCATAATAAAGTAATATTTGGGACCTCTTTTTTTATCTCACTATCTGAAATAAAAGGTTGACATGAGCTTTATGTCGTCGACCCCCCACATATAAAGCCTACCCTCCCCCGAGTCAAGCCCCCTCCCCCGAACCAAAATCCTCGATCCGCCACTGCTGTATGGTCAGATGCGGATTCGAACCCGCGTCCTCTGGAATGTGAAGCCAGACCATTACCGCTCATCAGCCACACTCAGGGGTTTTGTTCAAGTAAACATCATATACAAAACTATCTTGCGTCTATTTTCATGAACACACCCTATCAGCGATTTTCCTATGGAGAAGGGCATCAGAAATTCAGGGCACAATATGTTTCTGTATTTATTGTGAAACAGAATCAATGTTATAATATTTTATCCATGATGGATCAGTGGAACTCCGTGACTGTTATATCAAATTTGCTGTTTTCTTTATCATCAAATCAAGAACCAATGTTGTTTAGTAACGCGTCCGAAATATTACGTCGGCTTGGCATACCATTTATTCTAAGACTTGAATACAAGTGTATTTTGGAAATTTGTCTGGAAACATATATTTACCTGTATAAGGTTATGTATTTCAACTTGTCGTTAAGCTCCACGTTTAACCGTCTACGGCTGAGTGCGATAAATTTTGTGACAGGGTAGTATGTCAATAACTCACTCTTTAAGAAATGCATATCCATTATAAAATTCATAAAGTCACAGCTGATATACACTAAATATTTTCAGATAACCCTAAAATAGTTATACTCTCAAAGTCCTATTCGCCCTCTGTCTCTGCGTGATGAGAGACTTATACTGTAGTACCATAGTAACACCGCAACTGTCTTGTCCTTGTAGCCACCGTGCGTTGTGTGTGCAGATGGACGGGTCTCGAGGTCCTGGGCGCTGTGGCCTCGCTCACATGGTGGCCTTTGACGACGCCGATGGAGACGGCCGTCTCGACATCAACGAGTTCTACATGGCCTTCAGCAAACTCTACAGTGAGTACTATCTGCTTAGTATTCTCGTCAGCTTTCTTATCTGTTACCGTGCTCAGCCGATCCCGTACCAAGTCACTGGGTCTGAGTTTTCTCTATCAGTACTGTTTCCTGTCCATCTCAAGTTTACCTTTCACCATCTCTTACCGCTGCCAATCTACTACATGTCTTCTAACAGAATATATTTCTCTAGCTCGTTTTCCTGTACCCAGTATCTATTCCATTTGCACTGAAACTCTGATTTGCGTCATGCTGTTGATGTGTCAAAACCAAAGTAACTGAATTTTCTCAGATTCGCCTCTCATACAGCCTGCCTCCAATTTCCCCCCCCCCCTCTATCCTTATTCCTTAGTCTGTCACTTAATGTTTTGTCCATTACATTTCTCCTCTCCAACATTGCATCCTGCCCAACGCGTCTCTATAATGGTTCACGTCTTTGGTGCGTGTTGTAATATGGAAACTTAATATTATTTATACATTTCCATTTTAATCTTTCTAGCCATACACACTGTACCAGAGGCTTATTTACCTGGTAGAAATTTCATCATTTTTCTGGAATCGCTATTTCAATCTATTATCTGTCTTGCACCAAAATATTTAGATTTCTCCACTTCAATCAACATTAGTAAATCCATCATACGCTCTCCTTTCGCTTCAGACCTTCTGAATTTCACCTCTATGATTATTATGGACAGCGCGATGTCTTCTCAACAGTTTATTCCACCTGTGTAAAATTCTTTCTTCATTTGCAATTCTTTCCATTTAATCACAATAATGTTTCAGACTTTTCCCGAGAATTGTTCTAATTTTTATGAACATAAAATGCTCGACATAATTGGAATAAAGATATACATGAAGAAGCTGATTGAGCCAACATTGCAAAAAGAGCAAAATTAATATGTGCTATTTGTTAATGTGATTGTGCAGCTTAGGGACTTAAATTGGTAGGATTAAATCCTGGGTTTAGTGTTTTCCTATAAACAATAACTTATGCACTAATTTTCCATGGTTAATTATATCTTATAATAAGTTTCATTAATTTCGTGTACTGTATGTTGGGCGTTTCAGTATGTGAAATATAATTTTTGATCTGGCTCGGGGGCGTAGGGACTATTTCACTGTATTTGATTTGCAAGAGTCGCTGTTTCGTGTCTGACGTAACACACGGTCAGCTTTAATTATGTGTTATGTACGTCTCGTAGTGTCCATACAATCGAGTAAAATTGTACTGATAGTAAAATCTTATTAATATTGATAGAAAAAGTTTTGAAAGGCTTTATGTCTAAAATGGCTGGGTGTTAATTTTTAAAAGAGAAAAATTACTGCTTTTGAGATCAAACACTGTAACGCTACCTAGTACATAAACACAGTTTAAGAATTTAAGCTAATTTTAAAAGAAATAATTACATTGTTGGTGGAGTTACAATGTTATGTCAAAAAAAATATTTTATAAAACATTTTCAACACATTTTTTCAGAAGTAATGGACGAAGAAGCTAGATATTTCGGCTTATATGAAAATGTAGAAGTATTTTTAGTAGATATTTCTGGAACAGAACTCACCTTTAGATGATATACTGCAGAAAAAACTTAACTCTCATGAACCGAAATTCCATTCAGTTTCGGTAACTTGAAATGGACACGGAGACCGAACTTAGCGTTTGGTTCCTGCTCTTGAGAACGCCGCAGTACGTATCCATAATTTCCTGCCGCACCGGATTGAAAAACGAAGAGCTCTCTGAATTAATAAGTGCATGAAATTCAATCAGCAGAGAACTTCTGTCGTCGCTGATCCATGTCCATTCTGCCGCGGACGAGAAAAACGTAGAGCTGGTGGCTCCATGAATCGAGTAGTTGAAATGATGTTGTCGCTGAATACATTGGTGCTGGGGAACGTGTTTTTATCTAGTTCCGAGGAAAGCTTACCGAAAGCCAGCGGACTGAAAGGATGTAGACGAAATGAGCTCGTAAAACCTATCGCTTGCTAGAGAGTTTGCAAAGAGTTTGTTTCAGTACGGTTAAATAGGAATTGAAGTGGTGCATGTTAAAATGTATCTCCGATGAGGCATTTACAATGTTTTGTGTGAAACTTCAGGAGACTTTCAGTATATAAAGAGAAAATCTACTAAAACTGAAATGTTTTTCCTGTCTGCTCTACTTCTGTTTGGTCTAGGATGGAAACCTGACCACACAGAAGTGCGCAGTTGTGAAGAACATAAAATTTCAATTGCAAGATAATTAGCTGTGTGCTGGTAATAACTGCGGGATATCTATTCTAAGACAATTTCTGTGGTAGGAACTTCTACTATCCAAAAGTGCCTTTCAGAGAAAAATCTAAAGATAGTACAACTCCAGTTGCACAACTGAATTACGAACTTGTTGAATTTCAAATCTTCTGTAAGTTTATACTGAAGTGTTCATGTACAATTCCACGCTAGAGATGTCTGTTGATAAAAATTAGTTGGTTTAGAAAACGTAATAGAATAAAATAAATTGTAGCAATTGTTCATATGATTCCTTTCAGCTAGTTTAAAAAAATATATCCATGATATTTTGGAAACGTACGATCTAGGCAAGTGTATACAGTGTTATATTTCTGAAAACTATATAACGGCTGCAGGAACAAGGATTATAAGAACATAATAAAGGATAATAATGTGCAACCGGTAGTACATGTTTCTGCATAGGGAAAGGCTAAGTCAAATCAAAAACTGGTGAGAACTAAACAGAAGTCAGTCTCACCAAAAATTTCAAAGGTTAATTTACTTTGGACTGAGTGACATTCATAGCAGAATAACCGCTTTGAAACTCAAATTTTTCCTTGTTATTTAAGCCTCGTTGACGTCGAAGTCGAAGTCATTCGAGATGGAACAGGGACGGGGGGAGGGGGGGGTTGAAAGGAAATGAATTTAGCCCTGGCCATCATGGGATTGGTCTGAAATGATTTGGAGAAACTATTGAAAACGCAAATCTGGACGGCTGTACGGGGATTCGAACCCGCTTCCTCCCTAATTAGAGGCCAGAGCGTTACCGCTCACCCACTTTGATTTGTGCAGCATTCAAGTGTGACCGTGATTCTAATTGATAATTTATTTTTCTTTTATGATACGACTAAATGCAAAGTCATCATTCACACAATTATAAATAAACTATTTTTGTTTATCTACGCTTTTAACTCGTGTTCATTGTTTTTACGTATACTTCAAACTTCATCCATTCTATTACAACGATTTTAAGCGCAAATATCCGAGTTACGAGTGAACTTACTAGCTAATTAAGATTACATCCTGTCATCATACCGGAACTAATAGCAGGGTACAAATGTCTGACTATAAAATATCATGATATACTAACAATATTTCGAAAGTTAAAACCTGTGAAATACGCTACCTCTTAACATAATCCTTGGAAACAGAAAACGCCATATATCACTTTAAATCTTCCCTTGCTGTTGTCAAATCGATTAGAAATTAAAAGGAGAATTATGTAACGGAAGAAAGCTCATTAGATCAAAAAATCGTAATCATTCGTTAGAGTCTGGAATTTTATACGAATAATCCCGTTACCATCCGATTTTCCGTGTACGTAAAAAGGGAACAGAAATAAGGAAATTTAAAGCATTTTTGGTACCAAAAGACAAATGTATGGTATAATGCCTACGGACAATTTAAAAAACAAAGTATAACGAAACTTAAGGCTAAAAATGAAGTAACTAACAGTGCAGTACAATAGTTCAGTAGTTACGAATATCAGTTATGGAGGTCATGTAAAATGATACGAAAGAACAGCAAAATTATTGGCCAGATGCTGGGAAACAAAACTGTTCTGCACTATTTTCAAATCTGTACGTATATTTTTTTTTAAATATTTTCAGTTTCAATAAAACTACTGTATAAATTTCACTTCGGCTGCGTTTAAATTAAAACTATGAATAACTTGAACAAACAACTGCTGCGTTTATATTTGGTGCGTTTAGCATTGTTTATATCCTTTCAGTGATCCCAGAATGTGAATGAAAATAATCAGATGGGTTTTTAAATTTGATTAGTAGTTTTCGACGACGTTAAATATGGTTTAATGATCAAAGGCTACATATTAATAAATAAATATTATCAGCAATTGAGGAAAAATTGATCCACAACATCCAGATATTAAAGGCTACATAATTTCTAATTGACTCTATGAATATAAGCTTCTATAGATTATTCAAAGGAAAAGCGAATATAATAATCATTCTATACTATATTTGCTTTCTGTTCAATTGCCACTACACATCTCCTGAGAAGATACAAAAATACCATGTTCAAAACGTGGAAACATAGCTGAAAGAAATATCTTAAACGTAATGCAGCTGGTTCGGATGTGAACGTTTGGCGGAGCAATGGAGAGCAATTTCAAGCTCTGCAGACCAACCGCTGCTAGCTCGGAAGCTCCAATTAGCAGCCGGCTTATATTTAGTTTCTTCGTCAACTGTACAATGTTTCACTGCTCTTCTGTTAAATTTTGCTTCTTGCTTCGCTGCGAGTTAATGTACACCAATCTTCTGCTTGGGTAACTCTAGAATTCCTTGTTTTTTATTTATATTTTGTTTGGATACCAGTCCAAGTTAATTAGAGCCTAGCAGAAGCTCAAGGATTTTTCGTGATTGTAGCGTTTCGTTATCACAAGCCAATAAACTCAGAACAGCTTTTTATCTTAAGAACCGAGCTCAACAAGGTTTTTCTTACAAGTGGGCAGATGGACGATGTTAGATGATGGATTACAATTTTGTGAGCTCTAGTGGAATGCTATAAAGTCCACTCGAAACAACGAATGAAGTTATAAAATTTTAACATACACACAGAGTGGCTGGAAAGTCCATCATAGCAGTAACAACATATTTTTAGTACGAACTACACAAGCTATTACATGCGAGTTCGAACATAATGACTTTGAATTTTATTGCTGACATTAGGTTTAGAAATCTGTAAGTTACGCAAAAGGTATTCCAAAATCCACGGAATCAGGATATTAAGAAGGGGAAGCCATAACAATACCATTCTAGCATTGAACCTGTCTCATGGAGATAACCAATTTGAAACATATTTAAAAACAACAACAAACTAAGCTGTAAATGGGTGGTGGTGGGGGGGGCGGACAACTGTTGGAGAATACCTACCACAGGTTGAGGTGTACCTGTCTTGTTATTACTTAAATTACTTTCACTTTGCATAAATTATTATTATTGGTGATGCATAATACTGACAGGAGGGATCGGGATGTTACTTTGTGCATTAAAAACAACGTTGTTTCTATATTTGAAATTTATTTACATTAATTGAAAAGAAATGTTTAACTGGATTATCGCCATTGATGCTATGTAAACAATTAAACAAAAACTTATGACAACGACTAATGGAAGGAACTGTAAATCACAATCTTGTAAATAATTTTCACTTTTTTGTATAAAAATACTTCAATACTCTTAAATCACTAAAGAAAGAAGGCAAGTATTGACTAACACAAATAATAAAACACTGTTTTGAAGATTTTACTGTATTACACCAGAAAAACTTTTACATCAGTAACAGGGCCGGCGCTAGGAATTTCGGGCCCGGGGTAAACTGTGGCCCCTACAGCTGGTGATCGGGCCCCCATCAGCCGGCGGGCCCGGGTACTTTTGACCCGCTTACCCCCCCCTCCCCCTCCCCCCCTAACGCCGGCCCTGATCAGTAATAAAACAGAGGAAAGACATATTTTTGTCTCTAAGATTCTGTGATTTTGACATTTATCTCTTATTTATGGTAAATGAAAATTATAAATGACTTCCTGTACAGCCAAATTCGAACAAAATCTTCAACTATTCACAAATATGAAGTTTAAAGGGTCTGTAGAATCACAAGGAATAACACTAACTTTCAACATTGAATTCCTCTTTCACTGCTACATTCAGCATTTGCATAATTTAGCCACAATCCAGTCTGTGTCTCGCATGTTACAGATTCTTGCATCATTCATGGAATCACTTTGTCATGTATCCTCTCTGGTGAAAAACTGGGCAAAGATCAGAAAAGAACCATATATTCCCGGCAAGGTGGACGGTTCGCCTCAACTTGTATGCTTATCCGTATATCGTTATCTGAGGTTCTGCTGCGATCAGTCAGACGTTATTCAGTTAATGGTAACGTGAACAGCAGACCGGGGTAGCCTACAACTGTGTATATGACGTTGAAAAACCGAAAGAGGACTACATTCTAACTGCATTTAATTAGTTTATTAGTTCAGTTTAATTATTCTCCTAAAGCTGTTACTCAAGCCATAAATCGCTCTTCTGTTTTCCAGCATTCACGAAATGCTTCTTAATCAATCAATGTACCATATTATTATCGGGATTATTGAAAGATATTTGAGGATAAGTCAATAGGTCACAATATCGGTATAAAAATTATGACAACACTAAAAACTATCAACGCATAAAATCACTACTTTGTCCGGAAAAATTGGTGACCTTAGGAACCATTTTTCAGTGTACCATACTGGTGATTGTGCAAAAAAGCCAATGACAGGGTAATACGCAGGAAGCTCCAATACCTCACAGTGTCACGAATAAGTTTGAGCAAGCGGTGAGCTGTTCTGAAACGCACCTTGCGTAGGTTAAATTTGTGAATGATTTCATAGGAAGGATAACAGCTAATTTGAATATGAGTTCCCAAACCACGTACAGTAAATTGCCTGTCCTCATAATCATGTCACGTGTCCGTTCATAATAATGATCATTAGTTGATTAAGATTGTCATTCCGATCTTGTTTCATTTGTGTTCGCCGTTAAACTTACCTAACATTCGTAGACAAACTGTTTCGGGGAAATACTATGCTCAAAGCCTTCGATGAATTTTGGCCCTGAAACACCTTCAGTCCTAAAAAAACCTACCATTTCCCGGTGTACTTCTTTCCTTCCAATTATGATGCCGACTTTTTGAGCTTTTAATTGCCCCCTTGGTTTCCAGCATGAAGTTAATCACTGGCACCGGCTAATGTTTCCTGTATATAAAAAAATTAAAATACTGTTTATGGTTGAATTCGAAAAGCAATTTCACGTACATAAAAATGTTAAAAATATACACATTTTCTTTATTTCTTATTTATTCCGACCGAGAATGGTAGTTGAACGGTTAACGTTCTGGCCTCGCATTCTGGAGGACGGCGGTTCGAATCCCCGTCCGGGCATCAGGATTTGGGTTTTTCATGGTTTCCCCAAATCACTCCAGGCGAATGCCGGGATGCTTCCTTCAAACAGGCCATGGCCGAATTCCTTTCCATTCCGTGTCCCCAGTCCCATCCCGCCTTTAATTAACTTAGCCGTCAGAGGCGTAAAGAAATATGAAAAAAAAAAATTATTCCGATTACTCGTACGTAAATAACAGTGACTAGACTTTCCCTTGCTACCTTGCAACATGTTGCTGAAGACGACAGCCCGTTCTGTAATATACAGTGCGATATTTCGGTTACGTAGACTGTAAGCACCTCAACACATTTTCACAAGTCTTAAAGCTTCCTTTTGCCAAGAAGCCTTTCCGAACAACTCAGGCACTGCAATAACTTGACAGTAACCGAATGCACAGTACATACAAACTCACCATTCACCATCGCCTTGTTATGTCTTTACCTGTTCCTCATTGCTACTGTCTGTAACATCCACCTCCTACGGCTGGTATGCCAACCCATGAGCATAGCACAACACACTGACAGCATAGATATCAATTATTTTTAGCGACAAATTTTCTTTTTAAATCAAAAGGTTATAATACCGATATGTTAACACTTAAAATACTACGATAAGCGGTACTATGCTGGTTAACAACCGAACAGCAACAAAAGAAGTGATCTGTAAACTTGAATCCTGCGACTTTGCTCCAGAGATCATGTGTAATGATGGCGACGCAAATACTAGTAAAATGAGCCGAAAAGAAATAAGCACCTTGAAGATAATTATTTAGTCACCCTCATAAATTAATATTTATTAGTGCATTCAAATAATCGACTTCTATAAGTGTTACCATTTGTTATTTAAAACTATAACATCCACTACAGATATTATGACTCTGTGATACCAAACCAATTATGGAATCAACTAACCAATCATGAATGTTCGTAGAGAATTCTTGTTGCCTTCGTATCTGATTGCTGTGTTATTTACATTTGACGCAAATTCAGTCCCTATCGTATCTGGACCTACAATTTAAAGTGGAATCCTACAGTATTATTACCAAAATATTAAACCTCTTAAAAATACCGCAACTGGCTTTGAACCAAGGGCACTGAATTAATATAGCAAACGTCTTATTCACGGAGCTATCAGGCAACTGCGATGATCTTTATCCTACTCCAGGAAAAGGCAACTCTAACTGCAAAAATTTAGTTTTGACCACAAAAGCGGGTGCCTCGGGGCAGTCCGACTCCGCGCTATGTACAGCCCATATAGCTGATCATCCAACAATTTCCTCTATTGTAATTGAAGCAATGGAGTACACACAGTAATATCTACGTTACGATGTGTGAGGCATTTGCTTTCCATTAACATCTCTCCAAGCTTATCATTGATAAATCCACGTATCGGCATACATTTCAAAAATTACTTTATTCACGTTCATGATCACCAGTTGCTTACCTCTTCATTTTGACTGATTCCTAATAAGACGCGTAGTGGTTGAGTTGTGAAACCACATTCGTCGCTCGTTCCCAACGTTGATTTAGCATAACCTTCAGGAGTACTACAAAAGTTTATAAGTCACCATAACAGGCAAATGTTTGGAAATTACAACTTGAGAAATAATCACGTTACTGTTAACCATATCAGCACGTGAGTCTGAGAATAATGCTGATTACACACATAGTAAAAAACCTGTTAGGAAACGTATATATTAATTACTATGCCAAAGAAATTTAATTTTAAAATTTTCAGTACTGAGCCAACAATTTAATTCTGTGTCGATGGATATTAAATGTGGCATTGACTAAAATCTAAAATAAAAATCATAAATAATCAAAACAGGAGAAGGCGTATTGTTACTTTCCGCGCATTTCCAAATTATTTTGAAGCATCCAACTGTCAGATTAGGATAACTAGCTACTATACGAATACTCATCGTCTTTTAAGTTACACGGTAAGTTCTAGAAGATACTACTTGTGTGAAAAGTAATAGATCAAAAGTGTATTAGATTAAATTGAAAAATTTTCGCGCCATTCATACATGTCGAATTATTCTGTAGTTTATTAACATTTTGTAGTCAACACTCATTACAGATGAGTTCAAAAATTTTTGGATGTTAGGGATGCGTTTAACTTAAAATATTTTCTTGACACACAACTTACACTTAAAAAAAAAAAGTCGTTGGAGAATTAGGAGGCAATGCCTATCTTCTTTATTGTATTTACTTATTATTTAATTGGTATGTGTAATTTTACCTGATATACCAGAGCATTTGCGTTTTACTCACCTTTTAAATTCCTGGTTCCTAATAAATGTTTAAGTTAACTTATTGCTAGCATCCTAAGCTGAGAACATAAGCATCGTAAAATTCTTTACGAGATCTTCTATCGTGATATGTGATCCCTGTTCTAACAGAAAGGCAGACAGAAACAGACAAAAAGTTGTGTTTGAAAAACTATTTGCCGAAGGGTGGGAGAGCGGTAACGTTGGGTCCTGACATTCGGGAAGACGCGGGCTGAAATCTCCTGTCCGGCCATGCAAATGTCAGTTTTTCATGGTTTCCCGAAATCACTCCAGGCAAAAAAAAAAAAGAAAAAAAAAAAGAGTAATAATAAAAATGATTTCAGTAAGTAATAATGTGTTCAATAATCAATGTTAGTGTACAAGAACTTTTCAGACCAAAGGGATATATGCAAAAGATGTCATGTTAATAGTCTTAGTAAAATTTGCTCTTTTGTATGGTTGGAATGTCTTATCAGCATTCCACCAGGCAAAATAAAACACGAGGAAACCGATTACACCTTTAGGCTTCACTACTTCTGGTTTGTAACTAATGGTGGTACTAAAGGCATACGCGCTGCAACCATTGCACGCCGTGTTGCTATTTTCTCATTCCTGGGCACTGTGATGGTAATTAGGCCGACACCAGGCTGCGCGGTACATGGACACGGCGTGTTGTTCTGTGGATTGACATGCCGTGAGCTGTATTCCGTGTTGCAAACGAGCTCTCAGCTACCAAGCTTCCTCTGATGCAGCCCACTCAACACGCAGGTTACAGAGTCAAAGCGAGATTTGCGTGTTACAGATATGCAATGATAATGTAAATTTTACTTGGATTCATAATTATTAATATATTTATAGTATTGGAGAACCAGTTACACTATTTTGTATTTGAATATAGTTTCTCTCACGATTCTGCTGTATTTCTGCGGCGAGAATTACAAATTTTATCAACTACTAGCATTTTACAGCTGCTTCGAATGCGTTGACACTGAAGTGTAGAAATGTTTTACCACTTTTATTCTAGTACCGAACAGTCATGTGGAAGAGCAAAAAATGTTAAATGCTATTTAAAAACTTCTCTTCTTTTACTTATTACCTTGGATTCGGTTTTCATAATTTTGTCCGAAAGTTTTTTTTTTTAATTATATTTTAACGCAATATTAATATGAAATATAAGAAATTAAAGCTACTTGAAAATTATCTATATTAATAAGTAAAGATGATTATTGTACATTAGTATTATCCCAACCCACGAAGACCTATAGAATTAAACCACACTACATCAGTAATGTAAGGCTGAATCATTTGGTCCAGTGCGACCGATCCATCGTTCAGTAATCGTTTGATTTAAAAATTCCCGCACTTCCAGATGCCAGTGTGGCGGTGCCCCTACTGTTGATAAATGAAGTCGTTCAAATCAGTCTCCAACTGTGCGAAAAGAAAGTTCTGAAGCATATTGAGATATGTGCTTCCCGTGACAGTGTTCTCGGCAAAGAAAAATGGACCGTACACCTTTTCCCGCGAAACTGCACAAATCACATTAAATTTTGGAGAGGCCCTCTTATGTTGTACAACTTTGTGTGGTTGTTCCGTACCCCATATTCTCACATTATGACGGTTCACCTTACCTTTTAAATGCAATGTTGCCTCGTCACTAAACACTAAGCGTGGAAGAAACCTGTCATCCTCCATCTTGCCAAGAATTAAATTACAGAACTCCACACGTTGTCGTTTGTCACCTTCCCGAAGAGCTAGTAGTAGCTGAATTTTGTATGGTTTCATGTGTAAACGTTGACGCAACACACGCCGGACGGACATCGAGGGCATGTTGAGCTATCGAGCTGCACAGCGAATAGATTTCTGTGGACTCCTTGTGAATGTATGATGGATGTGTTAAACGTCTGCGTCAGACACTCGGGGGCAGCGCGGCGATATGCCTTTACGCAAACAACCTGTTTCTCGCAATTTTTCATGCCATCGTCTAATGCTCTGTGCTGTAGAAGGATCCACACCATACCTAGTACGAAAGTCACGCTGAACAGTTGTTACTGACCCGCACTGCGCAAAACGTAGAACACAAAAAGCTTTCTGTTGTCCCGACGCCATTTTTACTACAACTGAAGTGGGCGCACACTGCTGCACCTATCGGGCAGAAACCATGTAAACCTCTAGAGTTTGCTCTTTCCAGCAGTATGCTGTTCACGCACATATCTCAAATAACATAATAGTTATGATTTTTTTTTAGAAATCGAGATGATTCTTTTTGATACACCCTGTATTTTGTGACAATACTGAAAATCGTCTCTAGTTACTACTAACCACCACTCAAAAACATAGGCCGGTACTCAGGTAGTGGAGGAAAAAGAGGAATAAAACTAGAAATGGTGTACATTGAAACGATACATAGTTATAACCATTCCTCATGCGAAATATTCCTACGTCACTTCTTTAAGAAACGAAAGAAATGTTTCTAATCGATACTTAACATAGAATTCACAATAACATTAAGCCTACCGACGAATCTGATGCTCTAGGACAGCTAACGTCAGTCTACAAATTAATTTAATTTGTACATTATTGAGAAGCCAGCATACCTCCACTTCACACAAACGGGAAGCATTTTTTAATTCTTTGCAACATAGCCAAAACGCTGACAGTTGAAACATTGAGAAGGTCCTGCTGTAGCCCGAAGCTTCTCGGCCTGCGCTTTCAGGTGACATATCCTGTCAACCCCGAAGATTGTTCTGTTTTCTGGTATGTCGGCCAGAACCACCAGGAACAACAACATTGGCACATTACTGCCGGGACGTTTAAGTTGGTTCAGCGTCTATACGGAGAAGCCCATCCCTATGAGTTCATCCTTCAGATCCTCCGTGGGCAAGGAATGACGAATGCCCCTGAATACTTTCAAATTTGGGACCGACCCTTTTAGGAAGGTATAATACGGGGTTCCTCTTTACTGATGCATTCCCGTAGCAGCGATGTAGTCCTCAGTGGTGGTAAGTGTGAACTTAATCTTGTCGCCGCCCGCAGTCTTGGCGGAGAAGTGGCTCTTCACGAAGGTGCCGTCTATGTCATGAAGTCTCTTGTAGTTTTCCTCAATCTGAACGACAATCGGTGGAATGTGTGCCGATCGCCGTTCCGTTGGCCATTCAGTTTCAGTAGAGTCATTTTGAGGTGGTTCACTCTGCAACGGTTGAAATTTGATATCTGTTTCTTGTTGAGTTGAGGGCGGTGTTTGGCTGTGCATCGTGACGCAAAACCTTCTTCATCTTGCTGTTGAGTATGCTGGTGTGGTAATGCGGCGCCTCTGAATCTGATTGCTCTGAAGAGACAGTGATGTCCACCATAAAGTAATGATGTGTTGAAGTGGCTGGTCCAGAAGCTTCTGCCGTGTGTGCTTTTGTGTCCTTGTTCTTTTTGGCTGGTGTCTTCACAGGCCGTGCGTACCGCTTCTTCTTAGAGGTTTTACCCATCTTCTTCACATGGGTTTTGCCAGAGGAAGAGCAAGCTGCACTGCTCTTGTCGGCATCTGTGTCTGCGTAGTCTTCATCGGAGTAGTTGTTTGTATATGGGCCTCTGTAACCAGACGTTACTTCAGTTTCTTCTGGCGAAGGTGAACGTTGATAGTCTGTAGCGTTGTCCGCCGGAAGAGCGAGACGAACGCCAGCCGCTGTCGACATATCCCTGTGCAGAAATATCCTAGCGGTGGTGTCCTAGCGGGAGTGTTGCTCTGGCCCTAGTTATCACCACTATGTTAACCAGGAGCAGAAACTACGCTAATCTCACGCCAGGGGTTCAACTCAGGTAGTGGGCCGTGTGGCGGTTTAACCCCATCAGCCTCGGGCGGGAGGGATCCCCATATCTCTAGTTCGCAAATAGTGCGAGGTAGTACTCGCATACGCGAGCACAGCGAAAATCAGTCGGCAGTACACGCATATACGAACACAGCAAACGAGTAGTGTGATTTGAGTTGCCATGATTTCGTGAGGCGACTAGGAGATTCGAGGCGACTGTTTCATAGCGAGCGCGATATTGAGCCGTACCACCTGTAGTTTGCCGGGAGATGATATCTCTGCCGGGAGGTGATAGCTCCACCGGGAGCTAATTGGTTGGTCGTGGAACCGGTCGTAGCCGGGGTCTCGACAGATCGTGCTGCATTGTTATCAAGCAAAGACTTTGTCGAACCCCCCCTAGAATCAGGGAATTACCACTCCACGGCCCACTCCCAAGTGGAGTAGAACCCCCGAGCGAAAGTGTAGGGTTGTATCTGTACCTGGATACCTAGCGGTGATAACCAAGGGTACAGACCAACCCTCCTGATAGGAACCGCACTCACGTATGCTGTTAGACGGTTGTATGCACCATGCCCCGACGAAACGACAAACGCCAACGACACTGGGCTGAAGCTAGTGAACCGCCACGCAATGGCGACGCCAAAATGAAGATGAAACGAATGGTGAGTATCTAGGATCGACTGAAAGTGAAGACCACGAAGAACTGGACGAAAATACCCAATCAGAAGAACGTCAGTCTGAAGAAGACGAAGAAAAAAAATCAATTTCAAGAAGGCGAAGAAGAACTAGCTACCAGAAACAATCAAATGGAATAACAATCATCCAAATATAGAAATATAAGAAAAAGCGCACCAAAAATACTATACCATGAAACTAATAAATCCAAACAACCGTTCAAAATCACAACTAATAATAGATTTGAATTACTTGGTGAATGACACATAACCAACAAAACTGACGAAACGACGGACGAACCGCCGGGAACTACTAGCGAAACCACGACCCAACCAAAACAACATCTTCGCCCAACTGTTGATTGTGGAAATATAAATTTCACAGATTTGAACAAGAGACTCAAGAGCATGATAACTGGGGAACTGAAATGTGTGTTTGGAGGAGACTGCATGAGATATTATGCGGAATCAAAAGAAAACCACTCAGTCATCCATAACTTCTTTAAGAAGAGCAATATCAGTCGTTTCAGTCATCAGATTCAAGAAGACAGGCCTTTAAAATGTGTCATTATAGGACTATCACTCACTATAGCAACAGAAGAAACCGAGGAAGACCTGAGAGCCAAAGGATACGAGGTTCAGGCGGTCCACCAATTTAAAAAGCGAAATCAGGAGACAAGGGAGCTCATCCCCCTCCCAACATTCACTGTAACTTTGCCAAGCAGCCAGATATCAGAATATACAACGAACGTGCTATCATCTATATGAGGGTCCGCATCGAACGATACCGTTCTCTGAACGGCCCACCCCATTGCACCAAATGTCAGAAGCACGGGCAAGCCGCTGTGTAAAGTGTGCGAAGTCACACCTAACAAAGGATTGCCGACTCTCTAAGACGGAGAGAACAAAATGTGCCAACTGCCAGGGTGATCATGTAGTATCTTGGCGAGGATGCCCAGAATACCAGAAACTCCTACACCCACCAAGCACAGTAAAAGGCAAGAAAGAGGAAAGAGACACGAAAGAGAAAAATAATACCAATGAAGGAGATATCTTAAGAAGAAGAAACTAAAGGAAGAATGAATCAATCAAGGACAGCCAACAGTCTCGCTCATATGCAAAAGCCCTTTCAGTAGATGAACAAGACCCAAAAAATAAGTCTCAACAAAAGAAAAAAATTAACAAGACTCAATAAAGAAAACGCAACAAATGAAGATCCGGAAAACGAATCCGATGATAAACACAAAAAGAAGCCACAACAGAAGAAGGATGACAATAATGAAGTATTAGAAGACGATTCCGATGATATATCCAGTTTTTTCGGGTCGAAAATGTGAAAAAAAATTTAAGTCCTAAAAAGAACAATGGATAAGATGAAAAAAGCACGAGGCTTACGAAAACTCTTAGTTCTGCTTGAATTACTGAACTCCTTCAACAGAGAAAAAGTCGAAATCATTTTGATAACAGAATATTTTCTTCAGCCATCAGACACATTCCATTTAACTGGATACCACGTATACAGAACGGATAGAGTAGGTCAAAGAGAAGGAGGCACAGCTATAGCCATACGCAAAAACTTGCCACACGCTCCAATATCTAAGCTACAACTGATCGATCTAGAGGCCACAGTAGTGTGTATCCACTCAACAGAAGGACACATAACATATGTCAGTGCATATCTAGCCCCAAATAGGAACTTACTCGATCATGATCTAGACGAGATACTGGCTATAGGCAACAAGGTCATAATTGGGGGAGACCTCAACGCCTAACACCCTAGCTGGAATTCGACAACAGCAATAGAAAAGGCGAAACGTTGTTACAAATGTGCGAACTTAGAAACAACTGAAGCAACGCACATCCCTTTCAATTCTAGGCATAGACCGGACGGGCTGGACATAATAATCGCCAAAAATATATCCAGACACATAGAATTGCCCACGCTGAATGACCTCTCATCAGACCACCTCCCAGTACTGCTCACTATCCAATGATGGCTCTACTCTGACGAAAAACCAACGAAAATAAAAGAAACAGACTGGAACCTTTTTACCAGACTTATTCACAACAAAATTAGAACCACATACAATGTCTCAACTACAGAACCAATCGAATCAGCGATACAACATTTTGACAAGGTGGTTTTGGAAGCGGAAAGAAAAGCCTCTACCACAATTTTATTAGATAACCAACAACAAGAAGAGCTTCCGGCTACTTTGGAAGATTTACGTTACCTGTGTAACCGCTACAGAAAATTCTGGCGGCGATACCGCGACCCAAGGGACAAGAGACAATACCTTCAACTTGCACGTCGACTAAAAACTCGGCTACAAGAAATAAGAAATGAGAATTGGGAGGACAAAATGGCATGCCTAATGTTATAGAACAAAGAGGCATGGCAATTAATTAGAGCCTTAAAAGAACCAAGGCAAGCAAACATTGCAATAAACGGACTGGCGGGACCTTGCTTTCTTCCTGAGGCTGAACTACTAGCCGAAAACTTTGCAGCTCGGTACACCACAGCATAGTACCAGCTCACATCAGCAGAGACCCGACAAGCCGAGGAAACAGAACGTCAAGCATTGGAAATCCTCCAAAAACCAGCTGCCGACCAGCTGGAGATAACAACCTCGGGAGAGGTACGAAGCATAATAAAGAAACTTGCGACAAATCAAAGCCCAGGGCATGACAAAATTGAAAACATACATTTGAAAAACCTGCCGAAAAAGGGCTTAGTTCTCTTGACTAGAATTTTTAACAATTGCTCGTAAGTTGTTACTATCCCACAGCCCGGAAGCTAGTAAAAGTTAAAGCCTTACCGAAATGTGGAAAGGACCACCGTCAAGCCATAAACTATCGTCCAATCAGTCTACTGTCGTCAACATCCAAGGTGCTAGAAAGAATACTGCTAAATAGAATAAACACAAGTCTCGAGGAACAGAAGACAATAAGATTAGAACAATTCGAATTTCAAAACCGAATAGCCGCTACAACTCAACTACTCCGAATATATATCTCCGAAGATATATTTAAAAATTTCAACCAGAGTAAATCTACGGCAGCAGTATTTTGGAGATAGAAAAAGCTTATGACAAGGTTTGGCACGCTAAACTTATTCAGGAATTAAGGACACACACGGCCATTAAACACTGCTACATCAAATTCATCGGCAGGTACTTAGCAGACAGAAGATTCTATGTAGAAGTTGACGGTCAGAGATCATCGATATTTCAGATACCAGCTGGAATTCCACAAGAACCTGTGATGGCACCGCCACTTTTCAAAATTTACATAAATAAAATCACGACTTCTCCTCACGTTGGCCCAGTTTACCGATGACACTACAGAGTATTCGTCAGGAAGAAGATAAGATCGTAACGTAGCTCACCTAAAACAAGGACTTGATGAGGTCAGTAAATGGTGCTGAAACTACAAAGTCAAAATCAATCCTGGGAAATGTGCAGGTATTTATTTTATCAAAAAAGGCCATAACTACATTATACCATGAAGATTATGGGCCACAATATACCCTGGGTTAAAGAACATCGGTACCTGTGGATAATTCTGGACAATAAATTACATTTCCGACAACATGTAATGGACTGGAAAAACAAAGGCCTAGCCGTAGTTTCAAACTTATCACCAGTATTACGAAGCAGGAAACTGTTATTAAATACAAAGATAAGAGTATATAAATCTGTTATTCTACCGTTTTTATTATATGGATGCCAGATATGTGGGCTGGCAAGCCAAACCAACTTACAACAAATACAACTATTGCAGAACAGATGTTTAAGAATGATACTTAACACTCCAAGGTACACACCAATAGAAATCCATTAATAAATACAGTAATATTTGATTCAATCGAAAAATTCCATAAGAAGTTAAATGAAACCAGAGACGTAAGAACTGAATCTATTGGAATTACAATGCCGAAGCAGTGGCATAAGTACAAAGTTCCCCTCAGTATTCTATCCTCTTCAGTCCCGAGGTATCATATATGATA
This sequence comes from Vandiemenella viatica, assembly GCA_031002005.1. NCBI lineage: Eukaryota > Metazoa > Arthropoda > Insecta > Orthoptera > Morabidae > Vandiemenella > Vandiemenella viatica. Next base: position 14,515,045 of record JARYHS010013631.1, on the reverse strand, counting down.
CCTCCAGGAATCATTTTTTTCTTGGGCCACTGCACAGCTGAACCTTTTCTGGCCTATCGTATCATCTACAATATACATTGCCCTTCTCACAGCTCATATGTTCGATCTTCTGCTTTTAGCAGCCCTGACTGGAAACTTGGGATCCTGCAGCTGTACAACATGGCTCATCGAAATAAAGGTAAAGACATATATTTTTTCCATGAAATAAAGTAACATGAAGCAGTAAAGTTGTGTGTATAATTTTCCTGCACTTTTATTATGACCTCGGGACTGAAGAGGCTATACCAGCCAACGTAGAGCTGCACAGAACACGAACTCCACAGGTTTTTTTTTTTTTTTTTTTTTTTTTTTTTTTTTTTTTTTTTTTTTTTTTTTTCCACCATTAAGAACATCTTAGATGGTCATCGCCTTGATTTTTCCCCTGAAAGTGAAATAAAAAGTGTCCAAAACAACACCCTAACCTGACACCTAGACGTTATTCTACCAAAAATAAAAAAAAAATTTGACTATTAAGTGGTTGCACAGGTATTGTTAAAATTTGAAACGGAAATTCTTCGAATATTTAGGAAAGACACAGGATACTTTCTTTTTCGGGTTGAATAACAAATTTGTCATGAAATCTTATATAACTTTCTGAAAAATGAAAGACATACGGACGCGTGTGTAGGCATGTTATGCAATGCTGCCAATTCTATGAATATATCCGTAGATCTTCGGATTTTAATAGAAAGTTAGGATTTTCGGATTTTTAAAACTATCTACGGATTTTTGTTACTTTTTACTATTTGTTAATTTTTACATTAGTGTTTTGTTAAACTTTGAGCGTATAGTGGTAATATATTACAGAATTATCAACAATTGTGAATCGTTTCCTTGCAACTGCTCGTGTGAACCAAGGATTAAAATAAAGCACCTATTTTGTTTGATTACAGATCTTAAAAGACAGTAATACAAAACTATCAGCGCACTCTTTATACACGGTGAGACGCTCATTGGTACGGCTTACAAAACAGTGCCTTCCGAGAATTTCCTGCAACGGAAGAAATTTAATGTTAATAAAGAAAATGTATGGTCCCCAAAAAAATAATGAAAATGACGATTCATAAGTGTTTCTTTGGCAGTCAATTAGCCTACAATCTGTTAGTAAATTTTATTTACAGACAAAACTTATTTTTTTAGATTAGCGTTATACTACTATCTTGTGTATACGTAAAAATTCTGGCATCCATATATTTTGTCTTCTTTTTTCACATGCCTGGTAGGCGTAAATTAAACCGAAGGTGTAGCTCTAGCGGGGCACCAGCAGCTAAAGTTATCAGAACCCAAGAAACTTATTCTAATGCTGAAGAAGGAATAAAAGACCAAGCTGAAATGGAAGCTGCCATTAGTTTCCCCCTACCCTCTTTGTTTTATTTTTTTATATATTTTAAAATGTTGTATATTCATGACACAGGTTCGATTGTACAATGGTATGGTGACGGCTTTCCTGTCATGTTATCCCGCCTCCATACCTACTAGGATATCTTTTACGTAAATTACAGCTTTCTATACCCAATTCTAGCAATGAAATTCTAAGTTCACGCGCATGTAACAGCTTATGAATATATATAGATGTTGAAACATTCATAAATAATGGAGCTGTCCAGGGAAGTGCTAATTTAAGCTTCCTAATGGAAGGTTAAATTGGAGACCGATTTCGAGATATTACATTCACTTACGTCCTTTCCTTGTGGTTAGCCTGAGTATTGTATATGATTTACCGGTGCCTGGAGAGCCTCCATTTAACAAAAAAGTTTCGCAAGAAGAATATTGGAGTCACCTGTTGATTTAGTTTTGGAGGTTCAGATGATGCGGTCTCGTTTGGATTTCGGTCACCGAGCTGTCAATAATCAATGCTGTTGCTATTCATCCGCTACTTCTCTTGTGTCTGCCTTGTTCTTCTTTCTTGTTGTGATCACCACTTCACTCTTTCTTGCAGAGAACTTCATGCCATATGCTGCAACAACTTTCTTCCACACATCCAGTTTATCCTGTACCTATCCTTCATCTTCTCCACAAAATAATAGGTCATCCGCAAATAGCATTGGTTTCGTTCTTCTTTCACCAATGATCTGAACCATCTTCTTCACTATTTCATCAACAACTATTATAAATAACAGAGGTGAAAGGACAGTTCCTTGTTTTAGACCATTTTTCAAATGGAACCATCTGATCCTATTCCTTCCCAATTTGACACAGCTCTTACTAACCTCATACATATCCTTCACTCTTTTCACTATCTCCTTGTTTACTGACTTTTCTCTCATTACTTACCACACTCTGTTTAGGCTGAGGCTGTCATATGTCTCTTCAATGTATATAAAGGCCATCACCAGGTACTTACCATAGTGCCACTCTTGTAGCTTTCTGACTGCAAATATAAGAGCGATTGTTGGCCTTCCTTGTTTAAATCCATATTGCTCTTGCCTTAGCTGTCTTTCAACTGCTCTTCTTATTCGTCTCTCCAAACCTTTCTCATATATCTTGACACAGGGTAATAGTACGGTAGTTTTGGCAGGTAGTCCTGTCCCCTTTCTTAAATATGGGTATTATAACCCCTTTCCTCCTACCATCTGCAATTATTCCCTTTTTCCACACAACACGCATCATCCTGTAGAGCCACTGCATTCCCATTACTCCAGCAGCTCTTACCATCTTCACGCTCGCTTCATCCACTCGGGGAGCTTTACCTCCCTTCATTCTTTTCACAGAGTCCTCAATTCCTTACATGTAATAGCTTCCTTTTCCTCTTCATACAGGAACTTTTCTTCCTCTCTACCACCTTTTTCATCGCTGTGTCCTGTTGCATTCAATAGATCCTCGAAATAATCCCTCCATACTTCCTTTACCTCTTCCTTCCCTTCCACTAAGTTACCATCCTTGTTCTTCATACTATCTGCTTTAGTTCTATCCTACCTCTTTCTTTTATCATGATATACCGGTACAGCACCTTCTTACTTACCTAGCTATCCTCTTCTAGCGCTTCGGTTCATTATTCCACTCATTTCCTCTTTTCTTCGTGTACCACAGTTTTTGCTTCTTTCTTTTTGCTTTTCTCTGTTCTCCTTTGGAAAATCCCCTGAAGACTTTGTTTTTCTGTAGCACTGCATCTTTTACCCTGTCATTGGGTTTCCTTTCGTCTTCTCCTACCAGCAGTCCTACCACATACTGCTTCGGCTGTTTTTACCAAGGTGGTTTTAAAACAAACCCATTCGTCTTCCACAGACTGCAAGTCGTCCCTGGGTATTTTCAGTGTAAGCTGCTCTCGATACTGTCTCCTGCACTCATTATCCTGAAGTTTTTCACACTCTTATTCTTCTCTCCTCGTTGTCTTATGTTCTAGTTCACGCTGGCTATCGTGAATCTGAGGTCACTATCTAAGACTTTTAATGTGATGACCTTTTATCCACAACTCTCTTTCTCATCTCTTCTTCGATTAGAATGTAATCAACAATCGAATTCCGAGACCAGTATGCACTATACCATATTACCTTAAGGTTTTCTGTTTTCTTAAACCAGGAATTACCCAAAGGCAAACCATTGCGTTTGAAGAACTGCAACAGATTTCTTCCTTCTGCTGCTCCATCCTTGTGTTCCTAGAACCTCTTCATAGCCTTTCCTTGCACTAAAAACATCCGCATTGAGGTCTCCCATTATAATTTGATTACTCCTGCCAAATTGTTGCTGTAGATCATCTACAAAACTTTCCTTCCCCTGCTCAGTGCAGCCTACTTGTAGGGTATAACATTGGATTAGCTTGTCAGTTTAACCTTTATCATCCGTTATTTATGCTATGTCCGTGCGGCGGCCGACGTCGAACGGCGGAGGGGCAGTCCGCAGAAGATGGTCACGAAGAACCCGAACAAGTCCAAGGAGCAGGCCGAACGGAATCCAAAGACGCGCACTGGTTGTATCCGACGTGAGGTTTACAGAGTCCGAAGAGAGCGTACCGAACGTCACCGAGAACAAGCACAGTCACGAGTCCGAGAAGCGATTCACTGAGTCCGAGAGAGAGTACCGTAGACGTAGCCGAGACGAAACACTGTCGAGAGTCCAAGAGACGAAGCACAGTTGACGGAGACACGACGGAAAGCGCAGCGAACACCGAACTGGCTGAATGGAGCTGCGCTGGCTTATTTATATCCGAGCCGGGTCGGCTCTGATTGGCCGTGGCGGAAACTGTGCTGCGGTGGCGCTGGTTGGCCTGATGCCAGCGCCGTCTATACTATGTCGATTTCCATGCCACCTACCGGGCATGCCGCAATATCATGACGGGATACCAGAATTTATTCCTACTACTTCTTCCTTTATACTTTTATCTATCACAAGTGTCACTCCATTTCTTTTTTCCCTCAATATTTCGAATCCAGTACAGCCTGTATCCCTACCGTAGTTCGTTCATGCCCTCTAATCTCCATCTTGTCTCTGCTTGTCCCAGTTTATCCAGTTTCCGTCAAATCTGTGATTTCTTCAATACTTCCCGTGAGATTTCTTATGTGTAATGTTTCTAATCGTAATCCTTTTGACAGTCGTTGTCCATTGCTAGGTCGTCTAAGCTGGTAACTTAATCCGAGGGTTGTTCCTTTATATTTGAAAGCAATCAATCCACTCACGCACTGTTGGATTGCTAGGCCTAACACAGGATTTTCTTTCGGAGATTACTCCCGTAGCCTTCTAAGATCCCTCTTTGCCACAATGCAGTGGTGTTCCCTTCCAATTTAACTCCGGAAAGGATAGATGGCCCCTTCCACCATTTTCGCCATTCAGGTCATCTTCTCTGCTGAAAACTGCCTTTGAGGACTTCGCCCGTATCCCTGGGCATGGGTTCCATACTATGCTCTGTGGGACTGAATCCTTGCCTGGACTTGGCCATCCCGTCACTCTGGCTTACTGGAAAGGGGATGCCCGCCCCCGCAGCGTGGATGCTTAGGGCAAGAATTACTTAAGTGGAGGACACAGAAGGTGATCCTATTTCCCTTGAGCCGGGTTAATGGTTACATACGATACCACAACAATAGGTGGTTTATAGTGTCACTATTCCTTTATTACAATTACCTATTAAGCTCTTGTAATCGGACGTAAGATCTTCTACTAACTGAAGCACATCATATAAAATTGTATTGTTTTATAAATCTAAATTAAAACTTGAAAATTAATCTCCTATTTAACCATTTCCACAATTTGAATTTAACAATTTTTAAATTGGTACTTCCCTCTTTCTCATTAATACTCAAAGGCTTCTGATCTTTGTATTAAAACGTTTATTTACACAAGTAACAACACAATTTCTGCAGTTTTAACAATATATAACACGCACACACACACACACACACACACACACACACACACATATATATATATATATATACTTCGTAAATTAAAAGTAAAATATTGATGGCCTTCTTCTTGATTTTTATCGTGAATAGTATTAGTATTATTAGATTCTATATAACCTGCAAACCATTTAAGTTCGGTTAGTTCAACAGTGTCACATAATCTCTGACTTGACTTCCAGCGATCATTACTGTTACTCATAGAGAAATATCAGATACAAACATTTAAATTGTTTGAAACAAGTTGTTGTGCGGCTGTGTTGGTAGGCGTGTCTGTGGTGTCGCGGACAAGGCGCTGCAGACGCGGCAGGTGTCTGTGCTGTCGGGCTCCTCCGTGGAGCTGCGCTGCGCTGTGTCCGGCTCTCCGCCGCCGCCCATAGTGTGGCGGCGCCACGGCGCTGACCTCACGCAGCTGTCACCCGCTGACGGCGTGCGCGTCTTCAGCGACGGCTCGCTCTACCTCTCCAAGGTGCAGCTGGTGCACGCCGGCAACTACACCTGCCACGCACAGCGCAACAGCGACGTCGTCCAGACGCACGTCCTCCACGTCTACAGTGAGTGCTGCCACAAAATTCAGGAAAATCAAGTTTTGCTTTTTAGGGGGCGTCCGTAAATTACGTGAGGTGAAATAGGGGGGGGGGTCTACGGAAATCTCACGTGAGTTTTTTGGGAAAATTGTCGGACTGTAGAGCTAAAAAAAAGGTATACAAATGACGGTAAATTTGGTATTCCGTCAAAAAGTACGAGTGTTACCGACTTTTGGAAGGGTGAGACCTCAAATAAAAAACACGCTCTCAAAAACTTGCGAGGACGATTTCTAGATTTCTAGATTTTACGGACCAGATCTCACCAAGTCTCACCAGAGGGAAGGGGGATTCCGGAAATCCGGAAAAAACCTCACGTAATTTATGGATGCCTCCTTACCAATCGGCCTGCTAGCTCAGGAGCAGAACGCTGTGGCAACAAGTTTTATTTCTGTTTTACAGACCCACAGATACCTTTGTCTAGTACTGTGACCATCTTGTCACTTATATCAACATAAATACAATCATTTCACGTTTCGTCATCTGTGAATGCCTCCGCTAGACCAAATTTCCAACTTGCCCATGAAATGTACAGAATACTCCCAAATATTTTGTTATAATTCTCGGCCAGGATGTTTTTACATATTTCTGTTTTTTAAATTCTGAAAATTAATGCGTGTAACACTTTATGATGGCCATGATGGGTTTATTTAACCCATTTCACGTTGGTAACGTTAGACAGTTGAGCTGAACATCGCGTACAAACCGGAGACAGAAGGGCTGTCATCACAGTATATCGCGACAAAGTCTCATTTAAAATTTGTATCGTTTGCATCGTTGTGGCTTCGTTTGCGTTTCAAAACTTCAGAATAACTATACTTCTAGGCTAAATATTTTTCTTACCGGCGTATTGAAAGGGTTGATTGACTTATCGCAGTGTGAACTGAGATATTCCCGTCATAGTAATAGTATGTATCTTCATGGGTTGCGACTGTATCCTCCGTCGTCTGAAATCTGCGCCAGTCTCAATAGGTCGGCAACCTTCGGCGAGTCTCGACAATGCCCGAAGTGTTAGTTACTCTTACTGCCACCATAGCGCTGCTTGGCTAACCGGAAATTTCAAATAAATAACTGCATTTGATTTTATATGCGCTATATTGCTGAAAGGAAGTATAATTTCAAAAAATTAATAGAATTTTATTTTAATTACACTTACATTGTTAAAAGAAATTATTACTGCGATATATGCTAAAATTCACAGATGCAAATAATTAATGCGAGGCAGAGATATAAATAATTATAATGCGATGTTCGTTCGAATCTACATGTTGCCTATTTGTTTTTTTACGACGGTTAAATTCATGTTAACATCTATACTCTATAGTAGTAACCAGAACCAGGTCACGACATGACCTTACAATTTTTTGAAAGAAGATTAGAAACAGTGAACTTTATAAAAACTCTGAGAAAGTTTATGCGAAATGAACATAATCACAAAATGTACCATCCATTTTCGTTTTCTGAAATTATGCTTGCCTTAGAAATATTTTCATAGTATTAAAACTTTATGGGATTAGTGGAGGTAATCCAATTAGTTCAAAAACGGAGGGCAGAAATAATAAATGCAAGGAATAAATCCTTTATTCATCTTCTTGCTGCAAGTCTTTTTGGGTCATTGTGTACTTTGTTCACCTCCCGTTGCATATTGTGGAAAAAATAATAAAAAAAGAAGGGCTGAATGAAATTTTACTATGCAGAATTATCTCACTTAATGAGGTGTGCACTTAAAAAATTTATCACCTGCCACGCACGCTAGCCGTGTAATGGGCTTTACCCTAGTAGTGTCCTAAAAACACAACATACTCTGTCGTCTTCATCAGGCATGCAGCTACCCGGAGATGACAGCGTGAACGTTAAAAACATCCGCGTCGGTGTCGACAACCTGTTCACTCCGAACTGAAGGCTGGAGCTCGTGTTACCCCGGCACCTCCCTCCCTACCTCTCCGAGCTGGAATGCTGTGCCCAGGATGCGGTGTGGTAACATTCCTCTTTGCCTATAATAAGGGCAGAGGAACGGGGATAGAACAAGCTGATATAGAGCCGCCTTAACTGAACGGACTACAGCACTATACCTCTGGACTCAATTAACAGCAAATACATAACCTAATGAACACTACAGAGCGCGCAGTTGAAATGTTTTTATAACGCCATCCGGTAACGAATCCGTCAAGACTACATCGCCTTATCACAGTAACATCCGATGAAGCAATTTACGTTCTATATGTTACCACGATGCGCAAAACGTTCCTGCGATTTCCTTTCATATCATGAGTAAGTATTAGGAGTAAAATGACGTTATGAAGAAACTGATTTCCTTAGTCAACCTCTTGAGGTAGTAAAGTGCCACATGGAGGTTTCTTGGTTTTTATCAGGCCTATAGAATGGACTGTCGTAACAGAACATTTCTTTTACCTTCACCAAGAATCGTTTTGTAGACTTTATTAGCACATTTAAATGCAATCTTTATGAATCAGAGAATAATTTGGTGTAATGGTGCTGTGTGCGCGAATGAATTAATTTATAGTAATGAGAAGATTAAATCTTGAAATGCATCATAAAAATCTTTAATAATTTATTACTAATTACTTTTTTTTGCAGCAACACCGGAGGTCAAGGTGACACCAAAAATTCAATCAAGGCGTCCCGGTGAAGACGCAACGATGTTCTGCCATGTCGTGGGAGAGCCTTTTCCGAAGGTAATCTGCAGCCGCTATTAGATTATGTAATACACATAGCTGCTGTATATGGTCACATACTTATCACAAGCAGTATGAAATGAATAGTGCAAAAAGTGTCAGAAGTAGTGGTTCTGCACTTAGTTACTGTAGACATCGAGTTACTCGTAAATCGTCACAAGTGGCTTTATACTGAGGGTCAATCCGAAAGTATTTATAAGGATGGGTAGCGTTGTTCGGCAGGATAACATTGATGTCCGTATACTGAGAGGTACACACTGGCACTGGTGCATATTCTTTTACATGAAGTCACATTTCAGCATGCCTCCTACGGCCACCAACTGTCATTATCCTACTTCTACCTCTTTCCGTTTCTGTGTATATTTAGTGTATAGATTGAAGAGAAATTGAAGTATAAATACCTGTCTAGTATCGTGCTGCATCACCTTCCACCCCAATGTGGATGGCGATTCGCCTCGGTATGTACTCGACAGGACACTAGAAGCATTGAGAAGCCTTACGGATCCAAGAGCCCTGAATAATCTTCCAGAGTTCACAAATATCTGATGGAAAGGTTCAGTGACTTTCGATAATATCACAGATGTGTACGTTGGATAAGGGAAGAAAGTTAACATCCGTAGTGTGTTCAACTTTCGTTCGGAAACAATATGGGTGTTGTGGAATGATGCATTGTCTTGTTGAATGAAGAGGTCTCCCGTGAGGTTCTGCAGATCATCAAACTAGAGCACCATGTAAACAGTTCCAAAATGAGGATGCCATCTCATGCACCTTAACGATCACTGTTCTAGCAATAAAAATTCTTCACTTCATGCTGTTTGCGCCATTTCAGAATTCCGACATTCGTATATACAAATGTGAATCTCGTCTAACCATTCCGTGGAACATTTTCCACGTTTCTAGATACCGGAGGTGATAGTTCCACATCCACGCTAATCTTTGTATGGTGAGATTTGCTATAAACGGAGGGACGATGGTTTCTGTACACCCTAAATGAGTAGATCGTTCTAGATGGTGTCGGCAATAAATAGCCTAGTAATCTGTTGCGATTTGACTTGTCCATCCACTGTTACAATGCGAGCTAGCTGTGATTCCACTCATGGAAACGCTGTTGTCAACCGACGCATTTGCTTCTGGCAAGGATTGTTTTACAGGAATCGATGTACTCACGGTAAACCCTTAACACAGTAGTTCATCAAAATCCCAGTGCCTGCACGAGTTTCGAAAGAGAGGGACCCATCCATTCGTCGGGCTCTAACCATTTTCACGATCAAATGCACTTAGATTATTTGTCTTGCCCACACTGCGTTCGAGTATTGCAGATACCGTGAGCATTATTCCTTATATTTTGCGATGTCTCGTTATTTCCGTTTCGTTTTCAAGAACGCCAAAAGGGTAAAATTTCTCTTACGCCAATTGTATCTAATATAATTGCTCTTCGGTTTATATTTTTGTGGCGAATAATTTGCTACTTTCAAAATGATTCTTATAATTGTATGCGGAATGAGACCTTTGCATTCTCCTGAAATTTTTAAATTTTTTCGTTAATATCAGTGTCTAGAGCATTCTCGTGAACTCATATTACTTGACTGTGTCGATAAAGAAGAGCTGAGTGCTGTGTATTTTGCAGGTGGAGTGGCTGAAGAACGAGGAGCCATTGCAGCTGGACGAGGCGACTGGCAAGTTCGACTCCGTGGGTAACGGCAGCGAGCTGAGGGTGCGGCATATCGCATACGCCGACACAGGCGCGTACATGTGTCGAGCCGAGGGCCGCGGCGGTGCCGTCACTGACATCTCCTCTCTGGTCGTCCAGGACGAGCCCACGCCCAGTGAGTAGAGGACAGTCCAAGGTAAACGAAAGGCTTCCTTGGCCAGCGCTCTCCTCCACACTTGTCACCTCCCAGTTAATAACAGAAATCAGTGAACCACTCGTATTACAGTTACTTCAAGAAATCATGTTTTTTAATTCAGATTATTACAGAAAACTTAGCACTTTCGCTGTCAAAAGATTATTCTTGGTGCTATATAGCCAAAATGCGAGTGCTGTCTTACACTGATGACAATATTGTGTTGTTTTAGTCCCAGGGATATTCTTCCTTCATTTTTCAGACACAACACTGACTGCAGATCACTGATATATGCCCATAATACCAACGCTTTACACCTATCATAAAACATCTGTCAGCTTGGTTAATTTGCCTTTTAAAATGATTTAGCTTTTTCCTGCTGCAGTATACGTTTATTTCCTCTTATTATCTGGCAGTTCAACTACACTTCAGCAGGAATTAGTAAGTGTTAATGTTCGGGTGTGGCATTAGGGTGGAAGCCACTTTGACTTTGATTCCTGGTCCAGCCATACAGATAAGGGTTTTCAAAAATACTTTTGGTGAATGCTGCAATAGTTGCTCCTCTTATGTAGAAAACAATGACCTGTTCATAACAGATTTGCGAACGATGTTCCATTGCCCACTTACTTTCCTGCTAGATCCAAATTTAAATGTCTACAATAACAGCAGGCATTTTCCACCTCCTTTCCGAGATTCTCCATATTTATCAGAAAAGTAATTAAGAAATGTAACTTACTACACAAAAGATACATGCTCACAGTCCACAAAGAAAATTAGGAAAGAGCCCAGAGTAGAAGAGTAGACTTAACTCGTATGTCATATCTTTCAGAATGTACTGAGATTACATGGAATTAGTTTGAGATCAGTGCAATTCGAGACAATAGGAGGCAACAGCATTTTTTCATGAGAAATTATTTCAAGAATCCATGAAAAATGGTTCAGTGAGTGCCCCTAACGGAATTTAAAGTTGCCAGAATGCAGATCTTTCGATTTGTTTTTAAACTAATACGATAAATTTGAAATCATGTAAAACATAAAAGCAGTACAATTCAATAGGTGACGGCAGGAATCAAATGTGTCGTAAATAGACTTCTTAAATCACAACAACCACTTAAAAATCTGACTTCTAGTATATAAACGGTTGAAACAAAGTTAGGGACAGTTTTAGTATTTTAGAAAATAATGGGTGATTGCTGCAAGTAAAATATTTAATTATTGTAGGCCATTTCTTCAACAGTTGCTTGTTAAATTCATAATTAATTAAATATAGGAATATTTCAAAAGAATCTTTTAAACATTTTGATTCACTTAATAATCAGTATAATCTAAATATTGTGGAATCAGGAGAAAATCATTACAAATTCTTTTCTGCATTCTAAACTAGCATACCGTCGTTCAAACAAACAGTTATGAAGGAAGATTATAATGTTTTTAAAGACATGGTAAGTAGCAAAACTAAATTAGTGCGACGTAACTTTTTTTAAATATAACTGGCTTATTACTAACAGCAAAGAAAGATAAACAATAGAAATGACGAAATAGATCTACAAAACGTACTTACAGGATTTTGTATTAGAAACTAAATGATATAAGAAAGAATAAACATCGAAGCATTTGAAATATACTATCCAAGCAGACTGAAAATTACGAGGACATATGAGGTATGAAATGGACGTGTTTTGGAAATAGCTGTCGAGGAAAGAAGTGTAAGGTCTATCAGAAGATTGTGACAAAATCTCGGCTCACTCTTTAAGACATGAGGGTTTGATTAACTTGTTAGTTGATGTAAGGATCTAAGGAAAGAACTATAGAGGAAGACATAGATTGGAATATATGAAGAAGACAACTGAGAGCGTAAGTTGTAATTGGTGTGTTCAGATTAGCTCAAAATAGTAATGTATGGAGATTGGTGACATAACAATAATCGCAAATTTACTTTTAAGGAATTACGAAAACTGCGGCTTCAGGAAAAGAAAATTTCTATTCAGATCTGCAAAAATGAAGAAGATATGTAGTAATGTGGGTAACACAGCACTATTATTAAAAAGTAAAAACATTAACACGTTTCATGTAATGTGTTCCTCACATTGCTAAAACGTGGAATGGAAATCAAAATACGAAGAATTTATATGAAAAATTAATTATTAGTTTAGTCATAACGGTTTCCTGATTAAATACGATTTCAAATTTTAAGGTGATAAAAGGATAATATCCATGTAGTTTAAACAGAAAATAAACCAGAAAATGTTATAAGTTTTGAGTTCATTGAGCTCATTTTATCTAGACCTCTGTTGATGAGCCTTTTAGGTATGGAAGATATATTGGATCAATTCTTAACATTTTACTGTTTAAGTGTAATTAGTTATATTTTACAGTGTAGTATAATTATTTAAGTCATTTGTGGATGCTGAAAACATTCAATGCCTGGCTTTTATGAGACCAGATTGTAGATATATTTCGGTTAGTTTTATTGAAATAGAGATTAATTTAAGGTTTCTTATTATTATTAAAGCAGCTAACGATAAAAAGGCATGAATATTAACATGTTTGAGAGTAATTTAGGAAGAATGAATCCAAAGTTATGTATAATTCATAAGCATTTTATTATTCCGAATATTTTATTAATATTATTCACCTAATTCAATTTCTTTTTTAGGTTTCTCCTATTCATGGATGCAGATGACAATTGGTTAGTGCATCTGAAGTTACTATCAACTATCACTCTTTAATCTAATTTTCTTTTTAACTGTGTCTATCATACTGACTCCATCATTATTACTATATTGTCCACTGAATTTGAATCGAGTCCTTTGTTTGTTACTTCACGTTATCATTTATTTGCTTGCATTCGCACTTATCCTAGCGACTACGGCTGAGCATTCTGTTACTACTTAGAGCAATTTTTTGGGCTTGAAATTTTTAATTCTTAAAGATACAATGCAAGTACTATACTTTATTGTTTTATCCTCTCATTGAAATGATGATATTAACCACTACCATGTACATCTAAATAGCTGGGCACATATTCCCATATTACTGTATAAGGTTTCAGTGATTGACAGTAATAAATTACGTACAACAACAATGTAGTCATTACTGCACGAAATGCTGAAATATCTTAAGCATTATGTACTTAAAACGAATCATCTGGAATTAATAACTTAACATGATTTTATTTCATGCTTGCTGTAATGACTCTTCTATATGAAATTTCTAACCTCTCTCTTTTAATTATATAGTATTGTTAATAAAATAGTTGAAGTGACCTTATATTTTGAAACAAGCTCAAATATGCTTCATACGTATTTTTAAATACAGAAGAAATCTAAGGACTTTAATGAACCTTAGAAACACTTTCATCGGTTTGTTCAGTTTGATTAAACACGATTTAGTTTAGAAATCATAGTAAGTGAACGTAACAACGACATTCAGTGGATGAGTGAATCAGGTAATATGTTAACTATGGAATCGAATCATTCCTTCGAGAAGCTGTGCGTCACTTTTTAGATCAATATGAAAGAAAAAACTCATTCTATTTCACTTCACTATTACTCGCTGTCTATATAATTCTTTTAAACAAATCAATTTAGTCACTATTCCACTTTTTGTTCGTAGCAACTCACAAATTTATGATAATCGTAACTGAACCTCGAATGTTGACAGATGGCTCAGCCGGAGGCCCAGTTTCAGTATTCGTTTCCTGCCTCCACAGATGATGTGTCTGTTGCAGCCGCCCCTAAAGAGGAGCGACGCTTCTTCGCCTTCCATGACGGTGGTGTGTCTGTGTACGAGCCCACAGCGTGTCGCCTCTACCACCAGATACAAGCTACCGACGTCATACCGGGCACACAGGTAAGTGGACTCAATAATTTTGTAGAATGGCGGAGAATAGACGTATATTAGAGTCCATGTACCAGATTCTAATCTTCTTGTGATTCAGTATCCGATTCCGGACGTAGACGTTTACAATGGAGAAGGTACTTCTCCATGGAAACTCGGTTGGGAAGGGATATTCTCCATCATCCCAAAACTGGTTCTGACCTGTTGAAATTTGTATTAACTGCTTCCTTATAATGTCCTCTCTACGTTTTGAACTCTCCTTTTTCGAAAAAGTCGCCACGAATTAAATTAAAAATGCTGAAATATGATATTGCAGCGCAGCTAGTAGATGCCGCCGGCGGTGCGAAATCAATGACAATCTCTTGAAATGTTGGTTTAATACTTTGTTGTAATATTTTCCTGCCGTTTTAGTTTCACTTCGTTGCAAAACGTCGCATGCAATTAGCAGATACAAAATATTTATCTGAAGTGCAGTTTAGCAAGGCTCGTTATCTTAGAGTCGACATTAGCAGAGATAATCGATTGCTTCCGTTGTAAACAAATACGCAGTTTCCGAGATGGATGCCGCAGAACGAATTTCCCGTAAATTTTTTACTCTTGGTTCTGGCCGAACCACGATCACTATGACAAAACGAACCTATTTAGGTTGATATGATCCCTGTACCTATAATTTTTATGTCATTTTTGCAGTGCTGCTAACATTTCGCCGTTGCGGAGCATCCCACATTTCGGCATTTTTAATTTAATTCGTGGCAACTTTTTCGAAAAAGGAGAGTTCAAAACGTGAAGAGGACATTATAAGGAAGCAGTTAATATAAATTTCAATAGGTCAGTACCAGTTTTTGGATGGTGGAGAATATCTCCTCCCACCCGGAAACTCTCTTGGGACGATGAACTGTTACCTTCTGCTGCCTGTGTTTGTATGAGTTATTGTAGGTGTGGCTGACGTGATAGTCTGTGTGTGTTCGTCCAGTGTGAAGTGTTGTCTGTGTTGTATAAAATGAGGGACAGGGTAAAACTAGATGGCGGCCCATTCACTCGTACTCTACCGAAAGACAACAAGAGAGCCGCCAATCTAAACATCTTCATTCGACGGACGTATCACCATCATCAGTGCCGTATGAGTTAGACGCACAATCTGGTCATTGAGAATTGTATATCACCACCTCTCCTACCCTGCCAACCAAATCCCGATGGTGAAAATTTCTTCCACCACCGTGAATGGAACTAGCTAAACCGTGTTACCGCCGGACACCTTCTGATGCTGCAGCCTACTAAGTATATTGGGCAGGCTACGTTCTGCTGTCAAAGAATAAAAAAGAAAGCAATAATGTACCTCAACTACTACTATACTTTATTAATTGTTTGGATAACAGAAGAATACGTATAGGATAGGAAATTGAACGTGTAATTAAATTATTTTGCTAAATATAAATTATATAAGCAAGGGGAAAACAAATCCACCGGTTACCAAAGTTAGGCATAGGAAGACTATATAGAACATACCACGAGCGTTAATCTTGCAGTATTTCAGATGAAAACTACTCCATGTGAAAGAGTCAGGTGACCATGAGACAGGTGAAGAACTAGTGGAAAACAATAAGCACAGCTGGGAAAATAAAGCAATCGGGGGAGAGTAAGGGATACACAAAACTAAATCAAAAGTAAAAACTTAAAAAGAATAAATAGTTGAACACAAAGTCGCGGAGTTCCCACGGCTTTGCCACTTACCGCGGGTTTCGTGAAGACAGATCTCCGAATTACCAATTGAAACTTCAGCAATTGGAATGAAGTGACGTGTTCAGGGGCATGCTCCACCTTTCAGAGCAAGCAATCCAGCTACATTGGCCTGAGGGTCCGTATCAGACGAATATCTTAGTTCTCGGCTTCTTCTCGGTTCACCCTCCTTACCCCCTCCAACCCCCGTCTTGCAGACGTTCTATCATAATTACTGTAATTGGAGTAATAATTTTTAGGATAAGGTAGACTGTTTCAGCGTCCCTAAATGATCTAGTTTCAGAGCACGTTGTAAATTATTCCCTATGTTGTAGAACCAGGAATGGTGCTTATCAATACGGACTTCTACTGTTTTTGATTATTATTATTTCTGACACAGCTTCCTGTTGCGTGATAGCACGGATTTGAAGTGCAATATTGGTAATTGGCTCCTACATATAAAGTTTTGTCCGCGACAGTTTTATCCGTCTTCTTCAAGATCGCAGAGAGATAATTGGATGTTCTGCAACATGGAACACGCAGGTGATCTGATGGCAAACGATAGCAAAGTGTCGTCCAAGGTACCTATGTAACAAAATTGCACAAGATAAGTTTAATAACTGAGGAGACTGACAGATTGGTGTTTTTTTTTTGTTTTGTTTATTTGGCCTTTGGTACAAACCATACAGCCAGCTTGGTTACAATTTGGTTATTTATACATGTGGATTTTGAATAGTTCTGACGTCTGATTTCATTTGTTATACGTTCATCTACTGGACATCATAAAACACATGCTCAATATAAGTCAATATAAATATAATATAAAAAACAATAATACAATATGATACAATAATGCAATAAAATACAATATAAAGTTCATAAGATACCGTTTTTACATAAAATATTTGCAACTTAAAATACAATATATAATATGCATAATGTAAAAACAAAAAATTCAGCATACAAGTTTCCTAAATTGTTCCAGTGGTTACATGTACACTTAAGCCACAGTATAAAGTATACAGCCTTTGGGTACAGAAATCAGCAGTCTGGTTATCTCAAACGGACAATGGTTACCTTTAAATGTAATGCGAGGATTAAAAATGTGAATGTCATATTTCTATGTTGTTTCTTATTACCAAATTGAAGAGAAACATGAAGATTTCCGCCCTATTTTCGTGGAGATGGGTCTGCATCTTGGAAGGGAATTCCACCCCGTGTTTAGTCAGCTCTTCTATTAATTCAGTTGATTCTGCCCAGCGGCGTCCACAGGCAAAAAATATATGATCCACGTTCTCGACACTAATGCCATCACATTCACAAATGGGGGAGGTGATCGGATTAATCCTAAAGAGGTGGCTCGCGAAGCGTCCGTGGTTGAATTTGAGCCTAGAGACGAAGGTTGTGATCTTCCTTGAGATTTGGATGCCGTCGTGCCAGTGTGAACGTGGGATAGTTGGATGGATTTTTCTATAGTATTCACCTTTATGTGTATCTTTTGACCACCACTCTCTGTTCCATCCTAATCTGGTTTTATTGCGGAATATAGGGGTCAAGTCCGAAGCCGGAATTTGTTTACTTTTCTCAGCATTGAGTGCTGCTGCCTTAGCTAGTCGGTCAGCTACTTCGTTGCCTCTTATTCCTGCGTGACCTTTGGCCCATATGAATTTCACTTCCGATCCTTTATCTCTGAGTCTTGCTACTAGCTGTACAAAAATGTAAGCCGTATTCTATGGCTTATAAAATTGCTTGTAATTCGGCGGTATAGGTCAATGCCTCTTCCGGGAGTTGATATAGGCCCCTCTTTTCGTTAGCAGGGTCTGCGAAAGTGCAACCCACACGATTTTCAGATTTAGAGCCGTCTGTGTATAAGCATATGGGGTTATTGCCAGCTTTGTAATGCGGTCCTTTAAGATTTTTTCATTGTGATTACCTTCCGCTACAAATTTTGTGTCTAGGATAATGTCTAGTCTCGTCTTGGCTCCCAAAAGTCTGTGCAGATGTACCGGAAGGAGGCGTGATCTATAGATTATGTTGCTATATTTTTTGAATTCCCGGAAGGCGGTTGTTAGAGTAGGGGCCGGCTTCTGTTTCCAGTACCTCCGTTCCGTGTATTGCATTGTGAGAGCAGATATTTTTGCAATACGTTGATCATCCTTTACTTCGAGCAGTCTTAGGATGAACTTCCGCCACAGAAATGCCCTACGGATGTGTAGGGGTGGTTCTAAGCATTCCACCAGCAGTGCGTTTGTCGGGGTAGATGTCATGGCTCCGGTGCACAGTCTAAGTGCACGATACTGGCATCTGTCGATGTCGGTTAGTAGCGATTTAGAAGCAGAGCCAAAAAACATGTTGCCATAGTCGAGATGAGGGCGCACGAGGGCTCTGTAGAGCATTAGTGTGATCTTCCTGTCTGCACCCCAAGTTTTACCTGTCACTGCTCGTATGATGTTGTTTGCCGCTTCGCTGTTCTTGAGTATGTGCCGAATGTGACCTGACCAAGTCAGGTTAGGGTCCAACCTTAGGCCAAGGTATGTAACTATTTTTTTTCACTGGGAAGTTAAAAGGCCCCAGAGAAATATTTGTCATCTGGGGGAGTCTGTGTCGTGTAAAAACAATGACAAACGACTTTTCAGGGGAGAGATCAAGGCCGTTGTGCATCATCCAAGCTGCCAGCGTGTTAGTGGTTGCATTTAAAGCTCTTTTACAGGCCTGCAGTGATAAGAAGCTTGTATAGATGCATACATCATCCACATACTGCAGTATCTTTACGTTCGCCATTACGATCTCATGCAGGTGGCTGGAATAAATATTAAAGAGTAGTGGAGACAGGATCGAGCCCTGAGGTAGTCTTAGTCCATACGTCTTGTTCCCCTCACGTATGATTACTATTCTATTCTCG
Organism: Vandiemenella viatica; assembly: GCA_031002005.1. Classification (NCBI taxonomy): domain Eukaryota; kingdom Metazoa; phylum Arthropoda; class Insecta; order Orthoptera; family Morabidae; genus Vandiemenella; species Vandiemenella viatica. The sequence continues at coordinate 14,496,091 of JARYHS010013631.1, read as the reverse complement.
AGTAGGGCAATTAGGCTGTCTATGAATCTGTCCGGGATCTTCATTCCCCTTAATTTGTCAGCCAGGATAGGAAGAACTACATTGTCGTATGCTTTTGTAAGGTCGGTGAATAGTGCGGTTAAGTAGTGATTGTTACCATAACACAGCTGGATATCGGTGACTAGATGAGCCAGGATTTCGGTAGTCCCCTTACATCTTCGGAAACCTATCTGTAGGTTATATTCAATGTACCATTCCAATCTTTCTTTTATCATTCGCTCCAGGGTTTTCAGGGAACACGATGGTAAGGAAATTGGGCGGAATGACGAGCTTTCTGCGGGGTCCTTGTTTGCTTTTAGTATTGGTACTACCCTTATTGTTTTGAGGGACGGTATGTAGGTTCTAGATGTCCATATGTTGTTCATTATTTGTAGATAGATCACTTTGCCGTTTTCGGGTAAGTTGCTCAGCATGGCGTAGTGAATTTGATCTGGGCCCGGGCAGGAGTTTTTTGTTTTAGTAAATGTATATTCTGGCTCCTCGAGATTAAATGGTTGTAGGAGAGGGTGACTCGTATTACTATACCGGGAGGGAGCGGGTTCTACACTACACCAGTCCGGGGTCAGAGACTTAAGGAGGTTCATGGCGGCGGTCTGTGGGATTTGAGTGTGATGGCTGGTTGACCTGTACCTGCTCAAATCTGTCTCGGAGGGGTTTTTGAGTTTAATGAGTTGCAATAATTTACCCAGTTTTCTCTCTTCTTCTTCTTTAGCAGTCTTTATGTAATTGCTTGTGTCTTATTGAGAAGAATGAAGTTGGATTCGGTGGGTTGTTTCTTGTATCGCGTCAGTGCTAGTCTCCTGTCTCTTATGGCTTGGTTACATTCCTCGTCCCACCACCTGCAATAGGTTCTCCTTTGTTGGCGTCTTGTCTTGGATTCCGGAATGGTTGCTGCAGCCGTTTATTCCACTATTGTCACAAATTTCTAATAGTCCTTTTTGTTGTCCCCTGCCAGTTGAAGGTTTCTGAATTTCTCGGTAGTTATCTGTTTTTATTGGTACCAGTTGGCTTTTTTTATGTTCCATCTGTAAGTAGGTGTTGGCGCCTATTTGTCTTCTATCTGCGCTGGTGTTGACATCAAGATAGAGTAGTGATCAGAGCCCGACGGGTCTGATACTATTTTCCATTCGAAGTAAAATGCACACTCTGGGGAAATCTATACTATTATAAATCTGTAAGCAAGCTGCGTTTGTAGTGAGGCTTGATCTCTAATAACGCAAAAAACTACCGCATCAATTTGCATGGTGTTTCCAAATTTTTAAAGCTAATGTTGCTGATCAACATCTGCAGAAATAGCTAACGACTAATATGTACCATGGGAAGAAGCAAGTCAGTAAAAAACTTCAGAAATGTGAAACTGTAGACCACAGATAATTATACACATTCAGACGGTCACTCCTTTCGTAAAGAGACCTTAGGATTTACTTTTTTTTTTTTTTTTTTTACTTCTGCGATTCATTTTTCTGGACCGCAGTACTTCAAAATAAAAAGAATACGTGAATCAAGTATAATCAGCATTTACTTGAATCGTAACAGGTCTGTTGAATTACGAAAAAGTTATGTATTACTAACATGGAAGACATGTATTGTCTCTGGTAGACTGTTATACAGTTTGTCTCTGGAACAAAATTGCTACGTGATCGCTGAACAATACAGCCACAATAAGCCAATACTTAATACGAAATTCAGTTTTTTCTCGAAGAGCGATGTCTGAAAAACAGCTATTATAAATATCAGCAAGTAATAAAACATACTTCTTTCATAATGACTTGTGCGGAATTGCACATATTTGGAAGTACTTTATTCGATTAATATGTCTCGTGGCTATAACGTGCAAATATAACTAGGCATCCGAAAATTCAGGTACATGCGACTCAAATAATTACATAGAAAATGCGGATATATTGAAAGAAACTCAAATAAAAAATTTTCATATCCTAATGCTACACCGCGTAAATTATAAAGCTAAAAGCATCGTCCCTTTGGCCTATAACAAAGCATATCAGCGGTCATCACTGTCCAGGTTGCATTTCAATCGATTTACAACTTGCGATAATTTTGCCACTCAGAAATAATTGCTTGAGTTACATGCACATTAGTACATATACTGTACCGTGATCCATTTTGACATTTTTGAATTAATTATATCTGACTGAAATAATGACAATAATGATACGACGATTTGAAACCAAGATTAACTCCAATTCACGTAAATTTCTATTTTAAAGCGGGAATAATTGATGGTGTATCAACATAAAATAAAAACCAATATCCAAACAGCAAAAATAAATAAATCAGAAAAAAATTGAGATGCTGTGATTATTGGTAACGAATTTTTATTTCAAATATAACTAGGTATCCTAAAATTCTACACCGCGTAAATTTTAAAACTAAACCCGTTATGCCTGATGCTAAACAAAACGAGTCAATTGTCATCTGGTCCAGGTTGTTTCGCCAGGTACTTACATGCGACTGAAATAATTACTTAGAAAATACGGCTATATTGAAAGAAACTTAAATTAAAAATGTTTCATATCCTAATGCTACACCGCGTAGATTATAAAGCTGCAGGCATCGTCTCTTAGGCCTATCACAAAGCATCATATCATCTGTCAGGTTGCATTTCAAGCGATTCACAACTTGCCATAATGTTGCCACTCAGAAATAATTGTTTCAGTTACATGCACGTTACTACATAAACTGTACCATGATCACAACTCGACATTTTTGGATTAATTATATCTGACTGAAATAATGACAGTAATGATACGACGATTTGAAATCAAGAGTAGCTCCAATTCACGTAAATTTCTATTTTAAAGCAGGAATAATTGATGGTGTATCAACATAAAATAAAACCAATATCCAAACAACAAAAAATAAATAAATCAGAAAAAATTGAGATGCTGTGATTATTGGTAACGAATTAACGAATATATTTCAGCACACTTCCAAGAGGACTAAGTCGTAGATTACTGCTATATTTACATAAATTTATGGGACCGCGGTTATGTTGCAATCCTCGGTATCCACATTTAAAAATAAACTTTTTTTTAGTTAAGTATCATGGAAACCGAGAGAAGTTTAAGAAATGAGGTGATTGACAAATGTATGATGCGACTTCCTGAGTGGTTTGGCGGTATGTTGAATTTCCACGAAAAGTTCAAAGTTTGGTACCGTTGGCAAACACACAACGTCCAATGTAAAAGGGGTAATAGGGGTAATATTAACATCAAATATCGATTTTAGGCACTGCCCTAAATGTGGTACATACAGATTCTGTGATTTTGTCACTGAAAAATAATTTTTATTATACTCATTTGTTTCACGACTTCCACCTCAACGCAACTACGTTCCCTCAACGACGATACTCTGTACTATAGAGATCGATTAGTAATAAATATGAGTTTTTATTTTATCTATGATAAATGGACTTTATGAAAGTCTGTAACTGTTTTGAAATATGAGGTCTGCAAAGAATTTTTCTGTAACACAGTTACTTTTAATAAACAATTTATTAATAGTAAATGTGTTGCAGAACAATTATTTGCAGATCTTATATAATAAATATGAGGGTAGTCCCTCGCCTGGCAATGGTACGATGAGCCACAGGCGAAATATAGTATACACCACTTCATCTCGGATGTCAGAAAACTGGACTGTCACTGCAGTCAGCGTTACCTCACTTTTCACGGCGTGTTTCATTAGCTGACTTTCACCTCACGGTAGTTGCCTACAATAATATCAGTTCAATTTACATACAGCACGATTCACAGAACCCGTATTATATGTTCCTTTCATAATAAAACAATAACATTTATTTTATATAGAAATCGGACTGTCTTACGCCGGTCTGTACTCAGATCATGTAAATATTTAATCGTAGAACAGACATAATTTTATAACTTCTGCACCATATATGTATTTTTATCCATCATCTAGGTCGCAATCTATTTTATTGATATATACTTTCTATAATAATTACACTGTTATCCCTAAAGTAACATAATACTCTTATAATCGTGAATCAAGGATCATTAATTCATTCTTCAACTTGATACAGCTATGACAGTTACTCCTGTCGTATTCATAACCTTATCAAGATACCACCATACTCCATACTCGAGTAACAGCGAATGACCTGCACCAAGGGTCGCGTTATATTTACAGTCTGCGACTCCGTTTTAGCAATTCTTTTGCTTTTTATTTTTATTTACCAAATTTTCGTTAAAGCTAAATATCAACAAACGTATGCGTGATGTGCCTCGATTGAATATATGGCACTACAAAACACTGACATACATTTGCATGTAAAATTCATTACTGTTGACAGCGTCGTTTAGTTCATCCACTACTGCGTTTATTACGATCGATATCTTATACATCGTCAAACAGTCGAGTACTGTTAGCTATGCCATGTTTGGATAAATGAGTGTTTAAATATTACGCCATTTCCATTATACTAGACGACCCGTGCGATAATTTCGCGAATAAAATGCGATGAATAGTGAGGTTGAATGCTTGTAATATAATTAATAGTAGAACCGTACTTTTGCAGCAAATGTTTCATTTAGTGTAATACTCACAACATATTACGAAACAGTTAGGAAAATTTAAAACACACTGTATTTATGACAAACTGTCACTGACCTTAGTAGAATAAAACCAACCTTAACAAAATGCACACAACATGTCAACATCTCTGAAATATTTGTTGCTGTACGAATAAAATGTTTACATTGGAATTGTATAGCAAAACGACAGTGTTTCCGTAACAAATAACATATATCAGAAAAGCTACTTATTGAATAAAAAAAAGTTTATTGACATCTCTGTGATATCCGCTGCTGAAATCAGGGGACTTGGCTCTAAACAGTCTCATACGCGCTACCAATTTAAGCACCAAATTCCGAACATTTTTTTTTTTAATTAATGATTTTACCTAGCTGGAGACCTTAATTTTACAACGATATATCATTTATCGATTTCGGATAGGTATCGAAGAAGATAAATGGCTTGTATTAAAAAAATTAAAAAAAACACGTTCAATAATTAATATTGATAATTTTGCCCTTTAAGGGTTGAATTCCAAAAAAAAATCCTTTTATAAAATATCAACCAAGGTAAAAAAAAAATTTTTTTTTGAGAAATGATGATATTTTTGCCCCTTAAGGGTGTAATTTGGAGAAAGGTTTTTCTTAAAATATGATGTGACCATAGCGGCTAATTTAATATTTAAATCGATACGTCATTTATTGATTTCGATTAGGTATCAAGGGAAATAAATAGCTCCTGACAGAAAAATGAATTGTAAAAATATTAATACTTTTGCCCTCTAAGGTTAGAATTTTTAAAAATTTCTACTTAAAATGTGTTAACGGAACCGAAGACATTACGAAGATCTGAAGCTTTTAAATGATACCTCGTTTATCAATTTTGTTTAATTGTCAACGGAGATGAATGACTAATGAAACAAAAAACACATTTTAGAAATACTGATATTTATGCCCTTTAAGGGTCGACTAACGAAAAATTCTTTCTAAAATATAATGTGACCATGGCGGAGACCTTAATCTTTAATATGATACCTCATTTATCTATATTGGTTATATATCAAGGGAGATAAATGGCTCGTGACACAAAAATGCATTGTAGAAAAATTTATACTTTTTTCCCTTAAATGGTTCAATTTCAAAAACATTCTTTCTTAAAATATCATGTCACAACGCTGAGATATTATTCCTCATAATCCTACTTCATTTATCGATTTTGGTTAGATATCCAGGGAGGTAAATGGCTCGATATACAAAAATCATTTTAGAAAAATCGACATTTTTACCCTTTAAGGTTCGAACTACCAAAAAATCCTATCTTAAAATATAATGTTACCACGGCGGAGACCTTATTCTTTAATATGATACCTCATTTATCTATATCGGTTAGAAATTAAGGGAGATAAATAGCTCGTGACACAAAAATGCGTTGTAGAACCATTCATACTTTTTCCCTTTAAGGGTTGAATTCCAAAAACGTCACTCCTAAAATATGATGTCACTGAACCTGAGACATTATTCCTCATTATCTCACTTGATTTATCGATTTTGGATAGATATTCAGGGAGATAAATGGCTCGATATACAAAAAAACGAATTTTAGACAAATTGACATTTTTGCCCTTTAAGGGTCGAATTACGAAAAATTCCATTCTTAAAATATAATGTTACCACGGCGGAAACCTTATTCTTTAATATGATACCTTATTTATCTATATCAGTTTGATATTAAGTGAGATAAATCGCTCGTGACACAAAAATACGTTATTGAAAATTTTATACTTTTTCCGTTTAAGGGTTGAAATTCAAAAACATTCTTTCTTAAAATATTATGTCACATAGCTGAGACATAATTTCTCATAATCCTACTTCATTTATCGATTTTGGTCAGATATCCAGGGAGATAAATGGCTCGAGATAAAAAAAACTAATTTTAGAAAAATTGACATTTTTGCCCTTTAAGGGCCGAATTACGAAAAATTCCTTTCTTAAAATATAATGTTACCACGGTGGAGACCTCATTCTTTGATATGATACCTCATTTATCTATACCGGTTACATATTGATGGAGATAAATCGCTCGTGACACAAAAATGCGTTATAGAAAAATTTATACTTTTTCCCTTTAAGGGTTGAATTCCAAAAACATTCATTATTAAAATATTATGTCACAAAGCTGAGACATTACTCCTAATAATCCTACTTGGTTTATCGATTTTGGTTAGATATCCAGGGAGATAAATGGCTCGAGATACAAAAAACGCATTTTTAAAAAATCGACATTTTTGCCCTTTAAGGGTCGAAAAACGAAAAATTCTTTTCTTGAAATATAATGTTACCATGACGAAGACCTCCATCTTCAATATGATATCTCATTTATCTATATCGGTTAGATATTAAAGGAGATAAATCGTTCGTGACACAATTACGCATTGCAAAAATATTGATACTTTTGCCATTTAAGGGTCGAATTCCGAAAAATATCTGTCTTAATATACGACGTCACTAAAGAGGAGATCTTAATCTTTAAAATGATACTTCATTAAACGATTTTAGATAGGTATCCAGTGAGATAAATGACTCTTAACACAGAAAACAGCTTTTTAGAAATATTGAAATTTTTTCCCTTTAAGGGTAGAATTCCAATACCTTCATTTCTTAAAAGATGATGTGACAAAAGTGGAGACCATAAGCTTTAAAATGACACCTCATTCATTGATTTTGGTTAAGTATGAAGGAAGATACAGGCTTGTGACAAAAAAATACCTTATAGAAATAATATATATGATTTGTGTTCCAACCTCTCATTGAATTTAACAGAACTATTCATTGCACGCGCACAGTGGATGCCAAACACATTTTACATTGAACTACGGAAACCCTCAAACTTACGTTCTGTCGAAATTTGCTTTTAAATACCCCATCAACTATTTGGTTGCCCTCTAAGAAAAAATTTGGTATACCTGGTAACCGTCATTATTTCACACAAATATTAAGTATTAAGAACATTATGCTTTGTTTATGAGGTACCATAAGTAAAACCATTAATATTCATGTAATTAGGAATGAGATGCTGACATAATATAATTTAATTTATTACGTTTTAAGATCTGGTGAAAAAGTTTCAATTTGCTACACATTCCGTCTTTCTGGTTGCTGGTACTATAGTTTAGCACGGAAGCTGATCCACGTAGCGTTTACATGAGCAAACAAAAGCTGTTCAGGTGTAAATTATGTGCGTACAAAAGTTCCTGGCTTGACCGCATTTCGATCTGGAGACCACTGGTTGCTTAAAACCGACGTCCTAACAACTTTATCACGCCTCTTGATGATAGGGTTATATTGTTCGCTTATTATTTATAAACAGTTTAGAATAATTTTATCATGTCATCAAGTGCCATCTTTTGTTTAAGTATGACTATTTGCATTTTCAGGTTACAATAATAAAATACAATTGTCATAGCTATAGTAGTCTACAAGAAAATAGTTAAGATTTACTTGCTCTTAGAATACATTGTAATGACTGATTTCCTAGTTATCATTTATTTAATAATTCCGCGAAATATATAGCCTAATATTGATAAGGGAGGTGTGGGATGCTTAAATAATTTGGACACTCCCAGAAATATTAAGCGCGTGGATGTAGATATTCAAGATAATTAGGGGAGCCCCAAAGTGGTTGCTAAGCCGATTTTTCATTTCAAGGCGCTTAAGGATGCCTTCATGCCAAATGTACAAAACCAATTAAATTGTGTGGCTTTCTAACTCGCTACCCAGGCTCCTGATCAAGGCCGTAGTACGGACACGGTTGTGTTAGATCCAACTCGAAAAGTACTTAATAAACTTTGCCACGCGTGCCATAAATTATTATGCTTATGGTCACTTCTAGATTGGCGGGAAAAGTTTAGAGACGTGACCAGAATTAACCAAAAGAGACATAACAGACGATTTTTATACTGTTCAAGGAGTATAGAAATGACACCTATTTACGACTAGTGAACAGGTGTTCAGCAAAAGTTCCCGAAGTCGATCTACGATCGGGACGAAAATTTAAAAGGCTACTGGTACCACTTGTTGAATTGAGACGATTACAGGTTTATGAGTAGAAGTCAGCCTCATCACATGCATTTGGTAGACCGGTTTGTTTTTATCTAAAAGATTCTGTGATTTTTATCAGACCAGCGCTGGAAACATCCTTGACGTCCAACGCTAACCGTATCCTGACTGGATGATAGCTGACACCTGCACCTCGAACCACTGTACGTGCTTGACACCCGGTATCTGCGACATAATCACCGAAACAAATTGTAATACGACGATCATCATGCCGTGAAAACTACAAGCGCGTTCTCTCAATTAATGAACAACCTTTACTCAACCAGACGACCATTGAGATAAAGAACTTCGCAACTGATGTCTCATAACTAGGCAGCATCCAGCTTGTAAATGGTTATTGTTCTGTGATCTTGAATTTGAAGGTATACTTTAACACATCCAGTTAACATTCCTTTTTCTTTTGAATTGTAATTAATAAAGTTACAGATTCATTTCATGTTAAGTCTTTAATAAAGTACTGTAATGTTCACAGTGTTAAATAAATTTTCATTTTATTATGTCACCCTTGCTTTCCGGTGATCACTAATGAATGGTAAGAAGCACATTTCCACATTCATACTGCTCAGAATGACGTTTGTATCCGTGGCATTTTCCGTGTTGTTATCTTCTGCGCCGCGTACACTGGTGGTTATGAATATCGCCTTGCCTCTTGTTTTACGGACGGGAGCCCCCGTTAATAGCTCACGTTGCAGGCAACGCCGATATTGCTGTGTGACTTATCTATTCGAGGGCCTCTCCACTCCCCTTTAATTAGAATGCAGATAGGCAGCTAACGGATTACCTAACTTTCGCGTCTTCAATCAGCCCCTAAGAGCCTCCCTGTTCCCTGATCACTCTGGCCGTAAAGTGTTCCAACTCGGACCCAGTAGCCTCAGGCGCAAACACTGTAACTCGTAGTTGGGCCGTGCAGAGGTGCTTGGAATTTACTGTGTTATTTGTCTTCCCCGTAATGTATCTATTTCCACATAACCACAGGGAGAAACGTCGACTACTTTTGCTACTTCGTGATCGCTGTTGATCCAATGTCAATTCTTTTTTTGAAATAAATAAATAAAAAGATTAAAAATAAGAGGAGAATGGACATTACAGTCATCAACAGCGTTGTGCTTCTGCCAGAAATCTATTTCATTCTATAATACAACGACTCCGCCAAGTAAATACAACATAACATGGACACAACAAAAATCACTTATGGTAGGGTTGGCAACCACACCTTATAATAAATCATAATAATGCTTCATTATTGTTCGTTATACTTTACATGTTTCATACCAATAAAGTATACCAAAATACTTTATTTTGATTAAAATATACAATACATGGAACGGAACGCTGTTATGCTAGTTGCACAACATGGTGTTTATTAACCAAGGATTGTTTATCCTCTGACCGAGCGTGGTGGGTGGGCGGTTAACGCTCTGGCCTCGCATTCGGGAGGACGCAGGTCCGAATCCTCGTCCGTGAATCCAGATTTGGGTTTCCAATGATTTCTCCAAATCACTCCAGGCGAATGCCACGATACTTCCCTCAGAAAGGCCATGGCCAAATTCCTTCCTGTTCCTTGTTCCCAGTCCCATCCCGCCTCTAATGACCTCTATGTCAAAGAGGCGTAAAGTCATAAGTAAAAAAAAGAAGTTTATCTTTTGATCTGTGTAATTACCACTTGGTTGCCGAGGCAACAAGAGACGACCATCCACATCGTCTTATTCGTTGTGACTCGTGTCCACTCGCCTTTATTTTTGAACGGATTGGTGGATGTCAATTATGTCACCGACAAGCGGAAAATTCAGTTTTTTGTTTTTGTTTTGAGGTTGGTGTTTTCAATTGCATTATTTTTATTTTTACATGGTTTACAATGGCAAGTAATACAGATACTGTTTGTTATACTGATACGAGTGTTACAATAGTAAATCTAAAATAAAAGCAAATATAGTGAATATACCTAATCAGTTACAAAGGGGTATAAATATTTGTAGAAGAAAACATATTACTGATTAAAAGAGGTTGTTTAAGAATTCAGTATCTGCGCTGTGAGGTTTTTTTTTTTTTAATTTGCTTAACGTCTTTCTAACAGCGAGGTCTTTAGAGACGGGAAAGGATGCGGGGCAAGGAATTGGAAGAAATTCGGCCATGGCCTTTTTGAAGGAAGCATCCCGGCATTTGCTTGGAGTGATTTGGGAAACCATGGAAAACCCAAAGCTGAATGCCCGCACGGGGATTCGAACCACCGACCTCCCGAATGCGAGGCCAGAACGCTAGCCGTTACACCACAAGCTCGGTCGCTGTGAGTTTTACCATTGCATCAACTGTCATTGGACGAGTCAATACCGATTTTCACTCATTTTCAGCATATTTAGAGCATGATCTTTTGTTGAATAAATTGTAATTTCATGTGAAATTGTGCTGCACGGGACAGAGGCGTAAGATTCCTAAACATACTTTGTATTAAAGTATCATACAATTCGTAATACTTTATAATATACCATAAAGTATATAAAAATACTTTATTCGTGGTAAACTATAAAATTCATGGAGCACAAAGTCTTGTGCGTTTTTAATCTCCGGACGACATATTATTAGTGCTTATGACGAAACGAAACGCACACTCTGGAAACGTCTTTGTGTGAGAGCGACGGAGGACGCTACTGATCCACCACGCAACACTTTAAAAGACGGGAGATAATTTATCTTGTATGAAAATAATTATTTCGTTCCTGTTCTCGTACCCTACAGAGAGAATAACTAACAAAAAATGGCGGGAAGGGAGATAAAGAGCATCCTTTAATTAAAAATGAGTTGTTTATTTATTTATAATTTTAGTATGTGGTAGCAGCTATAACACGTCAAAATGAAAATATGCACAGTACCTAAGGCAATAAATGTCTAAATTAAAAAAATACTTTATCTTTCATATACTTTTTAATTTCCTCTTCCAAATACAAATTTATTTATTTTTTTCTAAAAAAAGTTGGCAACGCTAACCTATGGCCGCAGGCGGACTTAATCAGCAACTATAGCAACGAGAGGAAAGTGTGCCAATCTTACACTGCCAAAACCGGTTGCGAAGACAAATTTATGATATTGACATTAAAGTGGGTTTCAATCAGTGTGTCTGTAATTTTAAAGAGGCGAATCTTGTTCGGACAAATTTTAAAAATGAAATACATACTTCTTGTTTTCTGCTTCCCTATAACAGTGGCGTGTATGTGGGGGAAGTAAAGGGAGAGAAACGTCAGCATCGATAATCCGGCAGGGGATGTCGAAATGTTAGCACGCAGCGAGCTGTCGGACACGTCTTTCAAACAGGAGTGACAGGCCGTTCAGCTTCGTCACAAGATCTCGCAAAACAATGGAGCACAACAATGGGTGTTTGCGTAATCTGATCCAGCAAACCGATAACGCCTGTTTGGAAATGACTTCATGCAAGCATCACAATACGACGGAATTCCCTGATCTAGATCCAAAGACGTTTCAGGTTACAATGAGCCTACCAGTGCTTGTAATGGCACGTTGATTGCCAGCATGTCAATCCGCTTTTACTCGGACTACAATTACAGACGGATACCCATTACACAGTATACGGCTAATCCTTTCGTACACAATCAATTTTAATTGGTCACAGTTGTCTAATGTTATATTTGTTATTGTAGGGCGTTATCGGTTACGTTTGCCATGCAAGCCATTATGAGTTGGGACTTTGGAGCAATAGAAGAGGAATGCATGCTCTTCATCAGACACTTCATTCTAACGTGACACTGGCGTTGCAAGATATGCTGAAGCCTAACTGTAGTTTGCATCGCAGCATGTAAATATAATTCCTAACCTGCAGATATGCCTATTGACATGTTATCTATTAAACATTAACGAGTTATGACCCGCTAGGAAATTGATAAATTCATCCAATAGTCATCGCAAATTCTGTCTGTTCTGGTTTTTTTAAGTTTAAAGAATTAATGAAGAATGTTTAGACATATCAGTAATGCGTATATTAAATTTCGCTCTGATTCTTTTTTTTTTTTAATCTGCTTGACGTCTCTCTGACAGCGAGGTCTTTAGAGACGGGAAAGGATGGGGGGAAAGGAATGGGAAGGAATTCGGCCATGGCCTTTTGAAGGAAGCATCCCGGCATTTGCCTGGAGTGATTTGGGAAACCATAGTAAAACCCAAATCTGGATGCCCGGACGGGGATTCGAACCGCCAGTCCTCCCGAATGCGAGGCCAGAACGCTAGCCGTTACACCACCATTCTCGGTCGCTCTAATTCAAAATTCTTTTATGCAGTTTATTTTTTGGCAACAATATCATTCTGTTTCCGTTCTAAACTCATGAGTATTAAAAAAATATTTTTATCCCACGGAATTAAGTTCCTTAATTGATAAATTTTTCCAGTTAATAATACAATAAAAGGTTTTTAAAAAAAAAAATGAAAACGTGGGTGGTCAACTAGTCCTCGTAATTTCGTTTAGACGAGTAAACAACAAAGTTTGGAATGTTGTATAGTTTAATTTGTTTCTACAGATTTTGTTTTAAAATTGACTATTTTAATAAATTGTTTTTATTCCATTGGCTGAATGTTTCATACAAATGCGAAACATTGATTCCTATTTCAACATATTTATCACTAACGTTAGAAAGATCGGATTACTTTATAATTAGTTTTTTATTTATTTATTTATTTATTTTTACTGTTGCAATAGTATTATAATATATGTTAAATCTTGTAACTCACGGACATCTGATTGATATCCCTGCTCGGTGTTCCACAAAACTAGAGCATATGATAATGCTAAAATGAAAACTAAAGAAAGTATTAATGAAAACCATCCAAGGAGTGTTCATTATATGTTCTGATATTAGTTTACGAAATGTAATGTGCCCGCTCTGGATTATAATACCGAGCTGCTGCACCGTGAAATAATTCTAAAGCACATTGAGGCTTATTTGTTCATCGTAGTTTATCTACAGAAGAATAAGAGCCGCTTGTCTTAAAATTAATAGTTACATAATTGCCATATATGCAGTTCGAGTGACGTGCTGTTACTATCTAGGGGACATACTGTACAATTATCTAGATTATTATGAAATAAGGTAGTAAATAAAAGAAGTCGTTAATGTTTCTTAGAATATTAATGCCGTTTATAAATTGGACGATACTGTACATCAGCAATCGAATCTGTGAAACCCGTAAATTAATTACCACCAGGAACAATTCGAGTTCCTAATTAACATGCGGACTTTGATCTTACTAAGATGAAAATCCTAAGACGTTTGGATTATTTAGTTTATAAAGAAGGGAACTGACAGTACTGATTCATTACATCAAACCAACTTGCATTAAATACGACGTGAGAGTCACGTCACTGTGAATTACCAAATCTTTCGTTTTCACACATCTCATGTATTCCCTTTCTGAATATACTATTTTGACACTAACCTGTTCACTCAGCAACACTGGTTAGATATTTTCATAAGCACTTATGTATTTTGTACGACGTTTTCTGTTCGTCCTGGGTACAAGAGTTTCTTTTTTTTTTATTGGTGAACAACAATGTTAATTAGACTGTAAGTGAAACACCCAAGGGTTGTCAGATGACGATTTCTATGGGTGGTCTAGCTGTTATTGACTGATTGTCTATCGGGTCTGATACCAACTAACCAGCCCGATATCGATTTCTTCACATGTTCTTGATGTTTCTTGTTGCATCAGGATGACGGCCTTCTTGTCTCTGACACCAGATAATCCATAGATAACGCAGATGATCAAACTGCATAATAGGCTACTGATGGTAAACAAAGTCTTTGAAGGTCTTATATCTATTTAAGTGTGGGCTGTAATAACCTCTTCTTGACTTCTGTTTTATTGCTCTGTTACGGATAGGTAGGATTTGCGAAATAAGACCAGTTGCTACGAGTGAAGCTCTGATTTATTACATGTCCGTGGTATACACCCATTCACGATTATAAAACACACAACTGTAGCTTCTGACCACGCAATTAATTATACTAATACCCCCGCTAGTTTGAATTTAAACGAATATTAACGAAATGAGGTATAGTGGCGCTAATTAGTAGCAACCCCGTAGTTCTTCCACGTAACGCAATGTTCTTTTCCGCACCTCGCTGGCGACTGTTGCCACTGAATGTGCAGATGCCAGCATCGCTCCCATGTCAGCCGTTCGCCAGAGCTCAAGAAGGAAGAAAAAATCATCAGTGCTATCGGTCAAAAATACTGATATTTGCAAACGGTTGATACGATAATATCAATATGATGCAGTGAAAAATAGAAAACTACAAACCCTTCGCGTTTAAAAAAAATCCTGCAAATAAATGTACGAGTGAAAGGGACCAAACTTGACTATGCTAAACTCTGATTTAACTCGATAACGTCCTTAGCTACTCTGTGGTTCAACTCCGTTTCTCGGGCGTTATTCGCTCTCCATTCACTTACCTTAACCGTTTTATTATTTAATATGTTGCATTACGTTGGCAATCGGTAGTTCTTGTTTCTTTCTGGGACGTATTACAATATTCTAAATGGGGTAAAAATGTGACCACCTGACCGATACAACTGCTTATTTTATCAGTGTTGATAATAGACCTTTTAATCAATTGAAGGCAAAAGTTTTAAGTTTTAATGAAGAACTTGGCACCATTATACAAAGTCTCTTTTCGTGGAACTATCAAAACAAAAATTGATGAAAAATATGAAAAAATTTCGAAAGTTGTGAAGGAGCAGTTAAAAAGTGTGAAGCATTTCTTTTATTGTTAAGTATAGAATAACACCGGCCATTTGGAGATTACGGTACATTTATTGCTGGAAAATTAAATTGAAATCAATTATGATTCGTATAGTAGTTGGATTAAGATATGTTCAAAATTGCAATTAATCATTTACTCAAAGTAGCCTCGTCGGTACCTTCTGAACAGGCAGGAACCACTGTCACTCAAACTAGGAGTAGACTTCATGGGAAAAGATTAAGCAAACTACTTTTTTCAGGATCTGTTGACGCTTAGTATTTGCAGACCTATTTTTTTTCCCAATAACCTACCTCAAATTTATTACTTGATTTTGATTTACATACTTATTTCTCATTTCTAAAATAATATATACAAATATCTGAAAATATCGATATGATGCTGCCGATATTATCGATATCTGCCTGGCATCGATATAAATATCAATACATTTATTGATATTGATTTTACCTTGCATCTTTACTTACACTGGTACAAGTGAACACTGCTCAGAAACAGTAATTTAACATCGTTTCCCACGACTGTGGAAGCAGAGTGTGTTGTACTTGAGGTGTTGTTTGTGTTGTGTCGGCAGCAGTACGTGTGCGGCGGTAAAGGCGAGTCGTGCAGCTGGGGCGGCGCCGTGAACGTGGCCAACCGGTACGTGTACGCGGCGCAGCCCCGCCACGGCCGCGTCCTCGTCATCAGCAAGATCCAGATGGTCGTCGTCGACGTAAGTACCAGCTTCTACTCCACTCATCCCATAATTTAGCATTTCCGAAACATTTTTGCTGTGTCCGCAAGGCGGCCGAAATGTCAACACGGCGGACGGGCGGTCGCCCGGAGACGATCACGCAAGAACCGAAGCTAAGTCCAAGATGAGCTGCGCTGACTCCAGGGAAGAAACCGAACGTAGACCGAGACGCGCACTGATCCGAGTCCAATATGCGATGGACGGAGTCCAAAGGAGTGACCGAACGTAAACCGAGATGCGCGGTGGTCAGAGTCCAATATGCGATGCACAGAGAGACGGAAGCTAAACTGAGTAGAAGTGAACACAGCACTGTCTTAAGTGAGACCGCGTGGCTGTATTTATACCAGGCCAGTCCTTTCTGATGGACCGCGACGGAAACTCTGCTATGCGGTGGCGCTAGTTGGCCTGTTGCTAGCGCCGTCTAGCGGTTGTCCACCTCCATCTCTTCTTCCGGGCATGTGACTGTGTCGAGCCGGGATATCAGACTTTTCAACGACGGATTTCTTAGCGACTAGGCCGGATCCCTTAAAGATAGTAAAAATAATAATAATTAAACATTATCTATTTTAGAACTGTCATTTGATAGCTCGACTCGTCCTCACACGATGCGGCCAGAGTTCGCGTGTTCTCAGACCTCCATTTATTTTTTCGTAATTATTAATTTTATTTTATTCGTCATTGGTAAACCCTGCATGATTGGACTGTAATTTCAGGAAAATTTAATAACGTTAACGGTTGTACTTTCTTTCCCCACATTAGGCTAAGAAGCGTAATACAGTGAAAATGGAGTCCCTTCTCAATTTTGAAACCGTGATTCTACTGTGTTATTCAGTTGTGAGCAAAACTTGATGGTCGTAGGACAATTAAAAGTTTCTATGAGAGTTGGGGGTAAACATCGTTTTTACTAAAAGAATATTTTTACGCAAACGTCCGTGCAAAGTAATAGAAAATGTACACTCGATTATTGGCCCATTAGTATCTGATTTTAGCGCCAAGAGTGACATAACTCTCGTATTGGCTGGTCTCAGTAACGAAAGGTGGTGTTAGAAAGGAAATTCTGGAGTACAAAAAGAATTCTGTGCTTAATTATATTCAAATGACTACTGTATGTGTAAGGTACAGAAGTTATATGCAAATCGGGTAGATTGCTCTCAATAATTAATATCTCGAATAATTATAATCATTCTATGAAAGAATCAGAATAATGGATTAGTATGGTATTAGTATTGGTTACTATGATCACAAATGTAATTAGAAAAAGTGTCACAATGGCATTATCTAAATGTTACAAAAACTTTTCATTACCTCTTATTAGGAGAAGATAAACTTTCCGAAGAACTACCGTGGAGTGAATTGCGTGTGATAAATCGTACTGGGAATGATAGCCTGTTACTGGATCAGTGTCCACCTGTTCTGATTCCAGTCCCTAAATTACTCTCTCATTACGGTTTTACTCCATGGAAGCGAACGATGGTTTCTCTAGATACACAGTTACTGAAATACTGTATAAACTATGTGCGGGGGAGAGATTCAGTTATACTTTGGTCCTCAAAACCTTCAATGGGGTTTTCAGTTGGTAAAAGAGCTGATAACAGGATTTCTCGTATAGCATGTCTTCTAGTAACCTTACTTTAACTATCACAACTGCACATTAATTTGGCGGAAACGTGGACAATTGCGTGTAGTGGCTAGAACATGCTAGTCATTTATTCATCCCTCTAACAATTTACCAACGACCAAGCGGTGTTGAGAGTTCTATTTTGACATTTCACATTCTTCAAATAATCCTGAATTGAACATACCAGAATCTCCAGCCCCGTAAAAGCGGTCAGCCACTAACCACCTGCCTTACTGCAGAACATGAAATGAAGTGCACTACACTTAATGGTTTCTTGAGGTTTATTACAATGTACACAAAACAACTGGTAAACAATAAACAAATGTGGTTACAGTTATCGGATGACCGTCGAGAAATTTAGCCTGGTCCTGATCCGGGGTAGAGAGAGACGGCTTCTACTTCTCGCGAACTTCCGGTGGTCTTCTGTAGTTGACGCTGGTTCCGCGGTTAGGCCGGAACTGTCGGTGGAGCTGCCGGCTACGCTTATATAGGCGGCCTGGCGCAGGAATACAGTTATGTGGTAGTACGGCGACCTCTGTAAGAAAAGGTCCCACTTAGCCTCTAGATGATTCTATTTATTTTCCTGGTTTGTTTTGATGCCTCTGTGCCTGTTTGGAGACGTATATGTGTCCCGGCGTGCAGGCGCGTTGTGTGTGAGGTCTGCCTGGCAGGGGCCTTTACTGGCAGACTGAACATACCTCCCTCCGGGGGGGGGGGGGGGGAAGCGATGTCTGCGACGTCTGCGAGGTCGTCTAACGAGGCGCCCTGGAGCAGACTATGAAGGCTACCTCCGGGGGAGTACGGAGCTGTTCCCCTGGCGATGCGTGCCGACCTGCGTCGTGGTGCAGGTTGTGATGGAGGTACCTGTGGAGCTAACGGCATCGGTTCGTCGGCGTCGATGGCCGGGGGCTGTACGGGGAGCGCTGAAGATGGCCCCGCAGGTGGTCGAGAGGCTGCGGCTGAAGGGTGTCGGAGCGACCGACAGGTGGTGGCGTCGGTGGTGGCGCTGTAACTGTCTCTGAGTAACGGTTAGACGGCAGGAGTGGTGGAGGGGGCGGGGAAGGAGAGGAAGAAGTGGATGGCCGTGCCGTGGTGGAAGAGGACGGTGCCGTGGGGTAGCGGGGACGTAGTTGGTTTCGATGGCGTCGCACTACCCGGCCATCTAGGCTGACGTCGAACATTTGGCGGCCCCGGGGCCGCTGGATGACCCCCGGAAGCCAACCGGCCCGGGAGCCAAACCCGCGGGCCCAGACTAGGGAGCCCGGGGTGAAACGGAATGGCCCCGAAGGTACCTGTACTTTCGGAGGGGGTAAGAGGAGATGAAGGAGAGTGCGAGGTTGGCGGCCATGCAATTCCGCCGGGCTTTTAGCCCCCACTGGAGTGGATCGATAGGAACTGAGGAAGAGTGTCAATGCCTCTTCGAGTTTGTGACTTGTGGTGTATTTGGTCATTTGGGTTTTGAATGTTCTGACTAGCCGTTCCGCCTCCCCGTTAGATTGGGGGTGGAAGGGCGGGGTGAGGAGGTGTTGGATATTGTTGGCGGTACAGAAGGATAGGAATTCCCGACTTCGAAATTGCGGTCCGTTATCTGTGACGATGGCGTATGGTAATCCTTCAATGG
Organism: Vandiemenella viatica; assembly: GCA_031002005.1. NCBI lineage: Eukaryota > Metazoa > Arthropoda > Insecta > Orthoptera > Morabidae > Vandiemenella > Vandiemenella viatica. The sequence continues at coordinate 14,476,656 of JARYHS010013631.1, read as the reverse complement.
AAAAGATTTTCGTGAGGGCTGAAATGGTGACCTCTGTGGTGATTGGAGCAACGGACGACATATGGGAAGTGGGAAAAGGCATCCGTCACTAAGAGCCACTGGTGGCCTAGGAATGGGCCAGCGAAGTCGAGGTGAATGCGTTCCCAGGGTCCGGACGGTGCCGGCCAGGAAAGGAACTTTTGAGGGGGGCGGGGCAGTTGTCGGGCACAGATGGTTCAGCGCCGCACCATCTTCGTGACATCCTTGGTAAGGCCGATCCAGAATACATGGCGTCTGGCAAGGGATTTAGTGCGGGCAATTCCCCAGTGTCCTTGGTGGAGAGTTTGGAGGATTGTCGGCTGTAGGGATCTCGGAACGACGACCCTCGGAGTGGAATTTGGTTCTGTGCGGAGAAGCACTCCCTCTACTACTGAGAGCTGGTGGCGGATGGAGTAGTAGAAGTGGAGGTCTTGATGATGGCGTGGAGGGGAGCGTGTTTGCCAACCGTGTTGGATGTGGTGTCTGATGACACGGAGGAGGGGGTCCTCCATATGTGGCTGCCGCGACTTTTGAGGCCGTGACTGGAAATGTCTTCAGTGCTTCTTGTATGTCATCGTCGATCTGGAACACAAGAAGTTCCGAATTGTCGAAGGCAAGGTCTGGTCCCTGCGGTAGTCTGGATAAGGCGTCTGCATTGGCATGCCTGGAGGTGGTACGGAAATGCATGGTATATCTGAACTGGGACAGGAATAGTGCCCAACGCTGGATGCGGTGGGATGTTTTGGTAGGCAGACGTGTGGAAGGATCAAATAGTGATAGGAAGTGCTTGTGGTAGGTAATGAGGTGAAAAGAAATCCCATATAAAAGGGAATAGAATTTGGAGCAGGCAAAAACAATAGCTAGCGCCTCTTTCTCGATTTGAGAATATTTAAGCTGGGCAGCCGATAGGGCTTTGGGAGATGTAAGCTACGGGGCGTTCCGTACCATCTGGTAATTTATGAGACAGAACTGCCCCCACACCGTAATCGGATGCATCTGTGGCAAGTATCAAGGGGAGGTTTGGAGTATATGGCATGAGGCATGCTGCGGACTTGAGCTGCTGTTTAAGGGTGTGGAATGCGGTCTCGCAAGCTGGGGTCCAACGGAACGGAATATTCTTGCGACAGAGGTGGTACAGGGGTGCTGCCACTAGTGCTGCCGAGGGTATAAATTTTCTGTAGTATGAAATCTTGCCTAAAAAAGATTTCAACTGATGTAGATCCTGAGGCCGAGGTAAGTTGGAAATAGCGTCCGACATAGGAAAATGCTGGGGAAATGCCTTCCTGAGCGATGATGTGACCCAGGTAGGAAATGGATTGTTGAAAAAATTGACACTTGGAAAGGTTGCATTTCAAACCTGCTGCACGGAGGCGGAGGAAGAGTAGGCGGAGGTTGGTCATGTGTTCGGCAGCGGAGGGTCCCGTGACGACTATGTCGTCGAGATAATTGATGCATCCCGGAATATCCTGGAGAAGTTGTTCGAGATACCGTTGAAAAATCGCTGGAGCACTGGCCAAGCCGAACATGAGCCGGTTGAGTTGGAAAAGGCCAGAGGGCGTGTTGATGACTGTGTATTGTCGGGACTGGATATCCAAAGGGATTTGAAGGTATGCTTCTGCCAGGTCAATTTTTGTAAAGTAGGTACCTCCTGCTAGTTTACGGAAGAGGTCGTCCGGTCTCGGAAGTGGATAGTCGTCTACCAGCAGATGCGGGTTGACTGTGGTTTTAAAGTCACCACAGAGACGTAAGCGGCGTCCTGGCTTCTGAACTATGACCAACGGCGTGGCCCAGGGGCTGAACCGCACCGGCTGGAGGATCCCTTCGTCTTGGAGACGTTGAAGTTCTTCCTGAAGTGGTTGTTGAAGCGCTACGGGTACCTGGCGTGCCCGGAAGTATCGAGGCCGTACGTCCGGCCGGAGTTGCAGTGATGCTTCGAAGTCCTTTGCACAGCCGACGCCTGGTGATAACAAGGTCCTGAAACTCGGTGCAAAGGGCGTCCACTTCAGGAAAAGGAACATGCTGAGATACGAGGTGTATGTTATCCTCAATTGAAAATCCGAATAAGCGGAAGGCGTCCAGTCCAAATAAGTCTGCTGTGAAAGAACTGTTAACTACTAAAAAGGGGACTGAACGATGTACAGACTTATACATGACGTTTGCTGTGAATTGTCCCAGGAGTGCTATTTCCTGTTTGTTGTATGTCAGGAGGCGCTTAGGGGCCGGCGAGAGGGGGGGCGAGCCAATTTGCACATAAGTAGTATAATTAAGCAATGAGACTGCTGCTCCTGGTCGACTTGTAGGCACAGAGGCTTGCCATTGACCGTAACGTCGATAAAAAGTTTGGATGCTGTGGAAGTGTCTACCTGATTGATATCCATAGGTGCGCCGCTCAACCCGTCTTGGTAAGACCCTGGGCGGCGAGAGCCGGGATTGGCATTGGTGGTGTTGGTGCGGCAGACGGACGCCAGGTGTCCCTCCTTGCCGCAACGTGAGCATTCAGCCCAACAATCCGGACAATTTTCCCTCTCATGTGCTGAATAACAGGCGGGGCAGGAGGGCAGGCGGAGCGGGCTGCGGCGTCGGCGCTGCGGGATCCGCTGCTGCTGCCGAGACTTGGTGCCCCGGCCGGAACGGGTCGGTTTCGATGTTCTTCTGAGGAAGCGGTCCCGGTTGTGGTGTCGGGAAGAGCGCGACTGGGAGCTCTGGATGGCGGCGACGTCTTCCGTGTCCTCTACGTCGGTTCGGATTGCGGCCACATCCGCCCAGGACTCCAGGCGGCGATCTGCGGCCGTAGATATTTCGAATTTGTAGGCAAGTTCGATGACCTGCTCCAGGGATGGGTCCTCTAACTTGAGGGCGTCATGCCGGAATGCGGCATCTGGTGCAGCCTGTATGATGTGATCACGCACCATGTCGTCGGCGTAGGATTCGTGGGAACGACGAGTTTGAAACTTACATTTTCTGCTAAGGCCTTGGAGTTCGGCCGCCCACTGGCGATACGTCTGATCGGGCTTCTTCCGGCATTGATAGAATTCGACGCGGGCCGCGACGACATGGTACCGGCGTCTGTAGTATGCATTCAGTGTCGTACCGATGGTCGTGAAGGTGAGGGTGTCGGGGTCTTGTGGCTGAAGTTTGGTGAGCAAGACATACATCTTCGATTGGTTCCAGGAAAGGAAATATGCACGCTGGTCTTCTTCTTTGGATATGTGATGAATTGCGAAGTGTTGTTTTATGCGCTTCTCGTAGGTCTCCCATTCCTCGACGTCGTCGTTGAATGCTGGGAACGGAGGCGGGGCCGTGGGGTGGCGGAAATTCCTGACTTCCGCAATCAGTTGTCTCTGAGATTCTGCGAATTGCTGCTGCATTGCTGTCTGAGATTCTGCGAATTGCTGCTGCATTGCTGCGAACTGATGTAGAAGTCCTTGGAGGAACTGTTGCCATTCCGTAGGTGCTGCTGGCGTAGTCATGATGGTCGAGAGTTCTTATCCCAACCTTGTCACCACTGAAGTGAACTACACTTAATGGTTTCTTGAGGTTTATTACAATGTACACAAAACAACTGGTAAACAATAAACAAATGTGGTTACAGTTATCGGATGACCGTCGAGAAATTTAGCCTGGTCCTGATCCGGGGTAGAGAGAGACGGCTTCTACTTCTCGCGAACTTCCGGTGGTCTTCTGTAGTTGACGCTGGTTCCGCGGTTAGGCCGGAACTGTCGGTGGAGCTGCCGGCTACGCTTATATAGGCGGCCTGGCGCAGGAATACAGTTGTGTGGTAGTACGGCGACCTCTGTAAGAAAAGGTCCCACTTAGCCTCTAGATGATTCTATTTATTTTCCTGGTTTGTTTTGATGCCTCTGCGCCTGTTTGGAGTCGTATATGTGTCCCGGCGTGCAGGCGCGTTGTGTGTGAGGTCTGCCTGGCAGGGGCCTTTACTGGCAGACTGAACATGAAACCATAGAACGCCTGTGGGGTGAAGTTGTGTGTGCGATTAGTAGAGTGGCCCCCGTTGTGTGTTGTTTCAGGTGGTGGTGACGGACCACTACCCAGTGGAGCTGCACTACGTGCCGCACCTGGACCAGGTGTGGGTGCTCAACTGGAGAGGGGAGCACAACCGCGGCTCCAAGACGATCCAGGTGATCAGGGACGCCTCGCAGAAGAGGAAGCACCACACAGTGCACCCGCAACCCATCGACGGCCAGTTCGACCTCGTCAGCGGGCTGTTTGTGCCACCTGTGCAGGTAAGTAAGAGTCTTTGGAAGCTCGTTCATATCTGATTCATTAGGAGAGGGAGAAGATTTTAGTCAAGAAACCCATAGAGAGGGTCAAATCTACAAAATCTTTACTTACTACCACAGCGGTCTGGTGACTCAGCAGTCAGGCCGTCTGACTGGGGATCGAAAAGTTCCAGAGACATCTAAGGGTAGTTCGCCCATTGGTATGACAGAGTTTCTATTTGCCGCGCGTATGTCTCTGTCCTGGTTACCCTCAACCTAATACGGTAATCCTGTCCTACCGAGGCACCTGAACTCTTAGTAAACGATATTTTTATTCCTTTTATGGAAAAAAATATGAAGTTTCCGCTAAGCTATTGGCACCGCCATTTCTTCGCCCACGTACTGCTCTCCTGCCTACCCCAGATCTCTCTAGGGGTCAGCACACGCCAGTGACACAAGGAGCAGCTTGGTCAATGCATAAGGCAAGCCTTTCCGTTCACTTCCACCATGACACCAACCTTCCGTATCTGAACTTCGGAGTGCGGCCATTATCCTCAACACAGTACCCTTTCTACGAGGACCTCAGGACCGCATAAACTCATTGTTAATTTTTCAACATGCAGCAGGCTTTTAAAGAAATAAGCTTTGTCAGAGGCAACGATTTCTATAAAGTCGATGTAAAATTAATTTGTACTAAACATTATGTCATCTAAAAATTATTTAAAAGGAATTGATTAGTTGGAGACTTGATTCATTACTATGTCACGGCATAAGGTCTGTTAATTGTGCCCAATAGAGGCTTTTGAAACAGGTAATGTGACTACATCTAACATAACAGATCTTGCAGGCAGTCTTATTTCGGGTGAGAGACCACTGTAGTGGTTTCGTACTTGTTATTGCTATGCCTTAGGAAACTACGTAACACTGTGTTTGTGTGTGTGCAGGACCTGAACCAGCAGTTCAAGTACGGGTACGCGTCGCACGGTGGGCAGCGGGGTCTGTACAAGCTTGACCCGCCAGCATGCGCTACATCAAGGCCGTGGATCTGTCGGAGCAGGACTGCCTGCCCAGGCACCTGCAGTTCTCTTCCTTATGTGAGTATAACGCTGTGCCAGGGGCGTAGCTACTAATGGGGCTAGGCGGTGTAGTGCACCAGGGCCCCTACGCTCAGGTGGGCCCCAAGAATACCTCTGGGGGCCCCAAAGCGCACCTCTGGGGCGCCCCAAGCGCACTTCAGAGGCCCACGAGCCTTCATGGCAAACTGGCGACCTTTTTTTTTAGCTCTACCGTCGTCTAAGGGGGCCCCTGAGACACAGGAAGCCCCTCACTAAATATTTTTGCACCGGGGCCCTTGTTGACCTAGCTACGCCACTGCGCTGTGCATATACAATTTATAACTCATCGCGTCCGTACTATAGTGTTGGTTGAAAGATCTGGAACACCGAAGGCGTTAATCTCGGCAGAAGTTGACAGAAAAATTTACAACAGATCTATTTCAGGATGACAAAAAACACACATTACCGCTAATAACGTTCATACTTTAGGAATGACGATTAGGGAATGGAATAGGAAGGACTTAACCGGCGAGAAATCTAAGAATTCGACAGTAGGAGGTCTCAAGAAATCCGCTCCGGCCATCCTGGTCTGGATTTTTCATGACTTTCCCAATACGCGCCAAGCTAATCAAAATATATATTTATTTATTTATCTATACAATCTGATGGTTCGTTCACTAGATTCTACAACGAACCATTATTTCTTAATAACATTTATGCTTAGCAAAATTTTAAAAGATAAACACTAATACTACGAAATGGTACGAATAATTTACTATTCATACTACATACTGCTACTAAAACGTGTCACTACTAACCTGTTACTGGTTCGTTTCACTCTGGTATCCGTTGAAAAATAAGCTTCAGTAATTCCAGAAGCCACACTTCCGGCATCAGCATTCTATTTAGTTGTTTGTAACATTTCTCGTCCATTTTGACTCAATCCTTATATGGTTTGCTGTATCATGACAGGTTGCTGGCTATGCTGAAGGCGATACCAGCTCCCTGGCTTGCATCTGACACAGCATCTGTCAGCTTGTCCAGTTCTTCCCAGAGGAGGTTGTCACGCAGTATTTCCGAGGTAGTTTTTTCCCATGAGCTTCACTCTGTACTGTTTGATACGATCGTCAACTAATGAACATTCAAACAGTTTATGATCAGTTGTTCCTGGGTATCCGCAGGTTGCACAGATCATTCTCTGTCCTATTGATCCTGTAGAGACATGTTTCGTACTGTCTATGACGGTGTATCAACCCTCGGGATGGATTGAAGTGCTTCACACGTATCCTCTCTCTGATTTCAGGAAGTATTTCAAATACTCTCCTACCCGTTTCCGAATTGTTCCACCGCTGTTATAGCCAATAAAATGCTGCCCTCTTTCTTATTTCCAGGTCTAAAGGACATGTTCCGAGAATGACCATAAGTGCATCAGTTTGGGTAGTTACAAATGCGCCTGTAAGAAGCAAGAGAATTCCTCTTTGCATCCGCCTGATATCCCATGCAGGTTTAACTAATCTTAATCTATGCATCCATGTGCTTGCTCCGTAACTTATAATAGCTGTGGTAATGGCACCATGATATATCCTTATGGTTGGCAGTGGTTTTAGAAATCTTTTTCGCCCGATGCTAATTATCTTATTCATTGCTGCTGTAGTTCTTTGGCAAATATAATGAACTTGATCATTAAAATTCCTATATTCATCCAGATAAACCCCTAAGTATCTTACTGTTTTCCATCTTTTCTCCAAACTTCACAGTAGGGTTGCGTTTCAGTGTTCCTTTCATCAATATGTATTAGCTTTTTGTTGGTGCTAGTTGGAGCTCAACTTTTTTACACTAGCATTCCACTATTTACATAATTTCATTTGTGTTTATCTCGATCTTTCTTCTATTATTTCCTCCAACTAGCAGCAAAATATCATCTGCTTAATACAACAATTCCTTCAAGCTCTGCCAGACCCATGAGTCTGTTAAGGACAGGTTCCAGAGCTATATCCCAGAATTCTGAGCCACGTACTGAACCTTGTGGACATCCTTTTGTGAGATGTTTTGTCAGTTCCTGACCAGAGCCGTGAAGTGGTGCAGTTCTTCCGAGACAGTAGTCTTTCAAGCTCTCTTACAACACTCGTGGGCATCCTGTCTCTCTTAGTCGGGCGAACATACACGACCACCATAAATTATCAAAGGCACCGGAAATATCATTACATATGCCAATGACATATTTTTTGTTTGTCGAGTTTACGCTGAACTTCATTTAGGGCATCCTCTGTTGACCTGCCTTTCCGGAAGCCGAACTGCTGCTGATTCATACCTTTCAATAATATGAATTCATTAATACTTTTACATAGTAATTTTTCTTGAATTTTTTTAATTGTATTGAGTAGGCAAATTGGTCTGTAAGACTTTGGTAGTGAAGGATCTTTATCTTCTCCTTTCGTTATGATTTTTATGCTCGTATTCCAACAGTGGGGTATCTATCCTTCCTTGCGGAAGGCACGCGTTTAGAAATTTGGTAAGGTAAGGAACTATTTGCTGACTTAGGGCTTGAAACAATTCTGCTGTTATCCCATCAGGACCTGGTGCTTTATTCCTCTTCAGCGTGCTTATTGCGGTTCTTACTTCCTCTTGAACGTATGGTAGAACCACCATGTTATTATCATATCCGTTGTTCATTAATTGCCTTTTGAGTTTGTGTTCTTCAAAATCGGACTCCTGCAGGTCGTCCGGCAAGAGCGTTTTCTGAAGAAGTTCTGCCAATTCTAGCCAACTGCTTGTCATAGTTCCATCTTCTTTCCTGAGAGTAGAAAAAGCGGTAGGCGACTTTACTTTCAGCGCAGCTAGCTTGTACGGAAGTCCCCATGAGTTTAAAACCAAGTTTTTCCTTGTGTATGTTTCTCAGCTTGTTAATCTAACATTCTAGAGTTTCTGATGATACTCCGCTTTCGCTGACCTATACTGACCCAGTGTCCAGCTACGTTCAGCGGCAGTTTTAGCATAGAGGTATTGCCTTCGAGTTCTCCTTACTTTTCTCCTTAATCACCATAGCGTATCGTTCCACAGAATACATCTTTTATCATTAAGCTTTCTCCTTTGCACTATTGATTCCCTCGTGGCATGTTGTATCGCATTCGTCAGTTCTATCGCCTTTAAGTCAACATTATCTAACATGTTTGGCAGTGCTGGAATTTCGAATGATCTTCTTAGTAGTTCCAGTCCGTTGTGTAAGAGTATGACCAACATTCTTCTATTATATCTTCCTCTTGGGCATTAGATATGGACAAATAGATGACATTATGATCTGATGTTGTTAGATTTTGCCCAACTTTCCTGTTTTGGACTAGTCGAAAAGCTTTGCCATTTGCTAATGTTACATCTATGTTTGTTGCTGCACCAGCTCTATTTTGGAATGTATAGTGATTAAAGGGCTTATTCATAACTTCCAGATTCAGTTCGAAAATAGTCTGTTCTAGTGATATTCCTCGCTCTTCCCTTATCTTACTATGCCAGAGGGGAGACTTAGCATTGGCATCCATTGTGTATACTACTAGCCTGTTTTCCATTGCTTCTTCATTTTTTCAAGGTATCCATCTATTTCGTAACCATATTGAAGATAAAGATTAGCAATCGCAATTCTCTCATTATGTGTTGTTATTTCTACGCAAGTTACGTTATCATTACGTAACTGGGCAACCTTCGTGACTTTATAGTTCCTGTTAAGTACAATTATGGCAGCCATTGGATGTTTACCTTCACATACGACATGTGATGTGACAGGCATATGTGGTACCCTCCGTGCACTGGTATACGGCTCTTGAAGGCACAGGACGTCGAAATTCATTTACTCTGCTAGTCTTCTTACTTCTAATAACACGGCATCAGTGCGCCTTCCATTAAGTTGTGCTAGGTTTACTCTGTGGTTGTTCATGGGTGGTGTGTATGTATGTGACTCTTAGGCCATTGTTGCCTATAATCAATAGCAATGCGGCCATGTGTTATCACTAGTTGTCTGTACAAATCTTCAAGGTCAAATTCTACTTCTCTTCTGTCAAACACTTCTAAAACAAGCTCCATAAGATGAACTGGACTTGTGGGAAGATTTGCTGCTTTTAATTGTATCATATCTATGGCTTCCTGAACCGGAAATGTTATCAATCTGCCTTTGCTGTGTCCCATTCTAACTAAGTGCCTTAGTGATATTGTAAGGAGTGACATTTCCTCTGGTCTTACCAATCGCATTGCCTTTTCACATCCTTTATAAATTTCGGCAGGGTTGTATTTTTGTGAGACTTAGATAAGTTTTTCCTTCACATGAACAGTGTCAACAAAAACATCCAGTTCACGATGGAGGTTGAAAAGGAAGGCTGCCTGTCCTTTTTGGACATTCTTATTATAAAGAAAGCAGATGGAACTTTAGGACACACGGTGTATAGAAAACCAACGCACACGGACCTGTACCTAAACGCGCACAGTCATCATCATCCGGCACAGCGCAAGACAGTACTAACTACTCTTGTCCACAGAGCGCGGGCAATATTTGATAAAGACAGCCTTCCTAGTGAGTTAAAAATTTACGTGATATCTTCAGAAAGAATGGGTACAGTTGGCATTCCGGGAAATGAAACCCAGGCCTAATAACCACGATAATGGTCCACACGTTAAATTAGCCTTCTTGCCGTACTCTGGCGCCACAACCTCTAGGGTCGGAAGGGTCCTGGCAAGAAATGGCATTAAGACCATTTTCATACAACCACCAAAATTGAGAAACATTTTGCGCTCTCCAAAAGATGACCTTGCCCTACGTACACCCGGAGTTTATTGAATCCCGTGTGAATGTGGAAAGAAATACATCGGCCAGACGATACGGTGTGTACAACAACGTTGCTTGGAACACGCCCGTCATGTTCGCCTGGGGCAAAAAGACAAATCAGCAGTGGCGGAACATAGTTTGGCAGAAGGACATGGTTTCGATTTCGAAGCGACTAAGCTTCTGACACATGCGAGAGGCTTCTGGGACAACGTCATTAAAGAAGCATTTGAAATTCGCCTCGCGTCTGATTTGGTTAACAGGGATTGTGGGTTCCAGATAAGTGACGCATGGATTCCTGTTATTGAGGCTGCTCGTCACCAACGCTCTGCTTTTTGTGTTCCGGAGGCGTCTAATGACATCTGAGATGCTGCTAGGCAACATAACAACGTCTGTCGTTGCCATGCCAGTTTTCAAACAACATGCTCAAGGCAGACTTCAAGGCTTACAACTGCACCTTGTATTATATACAATTTGGGGCTGGCAAAATGGCCTAAAAGGGGATCCACAAAAGCCCGAAACGTTGGGTGCCAATTGTATTAAGTCATACAATTGTGGGGTCATACACATGTGAATATCAGTTACATAAAAAGGGAGGGGGGATTTATGATTAAATCCTGAAAAATGAAAAAACATATAATAATGATGTTATAAGGGGATCTAATAGGTTACTAACTTGAACCATGAATTTCAGACACAAAATAAAACCTCATTTATTGAGTCTTATGGCCATACAAGGTCGGGTAGTAATTAACGTTACGTTAAACACAATTAGATCAGCAAAACAAGCAATACCCGACGTTTACAATTCGCCGGAGTAAGCAAACAAAACTGAATGAAATATCTCAAACAAGTAATAAAAAAAACAGCAAAGTTAACATTGAAATAACATGGACACACAAGCCATCAAATTGAAGCTAACATTTTACCGTACAAAGGAAAATCCCAGGGGGCGCCGTATAAAGTGAATGAAAAGCATCAAAATTGAAATAACAAACAGCAAGATGCTTAAGAAAAAAATTGTATCGAAATATATGTAAATTCAGCTAGCTCAGAATTTAAGTGACGGGAGCAGAGTCTTAACCCAGGCGTCGCTTAAGGGCTCATAAGTCTGTTAAAATCCACTGAATAGTGACCGTCGTTTCTGGTACATTACCATAGAATCATCGCCGTGATGGTGAGCGACAAACACAATGCCACTGCAGCAATGGAAGCTAAATAAGCGGCTACGACCGCGTTATTAGCATAACTTCCAAATAATGGCAAGCATGCCACTCAACATCTCGCTTTCCCAAAGCAAGAAATGATCAACCACAATGATCATCAGACGGCGTGCCGGCTGACACGTCTGTTCACCAGCTCGTCTTGGACCCAAGTGATGTCTAAGATGGCTCCTTCCTCTTCCTCGGCTAGTTGCACTCCACATGTAAAAGAACTCCACGGAATTAGTATTGTAGCCCCCAATAAATGTTCAGGATTGGCTAGCTACACATTTCCGTCGTCACGTGTTTAATATCATGCGTCACATTCGCTGACTCCTTCGCGCGTTTCCTACTTGGCCTTCGGGGTAGCGGCAAGGTGGGGTAGGTCGTTGTCCGATTTCGAACGGGACTCAAGCCGGGCTGGCCCGGCGCCACCGAGTCGCCTCGCCTGCTCCATTGTTCCACCCTCAACGGCCGAAATGGCAGTCTCTAGCCTTCAATATTTAAGCGTTCTGAGCCATGCGTTTACAGAAAAATTAATTTATAATAAACTATACCTTCGGCCGCCCTGGTTTAAACATACATTTAACCTACTCAGACAAAACCTCATTACTTATAATTTATTTACACGTTCCAAGATTAAATAATTAATAAACTTGAATATAATAAAAAGGAAAAAAAAGAAATATGAATATAATTAATAATGATTTGATTATATTCATTGCGGGTGACAGCGTCACCCACAACCTGAAGATGGCGACGGAGCATAAAGTCGCTAGGCAACATAACAACGTCTGTCGTTTCCATGTCAGTTTTCAAACAACACGCTCAATGCAGACTTCAAGGCAGACTTTAAGGCTTATAACTGCACCTGAAGATTGTGACGGAGGATAAAGTCGCCGAAATATTGTGTATCAATAATAATATTACTCGGTTTGTTTCCCTAGAAACGTTTATAAATAAACAACCCCGAGAAAAATTGTATTCATTTATAAGGTACAATGCGATGACTTTGTAATGTTTGTGATCTGGTAGGTTACACTGTAACTGAGAAACTTTTGTTAAGAAACATTTAGCTTTATTGTAAATTGATTGTTAATGTTGATTGATGTATAGTGTAATTAGGAATATTTATTTATATTTCTACAAATCCATCATAGGTTACTTGACAAATTTTGTTCATCATTCAATTACTGTCACAGCCTTATGAATAGGTGATACAAATATACTACTATGTGTTCGTATCAAAACTTGAACAGGTTACAATCAAAATAATAATATAACCTACCGTACACGTGCCCAATACACACTTTTCTGAATTATTACATATCTCACCATTAGTAGATGTCACAAATTAACGACAATTCGGGTTAATACTTTTACGTAGAAGTCAAACATCCTAGGTGAAACTAACATGCTAAAAATTATTAAACTGGAAATGTACTCTACCACTGTATCCACATCATTTGAAATTATAACGAGCTATTGACTTTGTCACGTTGACAGTCGGCACAGCACGCGATACAGTTAAATCCACACATCTGTATTGAATTTGAACATTGTTTGCTTTGAAAAGTTTGTTTCATTAAACCCTGTACACAGTCTGGGGGAAGAATATTGGATCCGAATACTGATTCCATGTATCTAGTGTTGGCAAATTGTGAATATAGTGACCTGCGTATTTATGGCTGTGAGTAAAATAACAGTGCAGCTTACTTTTGAAACACTTAATGGGTTAAAATAATTTGACGATATTCAGAGTGCTGGAAAAACTGTCACTAAATACCTTCTTTATGCACAAATTACTTAAGAAAATACAATAAAAATAAGAGTGTATTTTAATTTGAGCATTGATTTATTGAAGCAGTTCTCGATATTTTTGGAATGTATTAAAGTATTCTTTATGTTGTTACGTGAATTTCATTGAAGAATTTGTACTTGGATAAAGAGTGTTGTGGTAATTTCAGTTAACAATATTATTATAACCGTAGGCCCTATATACCAACTAAAATTTATATTTTCAGCTAATTCTAAAGAGACATCTATCGTAACCAAATATAATCCAAATGTTTCTGACGAAATATCTTGTGTAACAGTGTCAAAGATCACATGAGTCTTGTTGCATCTACATAGAGTTACCACACGAACAGGTCGTTCTTCTAATTGTGCTTCATTCTGAATCATGCCCTTAAATATACGTAGTTGATATTTTCGACACGGTGTGATACTAGGATACTGAATAATAAGAACTTTTATGAACAATAACTTTGATATAGTACTTTTTAAATCAACTATTTCAGTTGAAATGTAAATACACGGTTACAAAATTGTTCGCAGTTAGCAGCCTAATTTCACTCCAAAAAAAATAAAAATAAATAAAATAATAATAATAATAATAAAAAATCAATAAATATGGTATCTTTGAAATGTTACTATGATGAAGAAGTATGTTGAGATGTGGCACAGGGTAATTTAGATTATTCTTTTATATAATCATGCCGGATGTGGTGTAAATTTGTGTAATGTTATCATAATTGAGTGGAAACGCACATTTTTATCATAGACCCTGCCAGGAATGAACCTGCAACAAAACTTAAAAGTAATGACATATTAATTTAAAATTTCACGAAAATACTACGATTACACTGAACTCCTTGAGTTATAGCTATTTAGAAACGACGAAAGTAATTGAAAATAAATCTTTTCTAAAACCGTCTACGTGGAAGATTATTGTTGATGATGAAGCAGATTAATGAATATGTACATTAGCTACAGTAGGTAGAATGATGAAAATAAAATAAAGGGAATTGGTGGTTTTCATATTTCACCACAAACGGAAAAATTATCCTTTGAGTCCTAAAATGAATATTTCCTAACTCAGTAGCTGCCCTACGTTTAACAACGTAGAAGGATAGATTATAATGTGCTCTATACTTCAATTGAATGAGGTAAGCGGTACATGGTATATGATCTGCTACATTCCTTGTGTCAGTGTTTCACATTGAATGCATGTTTCATTTTAATGTTATTACTGTTAAAGGAATCCATACAATTTTCTTTGAATTAAATGAGCATAAATGTGTCGAGTATTATATTAACTCCAATTTCTCTGTTTACTTTAACATATGACTCCATCTTATCATCACATAAATTTATGTATTTAATTGTGTTCTTTATTGAAATCATATAAGCGTATTCTTATTCATGGCGCCCGACATTTTTTATGAATATAAATTGATGAATTAGAAATTTTTAAAGTAATCAATCATACTGTAGTACATTAGAATTGATATAAACTTCACAACTTTGGAGTGGATATCTGTACGCACGCTCTTGCAAAGAAAACTGACTGTTCAAAAACAATCCGTGACAGTAGGGAATATGCATGTAATACATATAAAGGTCCAGTATTTTTATTTGAGAATTTGATTGATATATAATTACACCTATAACGTTATTTTTCTATTTATTTGCAAAACGCAACGCTTTTGGACGAATAGAATCGTGACGTCATAATCCACATTCCTATTATCAACAAAGGCGTAGTTACTGGGCATTTTTATAATTTTGTGATGGTGTTTTATTGTAATTTATTAGCATAATTGTGGAATATTGCATTCTTGCGAGAATACGCATACAATAAATAATGACTGAAATGGCACTGTCATATAATCTAGTAAAAATACATGTTTTCATGATGACAATGTGTTTTGGATCAAATAAGGATTTTACGGTCGCTGTGGTCAGAACAACGAAAGTTGCAAGAAAATTAAGTGAAAGCTATTTAAACTATAAATTTTTTATGCCTTTAGTGTATTAGCTATGAATTTCACTGATAAGATAGTTAACATAAGCCGTAATAACTTTATCGAAAAATTTAAATCGTCTTTCGATTTTACAATTCATAGAAAATATTAGTAAAAGTGAACTACAGTTAGATAATATTTTTATGGTTTACTTTCATATTTACCATTCATATTTCTATTCAAATTATAAATAATAAATGTGCTATTTTTTGTGAATTCGACTAAATTTGAAGTTCATTTGTTTATTCTCACGAGAAGACATTGAGAAATTCTACATGCTGATTTATGTATAGAGAAGCCAGTAGCTTTGGGTGGTCGGAGAGCCACATGGTTTAAAGAGTTATGTCTGCTCGAGAAGGGTCCTGAGATCGATCCGCACTTCGATAAATTTTTTTTATTATTATTAGTGTGTATTTCCTTCCATATCTATTTTCTGTTTGTTGCATTAGAAGTTTGCTTTTTTATTATTATTCATTTACGCTCGTTGAAGTCAATGGGGCGGGAAAGGACTGAGGAAAAGGAATGGAAATAAATTTACCCATGGTCTTTTGAAGATACATTCTATCCCGGCATTAGCCTGGAGTGATTTGGTAAAACCATAAAAAAATTGTAATTAAATCACTTAAAACATAAATTGTAATATAATGAAAAATATATGACAAGATATCGTTCAATAGCCTTAAACTGTTTGCTGCTAAAGTTTGGAAACATATTCCATTTTCGTTACTAAATTCTTTCCCCCCCCCCCCTTCCGTTCGTTTTGAAACATACCAGATATACTTTATAATGGCCAAAAATACATTCCCACCGTGGTGAATAATGGAATTTATTTTCCCAGCAACATTACGTATAGAAATTTCGCGCTAATCTTGAAAGGTTTACGAAGTGCTTTTAATAACTTAAATTGAAATTTTTACGTGATATTATTATTCTACGTTACCTGTCCGACAGAAATGCGTCCATTGTTTGATATTACTTTTAATGTGCAGGTAATTTTTAGTTTGAAGAAAGCTGAAAGTAATATCTGGATTTTTACAAGCAAACTGCAGCAACGTTTTTCGTATTTCAGTTATTGCGGGAATACTTAGTTGTTTCTTAGTTTCTATTTTTGCGGTGTACTACACAACATTTATAAATTTTGTTTCCAACAGTTTATACTCCTATTTAGATAAACCAACAAGGCGTTAATTATCGAGTGTGTGTGTGTGTGTGTGTGTGTGTGTGTGTGTGTGTGTGTATGTGTCTGTGATGTCGCAGGTGACGTTGGTCCACACCATCTTGTAAAGACTCGTTATGGAGGATTTAATTCTCATTAAATATTAAGATCGATTTTTGCATAAAATAATTTCGTCAAAAAATAAATATTATTGGGTGAATAACGTGTAAGAATAAGTAATTTCCCAAATACAGTCATATATCCTATTCCCAACTTGTTACACCCTTTTTGTATTGTACGTTTAGACGGAATTGTGACAGAGAGTACGGGAATCACATTACTGACTTAGTGAGCTGGTACTCTGTGATTTAATTAATGTCTATACAGACAGCCTTATGATTATCAAAGTCGAAGGGCAGTTTAGATTACCTGAACAATACTACAGTATACTTACATCTTGTTTTTGGGTGTACAGAGTGCAGTTGGCAGTAGAAATATCCCATCGGGTACCTCTTGTAATTGACCCCCTTAACAAACATAATAAATTAATTAATGGTATAACAGTGGGTGTCGTTTTTATGCCTGACTGATATTTTACATAAACAAAAGGACTGTGACAAATTATAAAGCAAATGTGAATGTTAAAAGGAAACATCTACTCACTTTATTCACTTTGAAAAATGGAAAACATTACTTTATTAATCGAAAAGACGAATCATTAATTTTTTCACCAAAGACTTTGCAGTTCATACTTTCTGAAATCTTTATCTTGTCTATCACCTGTGGTCAGCCATGGTGAGGGATGATTAATTACCGCACTGATGTGCCGAAGTTCGCACTGTCGTGTTGAACCCAGCGATGCTTCCGTCTGACCTCCGTCTGACCTCCATTTGTAGTTCGATCAGCTGGTCGCTGGATGATCGCTTCCGGCTCTAAGCTGTGGTAGGTGATATTATTATTATTTATTTTCCATATGCAACATAGCCTAGCACTTAGTATCTAATCTGGGCCCTTATTTCCATTCTTTTACATTTACATATATTTTATCTTATATATATATATATATATATATATATAATGTATTAACATATAAACAATGAATGCAAGAAAATTTTGATGCAATTTCCAATATCTATTACATCTGCTGTTGTTAAACAGAATGGGTACCACACCTCTACTATATCTACTACTACTGCTATTGTCCCTACTATTACTACTAACATTACTACTACTACTACTACTACTACTAATACTACTATTACCACCACCAATTGTCACAACTGCACTTCGGTCCACTAATGTTCATTTTTCTTGGTTTTGAGAAAGCTCCAAAGGTAGAATCCCCTGGAACCGGCAGCAAAGTCAGCCGCCCAGGCCATCAAGAGTTGACCTCCTGGAATACCAAGACGGCCTCAGCTGTCGCTCAGAAGACGGCCCCTCTGGAGCACTCTGAAGTTCCTCCGACGATTTATGTTGCTCATTGTCGTAGGATATCTTCCGTCAATACGGTGTTGTGAAAGCCAGACTTCCAGCATCATTGTTCCCTCTGCAGTTGTTTCTGGAATTAGCTTCCTCTATTGTAATTGTGTTCTCCTCTTCTGCTATCTGTGGCCTTTGATTTCGCTCAGCATTTTTCCTTTTTATAAATTTCTCCTTCCAAAAGGTAGGTGATAGCACCCATCCTGTACTTACAGTGTTGCGCGAGCTGTCCTCCACAGCGCTTCGCAGTGACGTCATCATACGTTCATAAACATCGGCCACACTCGATATCCAGGAATAGAGTCTTTCGATCGCAGATGCCCGATGGTCGTCTAACATCCTTCAGGAGCCGTACTTTTCCGTCGCCTCCATTCGTCTACACATACAACATACATTAGAAATGTTATAAAATCACGCGGGCCAGACGTCCATCACTCGTGACTCCTGTAAAAACACCTTATTTCGAGAAGGAAGACGATTCTTCGCTCCTCATTCATCCACACATCAGGAGCTCTAAAATGTTTAAGGTTAATCCTCTACTGGAACCGAATTTCCTCCGAGTAACATCCGATTTTACAGCAAACCAGGTCGTCCTAGTAGCATGTCCACTGCGGCCGAATTACATCCGTCACACATTGCCGATCCGACATTGTCACTTCGAAAATAAGTGAATGGGGTGTTTTTATAAAATTTATAATGACTTACATTTCGTAAAAACAGACTTCATCTTGCCCTCGCAAAATATTACAAGGATCATGGCCGTAATTAGGATGCTTAGACTCTTGCGGTGAACCTGCTCCCTTCCCCGTAAGTATTTTGAAATTTAACGTTGCATTTTATAGCAATTTTCTAACCGACAACCTAAGAAATTTATTATTAAATTGTAGAATATTTTATTATATCGGTTTTAGAAGCATATACAATTATTGAGATAAAAATTAAAACAATTGAAAATCATTAAGGTATTCATTACAACTAACTACCATCGCGCGGAACAATAATAGAAGAGAAATAACGCATAGCGAAGGTTAAATTCACGTCCATGTTTGCCAAATTTTCAAAAATCTGTATTCCAATTTTAAAAATAAATAAACATATAAGCCAAGAAAAACAAGGTACGAAAAGAAGGAATATAAGAAACAAACAAATTTTGTTTCCGTGGTACGTGCTCATAGACTGCAGCCTAGATGTCCTATGGCTAAATGCGGTCCTGATAAGGATAATATCCAATAATCGTTTAAGAATATTCCAGCACGAAATTAAAATAATTGCCTTTACAAATTTTCGATAAAATAATTATAATATCTGCGCAGATACAATTGCAGTAATGGTCCTTTCCGTACATATTGTTATTCAAATATCTACAGGGACTTTGTACCACCACAATATATGACAGAGTCTGAAAAAATACAAATCAAGATGAAATAAAAGATTAAAAAATGAAGACTTGTTAATTGGGAGAGATAAAGGTGTTTGGCATTAGGCTGAAAAATCCGACTGATCCTATTTCAATGGGATTCATCCATCACTCGGTCGTATACGTCCGAGTAGGTCGTGCACAGTGGACGCGTAGCAATGCCTCTATTTGTCTCGTGATTAGCCGGTCATATGTGGCCATATACGGCGCACCAGTTGGTTGGACGAATTCGGTACCAGTGGACACCCGCCAAAACATTAAGGGGATATGGAATCGGATTTTAGTTTTATTGACTTATTATATTCCGCCATGTTTTCTCTTTAAAATGACGTATCATAAATGACTCTACTAGAATTATATCTATTTTATTTTTAAAGATTTGTGAATCGGGTATTGCGCTTTCGTTATACACTTCTCTCATGGCTGAGCATAAACTATTTGGCCGTATATTCATATGACATGAAATCAAATATCCCGATTTCCAGTGATTCTTTATACACTATCCAAAGGTGAAAAGAGCTGGTGTAAATACCATACGGGACTAACAACTGGAGAGGAATACACTCACTACCACAGTCTACCATTAGCTATCATGAAAGAAATAAATCCCATCTTCAGAGATCTGGCTGACAGAAGTCGTCTGAAGAAATGTCTTCATGGAAGAACGCAGAACCCCAAAGAGTGCTTGAATAGTGTGATATAGCATCGTCTCCCAATAACAGTGTTTGTTGGAATTAATACACTGCATTTTGGAGTGTATGATTCTGTGGCAACCTCCAATCTTTGGAATATTACTAAATGCCAGGTCCTTGAATAGTTGGGTTAGTTGGGGTGATAGCTTCCCGCACAGTACGTGTTATGTTGACTTTAGATCCGCACGGACTAAGACACACAGACAATATAATCAAGCCATTAGTGAATAAAGCAAGAAAGGTGCAGAGCGGTGCCAAAAGAAGATGATTATGAAGACTGTGAAGTGGGTATTAACTATGGATCAGGAATGTTTTAATCTTCTTTCTCCGTTTCTCGTAAGTTTATTTTGTACTTCTTCTAGGAACTTTATCTCAGGTACTGGCGAACCTAGAAGTCTGAAATTTTTATGACATAGTCACACGGGTTTCTTTTACATACTGAAACAATTATTTTTCAATTACTTGATTTACAAAAGATTTAGAGGTGATAATCTAGAGAAAAGTGATGGATTTTTTTTCTTTAAGGTAAATATAAAATATTTCCGTAACTAAATACTTTGACAAAAAGAAAACTGTTATTTCAGTATTGTTACAACATACCAATGAACAAACAGTAAAAAATTTATCTCTCTAGCTCTAGCAGTTTGCGACAAAATGTTCCCTATAGTAGGCATAATTTAATATTGCAGTGATAGGCGATTCCGTATCCCCTTAATAACAGTTCCTCACTACCATCTGATACGTTTTGAGGGAGTTATTCACCAAGGCGGCTTTCACCAATTCTTACCAACAAAGCGCGGCGGTGGAGTCATATTGCAGGTTGTGTCCGCCTGGTGTTTGTAGACGGACTGGTGGTGGTGGAGTGCGAGGACCCCGTGAGTGGTGCGGGCTCTGGCCAGCTGGTGCTGGACTACCTCACAGACGCGGTGGTGTCTCGCAAGGCGGGCCTCATGGGCCGCCCTCACGTCTCGCCCGACAGCAGAGTCGTCGTCACCCTGCACACCGACCGAGACGGCGTCGTGCTCGTCGTGCAGACGGTCCAAGGTAAGCGCTCCACTCCAACACTGTGTGACATTACAGAGCAATATAGCCTACTAACGAACTATGTCAAAGATGTCAGTAATCGATATCTATCATAAGTACTTCGTATACTAAACTCTTTGTAAGCAGCAGCAGTTGGTATATGAAAGTCGCTGATGGAGGTAGCGCGGCAACGAGAATGTCCTATAAGTGTGGTGTCATAGAATTCTCCCGAGTGAAAATGGATTCCTAATTCGCGCTTCCGCGCCGGAACAAAATATTGGCTGTCATTTACGCCTCGTTCGGACAGACCAAGTCGTACAAACTACATTTGGTGAGTCTATAATAAGTGGATAATGAACAATGATTGTTGTGAGAATAGTGACCACGCTAAAAACTGAATTTAGGCTAAGTGATTATACTTTTCACTCGAGCGGACATGTAGTCTGGGATTAATATCATTTTCAGTTGGTGGTCGGCGTATGTGTGATCGTTTGAAACCAAAAAAGGTTTGAATAAAACTTTTTTTTTTATATCTGCTTAATGTCTCTCTAACAGCGAGGTCTTTAGAGACGGGAAAGTATGGGGGGCAAGGAATGGGAAGGAATTCGCCCATGGCCTTTTGAAGGAAGCATCCCGGCATTTGCCTGGAGTGATTTGGGAAACCATGGAAAACCCAAATCTGGATGCCCGGACGGGGATTCGAACCACCGTCCTCCCGAATGCGAGGGCCAGAACGCTAGCCGTTACACCACCACGCTCGGTGAATAAAACTTACTACAGCATTAATTAACCCCTTAACCTACGATTTAGATTCGAAGATGTTGGGCCGAAATTGTATACAAGCTCGCGCAGCGTTCGGGACGTTCGCACGACTTGTGTAACACGCTAATCCGGGCAATCGTAAACATGACGGGCATCGCCCGTGGTAGAGCGGTCGCGGTTTGTAGGTAGCACAGACAAGGCTCGTGATGTGTTTCTATTATCTCTTCGTATCGTGATCAGTTTCTAGTTGTTCTTGATCGCATTCGCACGTCGAAATTTACGTTCATAAATTCTACAGAAGCAACCCCACAAGATGTTCTCTAGAAAAAGATTTTCTGATGAAAACAGTGAGAATTGTGCTATTAATTTTGCTAATGAAAGTGACAGTAGTAACGTAATATGTAATTTTCTAAGAAAGTATAGGCGAATAATTGTTGATGATACATCCGACGACGATCAACTACCAGAGTCCTGGCTTTGGAAAGAAATAAGAAATAGTCAAAAAATCTGGGACTATACGATGACTCCTGCCATAAGAGAGGCAGCCTTATGTCAATTAGGAGGAAGTAGAGGAGAATTTGATATATTTAATATTTGATGATATATTTTGGAACAATATTGTGACCCAAACGAATCAGTATGCAGATCAAATACGAGAAAATCCACATACAACACGAAAAATTGACGACACTTGGTTTCCTGTAGACTCTACCGAAATTAAAAGATATTTCGCATTGACCATAATAATGTCACAGGTAAAAAAACCAAACCAAGAATCCAAATGAATTAGTCGAAGAGGGCTGTTATCGAAACACCCATATTTATAAAATCAATGCCTTTGAACAGATATCTGCAAATTACAAGGTTCTTGCATTTCTCAAACAATAATCTATTTGCCAATACAGATAAATTGAACAAGATTAGTTAGACCTGTGATTAATTTTTTGAACCAAAAATTTAAAGAAATGTATATAATGAAAAAAGACATTTCTATTGATGAATCTCTTATGAAATTCAGGGGGCGTCTATTTTATATGCAATTCAACCTATCCAAAAGGGCAAGGTTTGGCGTTAAATTTTATAAATTATGTGAGTCCGATTCCGGTTATTGTTATGAATTTAAAATATATACCGGCCACGATAAAATAAACTGTGAAGATAGCGCTTCAGAAAGTGTTGTCAAAGAGCTTTCTGAGTCAGTGTTGCACAGGGGTCACACTTTGTACATAGACAATTGGTATTCTTCCCCAAAATTATTTATGACATTATCATATAAATATAAAACAAATGCACAGTACGTTCGAATAGGAAGAACATGCCAAAAGATTTGTGCAGTGTAAAATTAACAAAGGACGAATACGCAATAAGAAGCTGCAACCGAATACTCGCTATAAAATGGAAAGACAAGCGAGATGTTTATATGGTGTCGACAAAACATGAAGCAGTCGAAATGACTTCACAAGGTTACAAGGGCACTCTAAAACCAAATTGTATTGCAGAGTATAACAAGAGAATGAATGGAATTGATCTCCAAGATCAAATATTAGCATGTTTTCCAGTGATGAGAAAATTCATGAAAGGATATAAATTTTTTTTTATCTATTTGATATTGGTCTTTTTAACTCTTACATCTTATGGAAAAAACTGAATGATAGAAAGAAACAATGTTATGTCGACTATAAGATCAACATAGCCGAATCTCTACTGAAGAAAATGCCAAAACCGATTTATGGAGAACGAGGCGTATCTTCCGGAGATGCGCCAGACAGTCTTTACGCGAAGGAATGGGCTCATTTTCCAAAGCACATTGATCCAACACCCTCTAAATTAAGACCGTCAAAACGTTTTACAGTTTGTCACAAAAATAAAAAACGTAAAGAAACAACGTGGGAGTGTAAAAAGTGTAAAGTTCCGTTACGTGTACCAGAATGCTTTGAAATATATCATACCGTCACAGATTACTAATTTTATATTTTGGAGTTTTGTATAAATGAACATTTTGTGATACTTGCGTCTACCACAATTATTGCATCAGACTGTAATTGCGTATCAAATATTCCACGTAATATTCACATCTGGCCCGATCACCGTACGCGGGCTATGCCCGTAATATTCACATCTGGCCCGATCACCGTACGCGGGCTATGCCCGTAATATTCACATCTGGCCCGATCACCGTACGCGGGCTATGCCCGTAATATTCACATCTGGCCCGATCACCGTACGCGGGCTATGCCCGTAATATTTACTTCTGGCCCAACCATCGTACGCGGGCTATGCCCGTAATATTTACTTCTGGCCCGACCATTGGACGCGGGCTATGCCCGTAATATTTACGTTTGGCCCAACCATTGTACGCGGGCTATGCCCGTTATTGTAGATTAAGGGGTTAACCGTGTGTGTTCAGTGTTATATTACCTCATGCAGTATTAAATGTTTAAATTATACCGAGGATTAAGATATTGCTTGGAATTACGTCCACTATTCAGCTGTGGCGACCGCATTGTATAAATGAGTTTAAAACGAAGTCCGAAACCTTTCCATTAGGTTGGTCAGAACACCAGTGTCTAGTGACTATCATTGCAACTGTTAATTAATTAATCCCGTAAAACAAACCATATGTTTACAACTGCTCTCAGACACCACAACCCTGTAGTACAGCACCGGTTACAACCCAAGTAAACGTCTTACAGTCACTACCTCTCATGATTTGTTAAGAAGTATCTACCATTCATCAGGCCTCTTTAACAATCACGTTAACGCGTTATAAGTTATATAAACATGTATAAGGAAAGTTAACCCCATTGATGTATTAAAAAATGTTCAAAATAATTTATCCGCAAATTTCGAATCACCAAGTTCTGGAGTCTATTCGCAGTATACGCATTTGTCATTTTCACTCTTATGCAGAACTAAACAAACATTTTGTTAAACTGCGCGTAAAATAGCGCTTTTAAACTGATTTACGTTGTCTTTCAAGTTTTCACGGTCACCGGGAGGTTTATACTTCCCCGAAGGTGTGTTACTCAATTCCTTGTGTTTTCTAATGACAGGTAATTTCTTGAATAACTTTTAAATTAACATTTATTTCGAGGAAAACACTTAACTGATACATACATAAATAAGATATCAGACTTCTTTCGGGAGTTTTCGAGCACATTAATAAACAAATTATATACCAACATGTTATTGTTAGCACCGCGCCGTGTGAGCTTGTCTGCTTGCGATAATCTGGAGCTTAAATAGGCATCGTAGAATATTAAAGAGAACATTAAAAGCAGCGATCGACGCTTCCGCAATGCTGAAAATTGCTTTAACAACGGAAATCGTACGAAACCAATTAAAACTTAAGTAAAATTATTTAAAATCTTGAAAAATATTTTAAATGAAATTACGAAATATTTTCAAGCATTTAAACGTCAAAATGACAAAATTAAAATTTTAAATATTCAAAGTCGAATAAACAACATTAAATCTTACACAGTATTCCTAATTATAGTCTTTTAATCAACATTTAGACACTGTATAGTTTTTAATCGAACTAAAGTTCATTTAAACAATTTTTATCCACCAAAACACTACACATTCATATGAAAAATATATACATTTGCAATTAATCAATGCATATCTCTCTCGAACATTAATGTAATTAATTTAAAAAATTGCGATTGTGATCAAACTGCGTCTTATTGCTCTTAGAATTTGCTGTATTTTATGAGAAATAAACACTTTGAAACTGAATTGTCGAAATACGGTGACAGAATTCCATTAAAATTACGAACATCTAATAGATGTATCATTCGTAACAATTTTTTTAAAGTTAGCTTCTGAAACTCAGATTTATTATCTAAATAAAGAAATGATGCAATAAAAAACACCCTTTCATTTACAAATCAATATGAAATTAAACCATGAAATATGACTTTTATGAACGTACCAGATTTTATTATTCAAGTTAAAGACTGGATTGGTCGTTTTAAAGATCCTGTTATTACTTGTAAGTGCACATTTTGTTCAGCTGATGCAATGAATAGAAATAAACGTGCCCCAATATATTCTATGTGCACGAGAATGCTTCTTAGACATTACACATAACATGATGAAAACACATTATGAAACTTAATGAAAATAACTGTCAAGTAACCAGTGGGATGGGAAAATTTCTCATATGAATTTAAGCTAGCTCCATCCACACGAATTGATGTAAACTGTTGATAAATGATTGTTGTACTGTGTTGCTGCAGCCAGACAGTCTCATCTGGGAATTTCTAGGATCATATGGTATTCGAGGAAACTTCAGCAATAGGAAGAATCGGATCTGCGGTGTCAGGCCAAAGTGGAACAAAAGGTTTATAATGTTAATAAAGACCTTATCAATAATATGAATAGTGCCAAACAGCTTATCGGATGATTCAATCAACTTACATAATCGTATTCATATTGTATATCAAAAAGATATGAAAAATCAAGTGAAAGAAAAATTTATTTAAAAAATAAAAACAACATTCGTAAAAATTATGTCACAAAAATAATTTTAAGATCTGAAGCTCCTCGAATATTAGGAGATGGCGACGAACACTAGAAAATGGCACAAACATATTACTGATGAATCACATCGACTTATATCCGGGCAAGATAGAGACTCTCAACGCTGCGCGCTTGTTTTCGGTTCATTTCGGGGATTATTTTTAATTTATTTAGCATTTATGCTGTTGAATATTAATTAAACTTGACAATTCAATACGATGAAGCACCTGCTCTGGTGACAATCTTATTACTAAATATGTATTACAGATGGTGCGCTGAAATTCTCCTTTGACGTGAAAACAACATTGAACATAAGCGACATCGCATTCTTCCCATCGTTAGCAACACACGGCTATGACCTGTATGCTAGCGCAACCGACAAGGAAGACATCTTGTTTCTAAACCTCTCATCAGGTAAGTACAAACAAGAGATTATGCAGACATATATATTCAGTGATTAAATTTCTGAAACACGCGCAAATCTGCAGGTTTCTGGGATTTAGAATAATTTTTCCACAGACAAAATGATACAAATTTTCATAATGAGAAGATGTAGAAAATGTTACTCATAGGATTTCGCTATTCAACTGGGATTCGCCATCGTCACCCTGAGCTCTAACATCGAGTTCTAAAATAAAACGAAACACATACTGTTGAACATCTGGTTGTTGTGGGCCATTTCCCCAATTGCGATAAATAATATTTATATGAATAATTACGCCTATGCAATTGAATATTTGTTTATTTCACCGAACGCGTTTCACTTCATGTCTGAAGCATCTTCAGCGGTTCGTTCTGTGGGGTATTTTTACATGAATTAGTTTCTTATATGCTAATTTGGACATGGGGCTTATGTTAATAAATATATACAATTCTACTTACAATTTTCCATCAAATGAAGATGAAAAATGATATTACCGGCATCATCTATGCCAAATACTGTAATTGATGGAAAATTGTAAGTAGAATTGTATATATTTATTAACATAAGCCCCATGTACAAATTAGCATATAAGAAACTAATTCATGTAAAAATACCCCACAGAACGAACCGCTGAAGATGCTTCAGACATGAAGTGAAACGCTTTCGGTGAAATAAACAAATATTCAATTGCATAGGCGTAATTATTCATATAAATATTACATACTGTTGAATATTCAATACATTCTAAGCGATCATTTCATCTTCAATCCAGGGGCCAAGAACAAACATAAATGTAATATTTTCTTCCTTTGCGAAATAAATTGACAACTTCTGTGTGTCCCCATCTGCAGAACACTCTCTCTGATTTCATGCCACAGCTTGAAAGCTTAAAAGTATTCAGAATTCATTCCATGTCTGGAGAAGGTTGATATCATAAAGTTTTAAACTTAGTGACTTCACTGTAAGTAAAAACTTTACAAAACGTGATAAGCTACGTTTATTTTTTTGCTCTGTAGTAACTGTAATACAATCTTTAAATAATTGGAAAAGTTCTTTCATGGTGTTTGGTGTCTGGTATCATCGAGAAATTTTATAGCAAATCATAATTAACTTTCTGGTTTAAAGAAATATAATACCATTGCGTTTGTTTGTCTGATGGAATATGAATACTGTATTATTGATAGGACCTTGAATTTTCAATGAAACTTAAATTTGTTAAATTTAAAACAAATAGGCCTATACACAAAGCGGAATTGGCTACAAAGCAATTTTGCAACGAAGTAAATAAATGTTTTGTCTATAATTAGGTAATAGTAAACAACTACATACATTCAAACGAAGAAATGGAATTAAAAATTATACGAATAACGCTGAAACAGAGTAAACTTAATCATGTTACCTAATGAAAATATATATAAAAACAACAGGAAATTGTAAAAGTGGTGCTTTAGTTCAGGTTTGAAATGTCTATTTAGAAATGTCAGTTGTATTTGTATCTATAGATGTTCAGATTACGAGAAAGCTCTAGTGTAATCACGAGCAGTAAATCTAGCTGCTTGAAGACAAACAAAAACAACTGTTATTCCATTCTTTAGTCTCCTGCTAAGGAAAATGAGAACTGAAAATGAAAATCTTACCAGCGTCTTGCTTCCATAATGTGTCCATAAATATTTACTAAAACGAAAAGGAATAATGGCTAGAAACAAAGTCAAAGTGGATTCTTTACTTGAACGTAAATGCTAGAGATTGTTCTTAGTTATGTTGCAAATTAGATGATAACATGCGACCAAAAGTTTTAGACTACAACCGAAATATCTTTTCACAAAAAGAACAAAAAGTTCAAATAGTTGGCCATCGCAACTCAGCGCTGGCCACATACCTCAGATGTTAACTTGTCCTTCGTGTCTAAAATACGAAATAACACAATGAAAATTGAGTGTTTCTTTGTCCGGTAAACTTCCAGCGCCGCAGTGTTCAGTTAACACAGAACTGTTTACACGAGTTTGGCGTATGAGAGCAAAACAAACGGTCTCGACTCTCTTTCATATGTAGTCATAAATGAAAAATTTTTCACTTCAGCGTTTGTGTTCAATTTTTTTATTTGAGACCATTAATGACATACAAAGGTAATGAATGTTCAGTGCAACAGTATTTCCCGCAAAAATTCTGAACGTTTTAACCATTAAATCTTAATTCCATTCGTGTCAGCTGAAAATGAAATTACAGTTAAACAATTAAAGCAGTTTCACAAAACAGTTTCTAAATGGAGTATTTGAAAATCTCCATTAATGTGACCGAATATTCCGGTACATATAATTATAGCGACAACTGGACTACGGAGTTAAAAACCCGATGGAGTCGAGTCTTCTTCTTGGAAGCTAAACGTCTTGAGTGACTTATCACTATCCACTTATGACCTACGTAACACTGCCGGCCTCGGTAGGGTAGGGGCTAGAGTGCTAGCTCCACGTGGCGAAGGTCGCCGGTTCGAATCCGGCCGAGGGCATGGGTGTTTAAGTGTTGTGTCTGTAAGAATGTCTTGTCCGTGTTGTAGTGTCCATGTGCCAATACTTGATAGCAACAAATCACATTGAGCTGGCTGTATGGCCTCATTAGCCGAATGCCATTAAGAAAAAACAAAACCTACATAACAGTGTCGAGTTTTCCTTGAGAAGTAAATGCGTGTGCTGACGGCACCAAATTGAATAAAATATTCTAATGCCACTCAGGCATTTACAGTATGGTACAGGTTCACAAATCCACATTGTAATATTGTTCACATTTACACACAGCTTGTATGTAAACAATGGGTTTTGTCTTAAATGGTCTAACATGGTCAGGAATTGATTGATTACTAAAAACATTTACTTCTAATCCAGCTTTTTTTAACATTCCTAAACATTGGGGAAGCAGTCGCAACACGATATTGAAGCCAATGAACGTGAAATTATGTTTACATTTAATTTACTGTGCAAGACTAAAGAAGCAAAGCTATGAAGATAGTACAGTGGTTTGTGCCATAGCAAAAGCATTAAAAATATCCTAAACACAACAATATCTACCATTAAACGAAAGTACATAACAAAATTAACTTTACAAGAATTATATCAACGGCTTGATGAGCCAGACTATTTTCATTGGCTGAGCCGTGAGAAAGGCGATTAAATTGCAGAAGTAAGGACTCCGTAATACGGCACTCATTGATTTGTTGAATTACTCGTGTGTATCACATCATCACAGCGTGAGCTATCCAGGGCCGTTTATGTAGAGGGAAATGTTTTGTAGGCGAGAATCACTCTACCAGCATGTAGAAATACAGTGAGGCATCCGGTGGATATCAGCGTGCATGCGAAATAGCGTTAGGTGTTGTTTAAGCATATCGTGGACCCATGTGTCGAGTTGTCGTGGCAGATTAGATCGCTTAAAACACTGCTAACTGTACAGTCCCATAATCCGAAAATTAGCTACATATGACTGCAACGCGACAATCTTTGAGGTGATATATGGCACACAAAAAATGCCGTTGGTACCGGTAGCAGTGGATAGCTGGCTTCCCACGACCAGCGCATTTGCCGGCCGGGTCGATCCAGCTACCAAGAGGTGCCCGCGGGAAAGGTTTCGCCTGTGCTTGCATGGATTGCACGTGACTATCCGTCACCTAGTTGGTAAAGTACAAATACCAGGGTAGCTGAAACGACACTACGCAAGGTGGTGGGGAGGTGGCGAGGGCTAACAAGTGGCGCGTGTTATCCGTACACTTCAGCTGATGTGGCGACACCTCCAAAATCACGCGCGATAGGAACCTGCCTGAAGGCCCGTCAAGTCAGTTCGGTGGGCGCGTCAACAACCGGATCATTTTCTATGCAACGCTTCATCGCCGTAGTTCTTCTCACCTATTATTTACTGCTTTAGATACTATATACGGATCAATAAGATGATCAATACGTTAAAAGTTTCTCTGGCTTGCCATAGGTTCATTCAGATGCAGATCCCCACACATTCGTTAGGTGCGTTTCCTATTTGTGGAGCTTTTCTGTAATGTCAGAATCCAGCTCTCTTTTGTCGTAAAATTATTTTCGTCTTTAATTTAGGTTTTCGTGTCTTAGAAACTGAATAATAGCTGTTCCCGACTTTAGTCAAAACCCTCAGCGCAAGTAGCGAGATTCAATGTATTGGATTATACCCTTATCGGAAGAACGCGAACATTCAGTTTTCCAGGAACCCGAGCGGCTATCTGCTATAATAATAATTCCATGTGGTCGCAATGTCCTGGTGACAGGATTTATAATGGCTGTGCATTCCGCCCCTGTCGTAGCCGCCTAAACCTAGCCGAGCAATCCTGCCGGGTACAGGGGACCTACAGTTTAACGTGTAATTCGAAGTTCGAACTACGGAAGCGTTCAGACGTCCTTTACATTACACAACAAGCTGTGCCGGAGGTGAAGGCCGGTTTAAGTGCCTATGAAAATCCCCGCCGGTCGGTATTATTCCACCAAAAGCTTTGAACAAAGGATATGTTTTATTTTGTATCGCTTTAAATCATTTAATTACCCATAAATCGGACTAAAGCTAGGAGGATACAGATGCTATAGTACATATGTATCTTATTTCATTTTTTCTTTCTAGAAGCGATAGTTGCAACGGTTTATTACAATAAGAACATGTGTGTAACATTTTGATATATATATATATTTTTTTTTTCTAATGGGTAAAAATATAAATAATGAAGCTCCTCCCCTAGAGTGACTCATGTTCCCTCCTTAATTTAAAAACTATGCGGAAAACATACTGCTTGTTTGAAAATGCTAATGAAAATATTTCATTTTTCAGTATCTATTTCTAGTATCATTATTTTTAGTAAGCAGTGTGGCCTAAATTGTAGGTCTTTTAGCTTTGGTTGACCTGATCTGGTAGGAGACAAATATTACAACGCAATTGGTATATGTAAACTCCTGCTGTTCATTTTATGTTTGGTACCCTCAGTGTACACTATACAAAGCGGAGCTGATTCATCTGGAAGATAGTGTTTGGTACCGAATGACATGTCAGCGATTCCTAATTGTCAAATAACGTGATGATCCATAGATCGGTAAAATTAGAATGAGTGTGCTTAATACCAGGCAATCACGAACTTATCACGTCAGTAAAGCATTCTATTTTTGAAGTGATTTTACGTCCTCCCTCATTCAACAGTACAGTTCACTACACGTACGTGAACTCAGGTGTCGATATACGCATCTTAGATGGTTCGCAGTTTACAGTTAGCAATCGTGAACATGGATAGTCAGACTTAGACTTATTATGCTGGAAATAATTGATAAACAAAACAATACTGACATGATTCAGACTTTTATCTACAGCATTTATAAATTAAAAATTAAAAATTAAATTAAAATCCATACATTTTAAGTTTATAGAGAAATATTTATTAAGATTCTCTTCTTCTCTTTTTTTTTTTTTTGTTAGCATTAATCAGTCTGTTTCTTTTTCTACCTCTTCCTTTTATTTTACATTCATGTTCCTCATTATCTTACTAATAGTTTTTCCCTTTATTGCTCTTAATATTATCATTTCACACTTTTCTAATAGGTTTTTCGTTTTTAATATGCCAGCTCTGGTTTCTGTACCATAGACAAATATGTGTTTCATTTTGTCTATGTATATTCCAAATTTATTTTCGACAATCATATTTTTATTGCATCAGATAAGATTTTTTGAAGTAGCCTGATGTTCTTAGTGCCTTAATTATCTGATTTTTGTATTTGTAGCAAAAAAATTCTTATTGTTAGTCGATTGCTATATAATTGTATTAGTTAAGTTGTTCTATGATTTCTCCATGTACTTCCCCTTTCAATATTGCAGGTTCTATACGTTCTTATACTTCAATATCAAATTTTAATTTAATAGGCTTCCATAAGTAGACATTTTCTAATGACAGAATCATTTGGGTATTATTAGAAATACACAGGTAAACTGTTAAAATAAAATTAATCATGTTCAAAAACTAATATTTTGCATCATATCATTTAATCTACTTTGCGAATAAATGAGATAAAAAAAAATCAAATATTTCCATTAAAGTCAACACAGTGTGTTCATTTACTCTAATAGAATAATAGATAGCAGTTACATAAAACATTAAATTTCTTTCTGCAAATTAACTTCATATGTATAAGGGTTATCAGGATAGTATTGAAAGAATAGGTATGGTATCTTCAATAATTTTGTTACTGATTTACAACGCTCAACGCTTAAATTTGCAGTGAAATATGTTTACAACAAAGGTTCTAAACTGCTCAGAACTTACATCAAATTCCCTTCTAAAATATTATTCCCTCTCCTAAATTCATAAACGTACACTGAAAATAATATTTCAGTAGATACAAAAAGTACCTTAATAAATGCTGTATACCCTATAAAATACGTAATTAGTACTAAACTCCTCGGTGCACTAAATACAAAATATCATGTTTCATTAACCATTGCTCGTAAATCCACAAGGTAGTAACAGTCAACGTTCACCTTTTGTGACGCCATAAACTCTGTATATCCACACTAAAAATAGCAACCATACTGCGTGACTTGTGCCCTTTGCTGTTGTGTACGAACAAAATCTGCGAAGTGTATCAGTCATGGTGACCGAAAACACGTTAAAACAGATTGATTTGTATTGTAAGCAATTTAAATATTGTATTAATATATTAGTGAACTTCGGGCGGCCACGTGGCTAAGGCGGGAGATCGTCTGACTACGACCCGGACGGTCGGGGTTAGACCCCCGATGAAGCCGAGGATTTTTGTTCTAAGCTGAACGTCCGAAACTCAGCGTAAAGCTTCTAATGCCAACCTTTGAGAAAGGAAATGTGGAGATCTACCTCCGCTAATCATAGGGAAAACTGCTAAGAGCTGTGATAACCCCGGGTGTTTACCATTTTAATGTTATTTAACTTAGATACTCTAATAGTATAACCAGAAATTGTGAAATTATTTAAAGGAATGGAAGAAATGCTGGATAATACGTATAAGGTGTTTCCCGAGGTTTAAATAGTGTAGGTCGGAGATTGAAGGGGAGGTGATGGAGGAATATTTATACTTGATATAGTAAAATGACTATTACAATTCAGTAATACCCGTAAGTAATAAACTTCAGTTACCATGGGTTGTGTGTGTGTGTGTGTGTGTGTGTGGTGGTAGCGGGAGGAGGTACAAAAGTGAAAAGATTAATGTCATTGTTGCGTACCAAAACTAGAGGACGAATAAGCAAGGTAAGACTGGTGGGGAGAACTCAATTACATTTTCAGAATTCAGAGGGTGTGAAGTAACAATAATAAAAATTGCGACGTTAAATTTACTAGGTGTCGACTGGAAGGAGAATAGATTAGTAGCACTTTAGTCAGGAAAGGAAGCTTACAAAAATGGTTGACTAACAACAACGTGGTAATATAATGGATGATCATGATAATCATGTGGAGCCTCATTTGTTGGGAGGAATAAGAGATCTTGAGGCAGTTTTGATGAACATAAGAATGTTGAGTAAATGGGTCACTAAGGATGAATGTAATTACATGATGGCTACTAAGGGGTTATTTTATGTAAAGGTTCAGATGTGGAAAAGGGGGATTTATCATTAGGAAAGCAAGTAGAAAAACTTCAGCTAAATAGTAAGAACAGGGAATGAACTGTTAACCCCAAACAAAGAACAAGAAGGAAAAGCGAAACCCGCATGTTACATTATGGAGGTGATGAGATTCGAGAGGTTAGTAAGAACAGAGCATAACATATTAAAGAAGCATCAGGGCGATAGGGAGCATACGAAACAACAAAACAGCGAAGTAAAGAAGGAAATAAGGATGTGATGATGTTATGAAAGGTCAGGAAGATATGAGTAGAAGAAATAACTGTCCAGGATTTTTTATTGTTTGCAGGAAAAAGATAGTTGTCAGGAGACTTTTCGTATTCTAGAGGATAGTAAATGTAATGGATTAGGAAATGTGTATGTTCATAAAGGAGGGTTTATTATTTTTTAATTTTTTTTTTAACTGCTTAACGTCTCTTAACAGCGAGGTCTTTAGAGACGGGTAAGGATGGGAGGCAATGAATGGGAATGAATTCGGCCACGGCCTTTTGAAGGAAGCATCCCGGCATTTGCCTGGAGTGATTTGGGAAACCATGTAAAACCCAAATCTGGATGCCCGGAAGGGGATTCGAACCGCCGACCTCCCGAATGCGAGGCTAGAACGCTAACCGTTACACCACCAGTTTCGGTAAAGGAGGCGAGACAGATAGGATTGAAAAGTAACAGATTCAATAGTTTGACCTCGGTGGTTGGCAAGTTGTTGAAAAGCTTGTTAACCAACTACACTACAAAAATTTGTAAGGGGAAAGAAGTATTTTGAATATGGGTTTAGAACAGAATATTAACGTGAATTTAGTAGATTAAGTGCAATATATTTCAACTGAAACGGAGGAATATGCCCAAGTTGATAATGTAGCACTATTTCCCAAAGAATAAGCCATATAAATATATCGAATAAGGTTGAAAACATTCGGATAAATCTGGACGTGACTATGTTGTTGCAGAAATTTTAAGTTGTTGCAAACAAAAATTCAGGATAGGAAACGTAGCTGTGTGACAGGAAATTATGATTGGACATTTCATTGTTCTGTTGTTGGGTTACAGTCACAAGTTAAAATGTTTTAAAATTGTGTAATGCTGTATCACAGGATTACGTCAAGAAAAGATTGTGAATACCTGTAGAAAAATATGTAGTAAGTTGAAGGTACTGGAATGGAGATAATGATCAAAAATCATCTTATTATGTGCACAGAGAGAAAATTATGGGTGACTATGCTGTGAAGGTGGGTTTGCTTGTAAGGAACATAAAGTGTAATTTCCCGAAACATCAGTGGATACGAGGCAAACGGTGAAGTCTGGTATGAATATATTTGATGTACTAAAGAGAATTATAACGGCGCTGTACCAGGGAAGCAAGGAAAACAGGGTAACAAAACAGTGGAAAGGCCCATTTGAGCATATGTGACCGCCATCATGGATGTCAAAACGTGGAGTTGGCGTGGGTCCAAAGGAGTATACTTACATTTTTCTGTATAAATTATAAATTTACTGATTATTGAGTTATTAGAAGATTGAAGGACAATGAAGATAATGGTAAGCGTATATAAATTACACGTTGACATTGAGGCTTGAGTAAATATTGAGGGAAGATTGAAAAGCAACGTTTGTGAGAGAATATCGGAGGAAGTAAAAGGTCTTAAAAGTAAAGATTTACATAAATTGATAGTAGGTGTGAAGACTAATATATATCTGTAAACCAGAATTATTAACCATATAATGTAAAATTTATATTTATTGATAAAAAAAGGCAATGAATCGATCAGAGGATGGTGCGCTCCGTATTCCCATCTTTGACGTGTTGGATTAAGGGAGAGACGGGATCATCGGTACGTTTCAATTAGGGTTGTACCGGAGGTCATCTTAATAGCGGATGCGGATGCGGTTCAGTGCTTGACATCCGTGGACGCAGATGTTTTGTGGAAGAGGATGTGGAAAAATACATTTATAATTATTTTGATTTTAATATTTTATCAAAAATAAACTTAAAATCAAAATGAGTATACTTTTATAACAAATTCTACATTTTTGAATAAACAAAATTTCCATCTAATACTGTCATATTATTTCCAGCTTCTCCTTTCAACAGCAAAAAACGTTGGTGAATTTAACAAGCGAGTTAAATTGTTTACATAGCCACGCACGCGTCATCAAAACAATCTGTGTCATATGAACTTTGCAAAGTTCGCGGCTCGATTGATCGAAGCGTGCCCGCCACCTGCCTTTCCACCGCTCTAACGGCCCAGTCACAGTCCAATTTGTAATACCTACGATGATTTTTGACCATGAAGGGTTGCAGGACTACATGCAGGAAGTGTTGGATGTGGTTGGAGTTCCAAACAACCAACGCGGGCCCCTGGCGTATAATAAGTTATGGCGTTGGATCTTGATTGGAGTAAACACCCTACGATAAGGACAGTGGTGCGCCACTATAAAGGGCAAGTGGAAATGACTGGTTGGACCTCTTTTAGTAGCGTGAATGGGTGACCGCATCCTACGGTAGCTCTACACGGAAGTTGGACCATGAATAGGCCGTTGTACTTTACAGTATACACAAGTTCTAACTTGTAAATTCGTCCTTAGGTAATAACACCGTTCAGTTCATTGTTACCTTTGTTACAATATCGTAAGAAAGAAAACAACTTCGTTTTTACTAGCCAAACGACGATTGGGTGATTCTCGTACAAAGATAAAAGATTCAGATACGTATATTGCAATGTAAACAAAACATCTGCTATAATCCCGCATTAAAAGTTGCGGATGAGGATGCGAAAGCGGAGGTAGAATTTCATGCGGAAGTTTCGCACTTTCGGATGCGCAGCACCGTTACATCCCTAGCTACAACCGACATCTACAAGCAGTTCCCTATACGGTTGGTACAGACTGAACAGTAAGCTGGGGAGCCATTCCGGACGTTCGAATTACAATCCAAATCAGGTCTTCCACCCAAGTTATTAACGTGAGATTAACTATTTTTTTTGTTATGTGCATTTTTTATTACATTAAATTACGACTTGTGCGCTGAGGTACCTGTTGTCGCTGCAGGTCAGGTGGAGGTGATCACCGGCGTGGGTCGTGCGATGGACGCGCGCCAAGCCCGCTGGGGCGCCCCCAACCGGCCGCTCGCCTCGCCCGGCGTGTTCGGCCACTTCCTGGTGACGGCCGCCAGCGACGCCCTGTTCGTCCTCAACGGGTCGACGCGCACAGTGAACTGCGAGGTGGGCGGCGTGTCGAGAGCGCGGCAGCTCGTCTGGGTCACCATGCACCTGCAGTGACCTCGGCGCGGGGGGCCCTCCTCAGGGCCGGCGACACGCAGTTCACTTGCAGCACCGTAACGTACGGATCTCACTGAAGAAACACACGATTAAATGAGGCATGAGGCAATCTTCGTCGAGCAACATTAAAAACATGCTCAAATGTTCTGATTAGCTAAATCATTTTTAAGGTAATCCCGTTTTTATTTTCTCCGTCATGTTTTTAAATTAAAATTAGTATCTTATCCTATGAGACAGCGATCTGAAAAATAATATTTTTTTTTTTTTTTTGTCGCTACAGTGTGGTGATGACCATAACGATTTTTGAAAGTTGCTTGATAAACACCTAAGTCAACAATATGTAACGAATTCAGTCACTACTTCCTAGTCTTAGATACTGAGAATACACGGTTCACGCTATTGAACTCGTCTCCTGGAATACTAGAGAGGAATATCGTTAGAACTGACTAGGAATTAAAACTCATTTTCTGTATTATTAACTTACACAACTTTTAGTAATATCACATTCCATTTGCATTATTCGTTATAGTTTGGATGAGGAATTCAATTTCGAAAGAACTAGTGTAAGAGTAAACCACATTTTGTTTAATATTTTCCATTCCTCTTACAACATATTGAAGAAGAATGCTCTCAGCTTCATTCTAATAATCTTTTGTAACTTTTGTATGATATTATTATTCATAGTCGGGGCTCTGAATGCACTGTCTTAGCAGTTTTATTCGTTACAAGTATTAAAACAAATTTAATTTTATAAACCAAAGAATGGCTACTCAACAGAGGTAAAGATAAGTACGAAATAATGAAAGAGTTGTCCACTCTGGTGAATTCTTGCTTGTGTTTACTAAACAATCTCATTGTTCCTAGTAGTAGTCTTAATTTAATTTTGTAAATACTTCTCAGAAATGACGAAGGAATTAAGGGAACAAAGTAAGACAAGAAAGTTTCAACTTACGTGTACAGTCTAGTATTATTTACGTATGTGGCAACTCATTCTTCATTGATGAAATCCACGTCCTAAGAATATAGTTTAAATGTGATACGAACAATAAAACACAAAAAATTCTTGGAAATACGTAAAAACTCACAAGCAGCGTTGGATAACATTCTTATATCTTTGACCGCAAAAAAATTATTGTAACTCAGGTATGAATGATATCTAAAAGCTAATTCCTAAGACCGTTGTGTGATACAAAAAATTAGGCGATTGTCAAGTTACTCAGTAAATGCTGATGTGCTGTTGCAGGTGGGTTGTTAATAATGTTCAATTATGGTTCTTTTAAAGCTTGTGCAGAAAAATTCATTATTATTTTAAATTGGAAATTTATGTTATTTAAAAAAAATATCTACAACATAGGACCACACTAAAGCGTGACATAATAACCTTTTATAACAAATAAAATCTAAAATTAATTAATATTGTTAGTAAACACTGCCTCACTAATGGTTTCAACCAACAAAGCATATCAAGATAAACTGTTGTAAGCAAATAAGTATAAATACACGCGCCTATCTATCTTCACGCTCCTGAAAGAAGCCAACCACATCGAAATCAATCTTCATATTGTTTCCCAATAAGGGGAAGGCTACTGAAGTGATTGATAATCTGTTATCACTTCATTATTAATTACTTCTCTTAAATGTAGACATGAAACTTTTTAAATGACTCAAGGTGAAAGAATTTTATATACAGTGCGTTTATTTTTCCATTTCTGAATGAAACTAAATCGAAAGACAAACTTTCCATTCAGGTATGTACCATTTGTTTCGTATTATGTCTTGTTTAACAGTTTTCTGTTTATGAAGAAGTTTGGTAAATAGCGTATGTACAAATAAAAACACACTGATGTTTCCTACATTTTAATTTTCCTGATGAATATGTAGAAATGAGATGAAAATAAGAATTTCTTACTGAGACGAATGCCTTCAGTACCTTTATAAAATGAGTAGTGGTGATTTACATTGATGTGAAGTAGACGTGTAACAATTTCTGTACAAGATGAAGATTTTATTAAATGAAGAAATGAAGTATTCATGTTATCAGTTCTTCGTTGTGCTATGTTGGTATCTTGTAATGGTCATTTCACACAATATTTTTAAAAAAATGGTGGTAGAAAAAAACTAGAATTATTAAAATAACAAGAAATATGCAAATGAGAATAAGTAATCTATGTTCTTAACGAAAAGATTAATATGTAGACTTGCAACGTTTATGAGAGAAAGTCATGACACAAAATACTAATGATACATTACTCAGTATCATTACTAGCTTAGAAAGAAATATTCGTGGAACTGAGAACTCACTAAATGAGATGAAAAGAGATACGATGCTCGCTTTCCTCTTCCTGCCCCTTTGTTTGAAGCGTCTTGGAGCGGTAGCGCCTCAGCTATCAAGTTCCTCCTCTCCCCGCTGTTAGCCAGTTTCTGGCTCTGCTTGTTCCTGAAGTTGGCCTCCCTCTGTTCTCGACTTGGAGTTAGGACTAGTGAACACAACTGGAGGTAATGTCGGCCAGGTGAGTCGATAGCCACAATATACGCTGATCAGGGTTGTCATGGCAACGGCACCTGCTGTCGGTGCTTCACGCAACCTGTGCTCCTGTATCGCTGGGATCGGCTTAATTAGCACCACCTGCCAGGCAGCGCTGCACAGCTATACCAGCAAGTAAGAACACTATGGTAAGATACATTCAGTTTTATTTTAAAACAAAAGTACTTTAATTAAAACTGGCGTTTTGATGTTAAAGTAGGATTGCGGTTGGTTTAGATGGAAATTGTGATTCCTTTAATTAATCATCGATATAGACAGCACGTTTAAAGGGAAGAATGTTCCAACAGGATTTATGTACCTCCACAGCTTACAAATGGTTTGTAATTAACATAGTTAAAAAAAAGTATGATACTATTGTCCTGTACGTCCTAATATAATCCGGTAATCCTACCCATATATTATTTGTCTTATGGCTTTACTCTTCGTTTACCTCAGTGTTATTACGGTTTGAAAAGGAATGGGGGCTAGGAAGGGAAGGAATTCGGTCATGGTCTATTGAACGAACTTGAATTCCCATGGAATGACAGTTCGCCAAGATAAAATATAAACAGAGAACGCTATAAGATAACGAAAGCAATAATAATGGTTCTGGTCAGGTGCAAGTAATACAATAGACTTGATAGGCAACTGAGAGTGGTGGTGTAACGGTTAGCATTCTGGCCTCGCATTCGGGAGGACGGCGGTTCGAATTCCCGTCCGGGCATCCAGATTTGGGTTTTCCATGGTTTCCGAAATGACTCCAGCCAAATGCCGGGATGCTTCCTTCAAAAGGGCCTGGCTGAATTCCTTCCAATTCCTTGCCCCCCCCCCCTCCCATCTTTTCCCGTCTCTAAAGACCCTCGCTGTTAAGAGACGTTTAAGCAGTTAAAAAAAATTGACTAGGCAGAAAAAGTTTGTTCGTTTTATCTTGGTGGACAGCAATAATTCATACTGCCACGGCAGCGTAGTACATTGCCTAATCTACCCCACCTGTTAGCACAGCAATCATTAATCACTCGAACTACTTAACCAAACACTGACTACATTCACTGTACAACATATTTATAGAACGCTGGAGAAATGTCAGGCAAATTAACACTAATAATTTTCTGTTTTAAAGAACTCTCCATTCAAATATACCAGTCTATTCAATAAAAAATTTATTGATAATTATTTAGACACTTTAAATCTTTCTAAAATGCTTTGAAATCAGAAGTGAACTTATCCCAAACAACCGTTCTTAACACTGACGAAGTAAATAAATAGAGCAGCCAGATTAATGGTGACAGATTAACATTCTACCGCAAAGAAGATGAGTGTGAGTGATAAGTTAGAGAGAAAGATGGACTTACACCATTTGTGTAGTTATGACTTACATCACATCATCGGAATGGTGACACATGGCTTCGCGGCATTTATATCGATAGAGACAGCAAGAACGATGGGCCAGGCTGCTATTGTGTTTGGCGAATAACTTTTAGAATAACAGTATCTCGACTTGAGTTACAGACGGTAATGACAAGCCTATATTGTTTACTTTATACTGTTATTTTCAACATCTCTGGTTTATGGAAGAATAATATAAATGTTCCCAATGATATTACTTGTCCACCCCCCCCCCCCCCCCCCCCTCATTGTTTCCGCGAGGATAGATCGAGATTACTGACCTGGACGCCAGACAAGCGGGCGGGAATTAAGGTAACCGAGCTCTAAACTTTCCATCCCAGCATTCAACGGCTGCCTTGAAGTTCAGAATAAAATATGTCGTCTTTATTTATTGCTCAAAACGCATTCTTTCTTTCCTTTTATTTTTTTCTTATGGCTGTACGCCTCGTCAACTGACAGGTCCTTAGAGGCGGGAAAGGACTGGGGGACAAGAAACGGGAAGGGATTCGACCATGGACCATTAGAAGGAAGCATCCCTGCATATTTTTGATGCAATCCTTCAATCTTTCCTATCAGTAAAATTAGATTCCTTAATTAATTTCACACTAGCAACTTAATTCCAAAATTCACAGTTCATTATTATTTGCGCTTTCACAGCGTTTACGTTCTATCATATACGATAACTGGTTAGAGTTCGTGCTGTGCCTTGGGCCGTTTCAATCAATAATTGTTTGTTCATCTGTTGTCCATCCTAAGCAGTGTAGATATCATCTGGTAAATTATTAACATTAATAACGTTAGTAACAGATTTTGATTATGCTGAACAACTGAGAAGGGAACATAGTATTTGTTTTTTTCTAAAGTATGTGTAATTCGTTTTATATTTTATGCTAAATATAATTCTTAGTCTAAATTTCACAGTTGTGATTAAGAAGTTCATAACTATCGCTTTGGAATATCGCAATAATTTTGATTCAATGCCGCAATGACTATTTCATCCATTCGGTGTTACCTACTGACAGAAAACAAATCAGTGGGAAAATAAAAGAGAAGAAACTTTTGAAACCTGAGTCAAGGTAAGTAAATCTTTTAATCTTTATTGTATAACTTTATTAACTAGAATGTAAATACAGAACATTTTGTAGTCATCTCATGACTTCCTCCACACCGTAATATAAACGATAATGATCGACCTACGACAAACTTATTATAGTGCCACACTTACTCGGGTGTTTATGCCAGAACCCCCCTGGATCACACATCTCCCGTCACACAGCGTAATTTTCGGCTTTGAGAGGCTGCTCTGTGTGGTCGGTGAGCCGCCAGAAGTATTCTCCTCATTCAAAGGTACCGCGTGGCTCGTCGAATGCACCGTCTTGCTCACTGTGATTGGACACAGCAACAGTGTCATAATGTCCTGTTCACGTTGAGTCGCGGCATAACCTGAAAATAGCTTGAATGAACCTTTTCAAATAGTTTAGGTATTAAGTCAGTAAATCTAAATTTGTTCCGATGGGAAAGATAATCTCATATGAAAATATTTTAGTGGCATCATCTGGAAAAAAATTCGTGTTGACGATACGTGATCTTTCCTTTGAAGAAATCCTTTGCTGAATTAGCATTTTCGATTAACTAAGACCATTATACACTATTTTCATAGACGTTATTTCAGATAACGAACACATAAGAAATCCTGAATTCTCTAAATGGCGGGAAACATTACATTATGTGGAAAAAAGCTGTCCCGGCGTGTCACTGAAATATAATCTTCGTGTGTTCGCTGTAGATTGTGTTGATGAAAGACAAGCTTGCGGCGACGCACTCTGCCGCCATCTTCACTTGAAGATGGCGGCAGAGTTTGTCGCCGAAAGCTCGTTGATCATCAACATTATCCGGAAGCAATCTCTAAAAGATTATATTTAATTTATTATAACAAAACGTGTCCTTTCAGACATACAGTAAATACTTAAAAATATGATACTCAAATTTTCAGAGCCTTTATCTTCTTTTACTTCAAACCACAGCTCTTGTTGTTGTGAATGGGACGATGGGTTAGGACAGATAAAAGACAAGACTGCTCAGGAAATAAAATTAGCACTTGAAATAGTTAGTGGTTACTTAATGTACGTAACTTATTAGAAAAATTAATCCATCAGGTTTTGTTATTCCACTGATGATGTTTAGAACAGCATTTTCGTTTTTTATAATTTACTCTATAATTTAGAGTCTACCAGTACCACAGTGATATTACTGTTCTTAAAGTGATGTCACAAGGAATTGACAACGAATGTTTTCTTAACCGACTAATTTTATGAATTAGCAAGATGAGCACTTCGAAGAACGTGGTTTCGAACCCGGGTCCAGCCATCCGTATTTCGGTGTTTGTTGGTTTTGCCAAATCACTCGAGAAGAGGGTAGGGATGGTTCCTTCAAATATGCTTTGACAGAAAACGATCCACATGTTTACCTCCTACCCTTACCTGGCTCTAATTACACCTTCGTCGACTAGCTGTAAAATCCCAATAAAAAATGCCAAGTTGGAAAAATTATGCAAGCAAATTCATGGATAAAGAAACTAGATATAATGTTAATATGATAATTCATTCCACAATTTATGTTTATATCTTGCAGAACTTACATATATACAGAAATAAAGGAAATTGTTTTGTTCTATCGATTGTATTACATGAGAGCACATTAATCATTAACATCTTCATTGATTTCATTCCTTAAGTCTCACTGATAAAATTCATTACCGTTTTTAAAGAATTGCCTCTGCTGAACTATAACATATTTGAATGGACAAGCTATGCAGTACAGGCACTAAAAATATTTTTTAAAACAGTTTAGCCTAACTA
This sequence comes from Vandiemenella viatica, assembly GCA_031002005.1. Classification (NCBI taxonomy): domain Eukaryota; kingdom Metazoa; phylum Arthropoda; class Insecta; order Orthoptera; family Morabidae; genus Vandiemenella; species Vandiemenella viatica. The sequence continues at coordinate 14,432,396 of JARYHS010013631.1, read as the reverse complement.
ATGTATTTGTCAGTGTTCATCATAACATTCTCCAGGAAAAGTTAACATAGTGAAGTTAATTGCAGCAAGGGACAGATGTATACTGCAAAATATATATATATATATATATATCTATGTTTGTAAATAAGATGCGAATAACTGTGAATCAAAAATAATTAAAATTTGTGAACTCAGTCGCTGTTAGGATTTCTTTAATTCTCGGTGCTCATCGGTATTGTCCCAATTTATTTTAGGCGGTAAATAAAAATCGCGCTTTTTCTTATTACATCACTATTCTGTACAAATTTGTAAGATACAGAAAAATTATACTATGGAGGAAATAAGTCAGTGGTTTAGGCAAATAAATGAACATTCGATGAGAAAATGTAAGAACACAAAACAAGACAATAGATAAAAAGCACATATCTAATATGTGAGGTATGAGTAGAAAATGATTAAAAGAAAGTAATTATATAGAACTGAATCACTAACATAGAGACAATAATTTAAACTGTGAATTAGTAGAAACGTAGGTACCGCAAAATATTACAATTTGTAATTTTTAATCGAGTTAAAATCTCAAACATTTTGCGAATGTCATTCTATTCTTTTGGTGGTACCACCTTCTGAGAAATTAATCTCCAGCCGAGGAGATTTTTAAACGTCGTACTATTGTTTGATTAAAGCCACGAACTTCTTTGTGAAATCTATTTCAATGACTACTTGTATTTGCTTTGCATGGATGCATACTTTTACTCTTGCCTTTACAAATTAATAAACCTGGAATCCTGGACTCCTCAGTTTCAGTATCGAGCTGGTAAAAAAAAAAAAATTAAAAAATGCAACATCCATAGAGAACAAACGTAGAGTTAAAACTTTCTGCTGCTTCGGTTTTTTCATTCTTTTATACGTAAATATTAAATAGGATTGGTAACAAATGATTTTTCATTTAATTTGTATTTCTGGATGTAGAAGATGTTTTTTCATGGATATTTGAAACTAAAGAGCCTGACAAAGAGCAAATGTTTGGTGACACTCCACAAAAGAAAGAAAAAATAGACAGTAGACGTAAAATCGGGAAAGTCCACTGGTATGGTGGAAGGTTATTTTGGTAACTGTCGTATTTAGCTGAAACTAGTGCTATTATGTTGCGTGGCATTAGTGCAAATGAGAGAGTCTTACTTCGTAGTTTACAGATTTTTCATCGTTTAAGAAGGAAATAATATTTTATATTCCAGAAACAACGAAAGAAGAATCATGTTTTTTAGAGCTTTTAGACTTCACTCGATTCCTCTACGGAAGTTTTGAATCTGGCCCGCCTACACATTCTAAATTTAATATACGGCACTCTGCAAAATTGAGTTTGACACCTATGCTTTACATTAACAGGCCTTACATTATGACTCATTCATGAAAAGATAATTTAATGGGATTTTGTGAGTGGTTGACCACATCAAGGCTCCTCCTTTTCGATTGGGCTGACACCGGTGTTTTCGAGCTGACCCCCTCTGCTTTAGGCCTCCTTTGTAGTCGCGGTAGCTCATGCGTTGGGTGACTGTATCAATCTGATTTCGGTTTTCCATGATGTCTCGAAATCACATCAGGCGAATGCCGGAACGGATCCTTTAAAAGGCCATAGCTGAACTCCTTCCCGTTTCTGTTCCCATCCCCCTGCTTTGAGAACGGAGAGATAGTCTGATGACTATAGCACCCAAAATGCCAGGAGCTGGGTTGGTTCTTAATAAACCTCCATAAAAAAGTGGTTTACCACATACGTTCCTTAGTTTTTCATAGCCGGCTAAGGATTCTGTTGGCAGGAACAAAGGCTTATATTCTCCAGCTTTCATACAAGAACATGGATATCGTAAAAAAAAGTAAATTAAAAATTTTAAAAACTGCACACCATACGCGTCTAAGCTTAGTTGTTAAAAACGCCACCAATGATGCGAATAATGGAAAAAACATGAAGATATGCTTAATAGTTCCTTGTAGCAGCGATACTTCCGTCCAGAAACAAAACAAAAAGAAATGGTTCCAAAGGTAAATTTATAAGATTACTTTTTAGGAGTTCTAGAGTATAAACTGACAAGAAATTGATTACAATTACATAAAACAATTGATACACATTAATTTTAACATTTTATGAAACGGTAGTAGTATTATGGTCGAAGAGAATATATATTTAGGTTTTAAGATAAAAAGAATCCCTGAGCATGATTGCACTGCAAACTGTTTTTCTACGCTGAAACGGTTAACTAGTTAAGTGAAAGAAAACAGGAAGCTCCTGGTGGCAGCTGTGGGGGTGAAGTTGTTCCTTAACGAAGTTAGATGAGAGCCCCTTGACCTCACGAGATCGTCTTCACCCTGGACACGACCGGTTCGATACCGCTGCGGCAGGTCTGCATCAGACAGTTCCTCATTGCACACAGCTTCAACTTATGCCTTTTTTTTTTACGGCTTTATGCCTCGTCGAGATCATTAGAGGCGGAATGGGACTGAGGACAAGGAACGGAAGGAATTCAGCCATGGCCTTTTAAAGGAAGCATCCCGGCATTCACCTGGTGTGAAATGGGGAAACCGTGGAAAGCCCTAATCTGGATTCGAACCGGCGTCCTCCCGAATGCGAGTCCAGAGTGTCCTTTCCGGTGATGCCATTCATAATACTGTTACAGACACTATTACTAAATTTGGTTATTTAAGACAAGATGTTCAAAATTTTAATGAAGTCAGATCTACATTATCGAGATAGAAGAATACTTTATGAACTATATCAGAATCAAGTGTCTATAATAAAAGTAGTAAATCATGAAGACATGCATCAGTTAAACATGGTGTTAGAGAAGGTTGTAGTATATCCCCGTTAATATTCAACTTGTAATTAGAGGAAGCAATACAGGAAATGAAAGAAAAATTTGAATGTGATATAAGTTTTCGGGGAGAAAAAATCAATATTCTACGTATTGCTGATAATATTGTCTTGGTACCAGAACAGGCTGAGGAAATAGAGAAATTACTGAACGGCATACTGAACAAAATACTGAATGAAGATTTTGGACTGAATATAAATCAAAGCAATACAAAAGAGATTAAATATAGGAGAAATCATAATACTAGTAGATTAAATATAAAATAATACCGTATGCGGTAGAAGAAGTAAGAGATGTTAAAATCAGAATACCACTAGCAAAAAGAGCCTTCATGAAAAAGAGAATTCTTTTAATTTCAAATTTTGATCTGGGACTTAAAAAGAACAGGATTTTATTGTAGCGCAACATGGACATTAGAAATACCAGAAATAAATAAAATTGAAGCATTTAAAATGTGGTGCTATAGAAGGATGCAGAAAATTAAGTGGACAGATAAAGTGAGAAGTGAACGAGTTCTGTAAATGATGGGCGAGGAAAGAAGTTTGTTGAAGAAGCTTAGAGAGAGAAGAGATAGGATGGTAGGTCATATTTTGAGACATGCTGGATTGGTTAATTTGTTAGTGGGGGAACAGTCGAAGATAAGAACTGTAGAGAAAAACAGAGTTTAGAATACATGTAGCAGATAATTGAAGACGCTGTTGTATGAGGTATTTAGAAACTAAACCATTTAAAAGACTGATAAAACCAAAAAACAAAAAATAACATATACGCACACACATTTAACGGGTTACTAGAGCTTAAAACTTTACTATTGTAATAATGCCTAATACATATGAAAATATTTTTCCGAAATATTTTATTGCAAAATAAAAAAGTCTTAACTGCGAGTGCACTTTCACTTCAAGGAAAATCTTATTGGATGTCTCCCTCCATGATTTTTTTTCAGGAATGAGCAGTATAATGATTTGAGATAAATGCGAAAAAACTTAGTTAATACAGAGTTGTTGAATTCTAATAACAAAAAATGAATCCAGTAGGGAACGATAAAACTAATTATCGCTCTGCTATTGTTCATATTACCTTAATCGCGAACTTACATCACTGACAGGCATACAAAACGTTGCAACCAATACTTTTGGTTCTGACAAGCGATTCGCAGAGAATTCTAGAGCTTAAGATTTTGTCGAAAAATATTCTTATCGTTAACGGGATTATGAAAACAATGGAATTATTTACTGTACCTAACTAGTTAATCAGCTGATTGCGAACAAGCATATAGATACTTCGCTACGCAACAACAAAAAATCGGCTTAAAAGCAAATATCTGATTTGGTTGCCTGTTCAGTTTCTATGCTCCGAGACTAGACGCCATTGCCCCTTATGTTTTCATGAACCTTACATACCCATGCAAACTTTGTAATTTGTTAACGGTTTAGTGAATTTAGTGACAAGCTTATACCAAGTTAGCTATATTTTTATTTTTCAAGTGGTTAGTGCTAGTTTATAACACGATCTGTGAATGTTACTATTTTTTATAATAAATACGTAGTTGTCTAATATGTTCGCAACTTAAAACAAACGTGTTAAAATGAATCGCTCAATTTTTTATTTTTTTTATTTTTTTATTTGAAAATCAACTTGTATATGAAATACCGGACCAATATTTTCATATCAACTAACTGAATTTCTACTTGGAACACAGATAGTATTATTAATTTTAGAATCAAGAGCAGCTATTATTGAGGTGTATTTATTTTCAGTATTAAGTACCCAATAGTTAAGAGAAGTATACTAGTTTATGTCAACAATCCGTTCTAATCAACCATTCCATTTTGTTGATTATAGAGTAAGATCACAAACAGGTTCTATTGGAGTCTTAATCATAACATCAGTATTAGCTAAATGATTTCGTATACTAGATATTTTTTTATTTATAATAGATATAACAAATCTCATTGGAAAACAACGTCATCTAATTTTACATGGTGGTTGCGTGATTATTTCGGACATGTCAACAATCGATTGCAATGTTGCAACATTTGGCGGAATCCTCAGATAGCAATTCTACATGTATGTAAGTAATTGTTCCATCATCTACTAGTACTTCTGAAGATGTACTGTAAATGCAATAGAAGCCTACGGGGATAGCCTCGCAGACGGCGTCAAAACGGATGATATGTATTTAGTCAAGGACGAGCAATAAACAGTATCGTTCAGCAGTTAGGCCGTGTTCTCACTGGTGGAATATAAGAGATCCTGCTGTTTGCCATAGTAAGCCATTCTAACAACCACACAGATCTGTGGCCTTAATCCACAGTGGTGTCAGAACCTGATATTAGTAAATAGCCTTACAGCTGAGCTGGAGAGTGGAGCCGAGGTCGCCGGAGGTCAGCAGCAGCAACTCCATTACAGGTTAGTACCTGAGTTTCCAGACACTCTCTGCCGATTCCAAATTACGCCCACAGAAGAGGAGCAGACCACTCAACTAGTCCCTTACAAATCCAACAAGAAATTTTTAATCATTTCTCGATTCAACAAACAAAATATTTTATTATTAACAGCATTGGCCTACGAATGATACATAATTAATGTAAATTACTTTTTATCAATGAAAAATTCTATCTTTTTGAAACAGTTTGCATTGATCCGGGGGACTTCTAGCGAAGGCGAAAATCTGCAAGCTGGCAGCTAATCCCTTTTGCAGGCTTTGAATCCTCGCAGTCTTTTCCGTTGTTTTTAAAAGTTTGCAGGGGAGGATGAACTTCTTTATATTGGGAAACTCTCTTTGCTATACAAGTGGGTTGACTCTCTAAATATTACTCCAAGATGACGAAATTTTGAATACATAAAATCGTACGAGTTATTATTTCTCATGCATTACAATTTGATAAGGAGCGAACACTATGACAGGTAGGTAATTGCGCAGATAATTCACCTAGGAATTTTCACCGTCAGTCTTTGAGTCCTTTCCCATTTGACAAATGATGAAGCTTCTTTACAGTCTCCACATGCTACTTTACAAACAATGTATTGACGAGTAGCAATAATTGACTTCAATATGTAATCTGTATTATTATTTCCATTCCAGTGTCTTGATAAACATAAGATAATCGTCGCTATTGTTTAAATTAGGAAGAAAGATGCAAGCAGCTCATTGAAATACTTTCAAGAACATACTTTGATTCAAAATGGATACGTTTTTTGTAACAAAATTAAACAGAATCTTAAAATACTGAATAGAAAGCTTTAATCCCTGAAAAACAGAAGTGGACCGCCCGTTGAATGAATCACAAATACAGCAGGCGAAAATTAAAACAAAAATTAAGTCTATCATTTTACTATGCATAAATAATCTGAGCGATATTTGAAACGAAATAACATATTATTGCTATGTTAATTTGCAGTGCAAAACTATAAATTGTTTAATTCAAATCTAACATTTGCATTGAAGTTTACATGACTTCAAATTTAAGAGCAAGCATTTTCTTGGCCGGATCCGTAACGAAAAATTGTCTTCGGTCTTAATTCGTGGAAGATATATTTGGTGTACAAATATTCCCTTACATGGAGACATACACGATAGCAACAGTTTCTCTGCGATTAGAGTCAGACTATATCCTAGTTACGTAATAAATCTTACGTTCAAAAATAGTCAGAACTGTGAGTGCTGCATTGTATGTGGTATGCACCATCTAGGTTTAAGTGAGAGACTAAGGTCGCTGTACGTGGCTCCCAATTAATTGCGTCGCCACCGCTGCAGCTATTCTTAGCTCGCCTCCTCCTTTGAGGTCTAATGAAGGCAGACTACGCAGTGCCTTCCTCCTTCATTGCGGATTCCCTTGTCTGTTCGGTTCGGTTGGCGGAAGGCAAACGTTTGTTCACGGTCGGCAGGCGGGACACGAGATTCATTTAGGTCGAGAGTCGGCGCCGAGGCACACAAATGAGCATCCGGAAGACAGCTGTCGTACCTTGGTATCTGCGGATTCCAACCCGTCACATCTCTGTTGGAAAAGTCGTTGAAACCGATAAAAACAGCCTTCCCTATTGTTTTCAATATATCGATTTATTAAATTAATTACATGTCTTCGTATTTACAGACATTGGTTCGAGCGCAACGCCAGAGACCCAAGAAGGAAATGTGCTATCGGTCTGAAATTTACTAAACACGTTCCAAAATGCATATTATTTCATAAAACGCTGTTTGAAGCCGTCAAGCGTATGAAAAATGTATAAAGTTGTTTGAAATATGGTAGATCGTTATAAGTTATCACGCAATAAATGTTATTACCACTCACGTTATTACATGTTGATATTTTTCTGCGTGTTTCTTACCCTTAACTATTGGTCCAGGCTGCATTTCAACCTAACCACAACTGCTATTAATAAAAATTAAAACTAATATGAATTGTCTGTGTCAAACATCCGTTATGGTAGCGCCATGTCTTACCCTGGAAGGTAGACTGCCATGCAATATATCTTAGCAATGAAATCCAATATGTCGCCATGCACAGATAAATTGTAAATGTTAATGATTTTCTGTTTATTAAGTGTCGGCAGTTTGCAGGTGGAAAGCAGTTTTTATCCAACAATGAAGACTTACTAACAGGTGGAATAAATATCAACAGCTAATAACGTGCATTTATTGCGTGATTACTTGTAACGATGTAACCATATTTCAAAAAAAAAAAAAAAAAAATCTACATTTTACATACGTTTGACGGCTTCACATACAGCGTTTTATGAAACAATATGCATTGAGGGCCGTGTGTAATAAATTACAGACCGAAAGCACATTTCCTTCTTGGGACCCTGGCGTTGTGCTCGAGCCCAGAGATTTTCATGTTGTTCATTAACACATGGTAAAATACTAGTCGATTTATTTACGCCTAAATGTGACATAATCCAGTAAATAGATGATCAGACGCCACGTAAAGACATTATCGTCTCTCAAATATCACCAGGCTGTAGTAGTGATTTTGGTGCCTTAGAAGTTTTTTGTGTTTTAGACGAGAGAAGAAATAAACCAGAAAATGAAATCCGGCACCGATGCATTCTAACCAACAAATCCACAAGAAACCATGGAAACCGCCACTTTAAATGTCCCTGTTCAACAAATTATTATTATCATCATTAGAGTCATTTGCTGCCACTAATGATGAAGTTAGGCATTTAACCCAGGACTTCGGTATATATCCGGGTGGCTACGAATCGTGGGTGAATGATAACGCTATGGCCTTGCATTTGGCAGGACGCCAGTTCGAATCCCCTTCCAGATATCATGATTTGGGTTTTCTAAGGTTTCCCCAAATCACTCCACGTGAATCCGGGATGCTTCTTTCAAAAGGTATTGACGAATTGCTTCCCGTTCCTCGTTCCCAGTCCATTCCCACCTCTAATGACCTCGATGTCGACGAAGCACAAAGTCATAACAAAAAGGCACCAGATATCTTCATGATAATGCAAGTCTTGGCAAACGGCACGGACAAAAATAAAGTAAAGCAAGTAATTTATTTTCTGTCAATTTTCTGTGTTTTCTGCAGTTTCCAAATGACAAGGCGGGATTTTTTTTTGGGAAGTTAGCAGGTCCCTTTATAACACTGCAGGAAATTTAAGAAATATTCATTTTTTGCTGTTGAATATAGTTGTTCCGTCTAACAAATAACAATGGACTATGATTTACTAAAACATTAAATTATAAGTTAGTACTTGCTCCTTTTTATTAGACATTGCCAGAAACAGAATCATTTTTTCTATTTTTTGTGTCACTAAATTCATTTTATGGACTTCTGGTAATGCCACTGTGGTTTATGATGATACAGTGTCTCAAAATCATTCCACGGCAATGCCAACATCGTTTCTTCAAAATGGTCATGGGTGAATTACTTTCGATACCTAGACCCCAGTCCTGTCTCAACCTCGAAGTCGATCAAGTGTAAAGGCATAAAACAAAGAGAGAAATGTTTTCCGAATAATGTTGTTTAAGGTCGTGACTATCGAAGATCCTATTTAAATCAATGGAGTTACTTAGTACGTCAATTAAAAATGATATTAACTTTCTCCAACATTATATTCCTACTTTTCCTTTGAATCAAAAACATTATTTCTTTGCGAAGCATTATTTCTAATGAAGGTTCGTCATATTTCACGGGCCAGAAAACCTACGTAACTGCTGATGTATTTGATGTTCAACGTGCTTAGCATTTCAAATGACGAGTACTAAGGAATGTCAATTGGAATGTGCGCATAGAATGTCGCCTCTTCAAGGAGTCAGATGGGAATTTTACTCACCATCCTCAAAAGGACATTATTCATTTTATATTAAAAAGCTTGACGTATCTGCATTTACATTTCTTGCAGAAGTAACAAAATTTGACTATTAAATGATGTAACTGTTGTTGGATATTACAAAGTAAAATTTGATGAATTTAACTCACGGAAGAGAAGCGTTACACGAGCATACGGAATAATGCTTCAATATTAAACAGAAAGGTGGAATTATTGGAGCGTTCAAGATTATTCCAGTTATAATTGAGGGATTCGAATTTTGTAGCATTCGGTAAATCGATCGTTGTGTAATAAAACATCGAAGTCATTGGAGGGGGGAAAGGACTGGGAACAAATAGCTGGGAAGAAATCATAAATGGCCTTTTCTTAAAGGAACCATTCCGGCACTCGTATTGAGTGATTTCTGTAAAACATGGAAAACCCGAAATCGGTATGGTCAGAGAGGTACTTGAACCCATGTTCTTCAGAATACTAGAACCGAACGTAATCGCTAACCCACCGTGCTTGAGAGGTGAAATTGTAAACATCGACAATAATATGGCACCAGTGCTGTAAAACTTGCAATACGGTACCAAAAAAGTATGTGCGATGGTATCAAACGGGAGAGACCGAAGGATAGTTCGCGGACCTATGCCTCAGACTCCCGAATTGCGTTCCACTTCTTCCGCGACTACAGTATATCTATTGTTTCAGGTGGAATCCTGATAACTAACCTTCCACTGTATTTTTCAAATACTCAAATGTACCTTTGCCAGAAAGGAAAGTAATCTTTAGGGTGACAAGGATTCGAAGTGGAGACTTTCAAATTCAAATGCAAACGCTTTCATAAGGAATTATCACACAGCTAATGTGTTACAAAATTACGACGAGTGAACATAAAACAAATGATTACATTTTATATGAATTGTTAAATATGTTATGTAATAATTTTTAAATTAATGTTAGCATTAGTTACTGAACGTGGTGGGTGAGCAGTTAACGTTCTGGCCTCACATTCGGGAGGATGCGGATTCGAATCCCCGTCGGGGCATCCAGATTTGGGTTTTCCATGGTTTCTCCAAATCACTCCAGGCTAATGCCGGGATGCTTTATTCAAAAAAAGGGTCATGGTCGAATTCCTTCCAATTCCTTGTCCCCAGTCCCAACCCGCCTGTAATGACCTTAGCCGTCGACGAGGCGTAAAGTAAAAAAAAAAAAAAAGGTTAGCATTAGTTGAAATTAAATAGGAGGGATTAAATATTTCAAAATAACATTCTAGCCGTAATTAAGTGGGGCTCTCAGAAAGTTACATAGCGAAAAATACGGCCACGCACCCAACAAGATATACCTGTGTTTTACAACTATTTTGATTTGACGACATTTTGTGTTTTGAATTCTGGTTAGTAGACACAATACAAGACGAACACAACAGTACATTAAAATTAACCATGCTCTGTGTCGTTCTCGAACCGGCCACTCTCGCAACGCAGGGCCAGGTGGCTGCCTCTGCACTGCCGGGGTTTTATTTTACCAAGTTCTGTGTGGGAGAAATTCGTGTTAGCCAAACAAGTAAAATAAACCATTTACAGCAGAATATGATCCACGGGTAACGCCAGCGGGTATGGCACCTACATAATCTCTGATAGCAACCACGGAGTTGACAAGCCGTATCTGGAACACGCAGGAGGTAACAAGGCGACTCTCCCAGCAGTCACCAGCGTGCTGTTATTCTCGGATTGCTAAGTGTAACAAGGAAACTTACGCAAAGGCTCTGCTCCTCAGAGATGTTCTGTTGTTCGCAGCCGCTTCTCTCCTCTAATTTGTCAGTATCCACAGGGTTATTTGTCATAGCAGTTAGAAGGCGTGTGTCAGTCACGTGTTACTGTGTCAATATTTAAGATAATTGAAGTGAAACTGTTTGGCCGTGGTAGGGAGTAATTTGTCAGCGCTACGCATTAGAGTTACGAGTTACTCGTTAATGCTCCAACGTCCCGTGTACGAACACTTACCTTGATGCGCATGCGTACTTAAAGATACTTTGATGCAAACAGCTACTCAGGATAGACAGTCGGTCAAATTAAATGTGAAACATATATTTTATGTTTCAGATACCATAAACCTTTTATTACAAAAGTATATGATACAAATTCACCAAATAAAATGGACGTATAATAATAATAAATAGTAATAAGAATTGGTAATAGTCATTATCATGATCTATATACTACCTGTAAACACCAATATAATAAAGTAGTATGAAGCCTCGATGAGAGGCGGAACACGTACGGATTTTTTTTTTTTTTTTTTAAAGCAGTTGCTCTGGTATTATTTTTATCATTTAATTATTTAATTTATTTTTTATTTGTTTCAAATGAAAATTTTATTTGGCGATGTTTCGTGCACTCTTTGGATTGCAAAAACGGTTATCAGATAATTTTGTTCAAGTTGTTCTCCGAAGTAAAAGCT
>JARYHS010013631.1:14327235-14419820 GCA_031002005.1 Vandiemenella viatica | reverse complement strand
CCGGCAAATCATGCCTCGCCCTTAGCTGTTGGAACCACGCCGAATCTGCGCCAGACGCCGGAAGCCCGGGTCGCGATTTCGACACTCTGCCGCCCGCTAGCCAGCCGCCCTCAGCTTCCAGCCAAGATCTTCAATGCCATTACTGTAAGTTACTGTTCAGTTATTCCGTGGACTCTTGCCAGAGGCGTCAACTGCATGTATCTACTCACTGGAATAAATCAAGGTGCCAGCCCACGCGCCTTATCATTTAACTTAGAACCAGCCCTTCTCTTGGTATTTGGTGTCAGAACAATCAGTCAACTAACTAAGCTAACTAGAATAACAGCAGCCGAGAGAACGAGCAGAGATCCTGGACAACGAGAATTCCTGGCAAGTAAGTAACTTAAAAATAATACCTCCGGCCTCCACTCTGACTATCCTGACGGACGAATCAGTCAGGCTTAGCCTCCGGCTGATTACCCACATTTGCCCAAAGTGGGACGTCACACTGATGGATATTGGACTGACCGAATATCCAAATAATCCTGTCAGTCCACGTCATCCACATCAGTTTCCTCACAGACAACACGATAGTGGAATGACGTCACTTCATTTGGACGGATGAAGCGATCGTGTATGGCCACCTTTAGACGACCTCGGCCAGCCCTATCTGGTTAGTACAGCAGATCAGCAAAAAATTCAACCTTCAGGAACGATTGCGAAAAAATTCTAAGAAAAAATACTTAACTTGCGAAACAAGGTGATGCGATTTTTAATTCGAAACATTTGCGTGTCTATTTTTTTTTTTTTTTTTTAAATAGAAACTAGTTTGGCTATTTCGGCCGTGTAATGTAAAATGTTGTCGCTGACTAGCTTCCGAGCGATTTAGTGAAACCAGGTCGGGCCTTTAGAGTGATTAGGGCGGTCTGGTCGCAAGTAGCCCGTGACACAAAGCAAACAGGTACTGGCCGCAGATTTCACAGATTTTAGGTTGGCCGCAAATTTCATTGGTCGCAGTTTCCATATATTCGCTCAAAATATGACTATTGGTATTTCTTGGTATTCCACCCTCCTCGCCGATAAGGTATAACGTATCTCCGACAAACTTTTAGAGTTCAGTGAACACTTTCACTACTTGCATGGCTCCTAACCAGAATTATCTGGGTGCAGGGCAGTGAATCCACCAAGTCGAGTCAACTGCGGCACTGCCTACCCACCTCTTTCTCGAAACGATTCGGCAGATTTTTGTTCCTCAATTTCTTCCGTCGTATTGATGCGACATGTCTCAAACTTCTGTTATGCATATGTTAGGCTCAAAGACCGAAAGTGAAAGAAACTACCGCAACGCATTGTGGTTTCTTGAAAACGGCCACAACAGTTGCGGCTTATCAGTATCTAACTCTTCCTGTTCACGAAGAATCGGTCCAGGCTGCATTAATATCAATATATATGATTCTCCTTGCCCGTCGCGTTACAAGGCTCTAAAAGAAAGAAAAAAATTGAGTCGTCATGTGTGGAGAATGCGGTCAGGTTTTTTTTAAAAAAAAAAAAAAAAAAAAAAAGGTGGCATAACGCGAATGACGTATTGTAGCTGTTTTCAAGCAATCAAAACGCATTGTGGTCGTTTTCTTTCGCTCAATGAGCGTTTTAGGTCTTTGAGCCTAACACATAGATATCAGCAATCTTAGCAAATAAGCTAAATTCTATTGCGTTACCTTTCTTAGTTCGGATGTTTTTCATAGGCAAATTTCATCGATTTTGTCACTTACTCACTCACTGATGATCATCAAAACTCTAAGATACCTCCCCTGGTCGTAGAGAGCTAAATTTGGCACACAGATACAATTGTATCCCTACATTATAGGAAAAAAACTCGTAAATTACCATACATCTTCCCCTTACCTACCCCTAACGTGAAATCGCTTCCTACCCTAACAACTTTATATACCTCATATTTTCGTTGTAGACGGAACTTATTAAGTTTAACTAATGTGTCAAATTTTACTTTCTTCCTTACCTCGCTTTGGAAGTTAGTGAAGTTCAAAATAATATTCTACCATGACACCCCGACATTAAAATTCCACCGTACTTAAAGTAATTTGGTACACATACATGGTTTCATTCCTAAATCATAAGAGTAGTCTACTATTGGTGTTTTTCCGTATATTTATTTAATTACAATCACAAACATGAAAAATTGCTGCACATATTTGCGGGTTAATTCCTTTGCTCTGGATGAAACTATATGTCTGAGATTTCTTTAATGAATAGGTATCAGCAAGTTTACTAACATCTTAAATTGTACTTCGTTCCTATGCTCAGTTTGGAAGTTACTCGTTATTTACTTAAGGTGGTAGTCATACCAGGGTCAATCTGAATACTCATTGTTTACAGAGAGAGGAGCATTGTTAGTAACGTAGATCGATGTCTATAAATCTCGAACGTTCTTATTCGCCGATTTGCAAATGGAATCATTTCAGTTGAACAACAAATCAGAATAAGCGATCAAGTTACAAAACGAAATGAAATCCCACAAAAACAATTCTTGTAAAAATAGGCCAAGTATGGTGCATGTATAGTGACAAAACGTTAGAAGATATTGTTCTGAGCCACGTCTATGCTTTGCAGTGTGTATTCACTTCAATTCCTGAATCAGAATTGTTTCTCTCGGTAGTATTATAGATCGCTTAAAAAAATCTCTTGACTTGACTATTATGCATGGCCTAATTTTTACTGAAAACACTTTTAAGGTATTTAAATAGATTTATTAAAAATGTCATGTATAATGGTCAAGTCAAAAGAATTTTTTTTGTATTCTAAATAAACGATCTGTAGCACCGAGAGAAACCATTCTATTTCAGAAAGTGAAGTGAGTACACTCTGCACCCACGTATATACTTGGCACAGAACAAGATCTCATAATTTTTTGTCAGTGCACAAGCACGAGACCATGTCCTATTTTTACAAGAATTGTTTTTTTGGGATATGTATATTTTTAATAGAACAATTCAGAGAAAATTCTAGGTCGAAGCACGTAAAATCATTTTGAGAACCTACTAATTATCACGTAGGTTACACCTTCTTTGCATACGCTACTTTGCTTTGTCTAAAACTTTCAAGCGATCCCCTATATTCCCTGATAGTGTTACGTTGAAGTATTTATACAACGATAAGAGAATGTTGAGTCTTAATTTAATTTAATTTAATTGCAATGGAGCACGGGCTCTGGTGGCAATTTCGCTAAACACCCATCTTCCCCCTATCCTGCACCTACCTACATTTGCCCTCTACAAATTTTATCTTTAAATTCCTTCAAAGTTTTCGGTAAATTATTCATCATTTCTCTTGGTAACTCATTCCAATCCCTGACACCCTTACCTAAAAAAGAGAATCTTCCCACACCCTTGTGCCTGAAATCAAGTGCCAGCTTGTATCATTTGAAGTTGGACATCTTGTGTGCTACAAAAATTTCCTGCTAAGTCATCTATGTTTCAACCATGAAACTGATGGTTAACCATTCATAAAACTGGCAAACCATTGTTTCGAGAGTCATTGAAACTTTATAACGAGGAGAAATTAATCAGCATTTGGCTTAATAAATTCGATCGAAGTAATCAGCATTTAGTTTCATAAAGTTGGTCCCATTGAGTAAGTAGATGCTATATTTGTCAATGTTAATGTTATGAAGTAGCAGAGAAGAGGTGCAGAAGGAACAAACATAAAGGGTCGGTAATTACATTTAAATAATGTAAGGAAAACACTAATGCATATTTAATGAAAAAGTCCATTAATGGAATCATATGTACTCTCCACTTTAGAATATTAAAACATGAGATGTTTTTAGTATCTCGTAAGGGGCACTCTAAATCCACCACTTCTGATAAACATAATTGTGACTGAAAACTTCAGAGAAATCTAAACTCTCTTTGTGACTCATGACAGAAGAACTTGTAAAAATAAACTTGTTATTATGATATACGCAAAAAAGAAACCCTACTCTGATGTGCTGGAGAGTAAATTCCCTTTCTTTTTTGACTGGTCTTTATGGTTGTCAGTTGTAGGGTGCTCATTCTTTAGACTAGTAGGAAGAAACTTTCCAGGTACGCTGAATCGTGGGGCTTTTAGAGAGATAGTTAGGCAAGGCTGTCGTATTACTGAGACAAAAATGCACTCCCCATATATTTAAAATTACAGTTCAGAGAACTAATTTTCAGGAAACATTCATTTCGGTTAAATAAAACGTGTGCAGCTACACATTTCTTATCATCCTCTGCCAAAATATTTTTACACGCATATTGAAAGAACAAATTCACACTGCAGGGTAAACTAAAAGAAAATAAAACTATTAAAATAAAAAGATTAAATTTGTAAGATTCTTATAATATATTCTACAGGTACTAAATTATTTATTCTAAACATTCTGTTTTATTAAAATAGTGTAAGATGGTAACGCTAATTATGTTATAGCTTCTATAGATGTCACAAAGTATGGGTAAATTCCATCGACTTGTTGATGATTACATCAATCTGGATGGAAAACGTTTTGACTGGAGTAATTTTGTTAACTTCATGTACTGTATGATTGTTGTTTAATGAACATGTAACTGATTATAGACTTGCTTACATGTTTTCTATATATTTTTATAATATAGAAATTCTTAGTTACTTAATCTCTCCATACTGATAACTTTAAATCAGTAGTGAAATCCAGCTATACACAAAAATGAAAGCGCTTTTAATACTTCAAGTGTTTTTGTATTTGCTGGTTCATAGAAACTTTCTTACGTAGTCGTTTTGACTAATTCATTTTCGAAAACAATTTTATACTCTATATCAAATTAAGAAAAAACAAAGAGCATTCAACCTGATTACGGAATAAGGAAGAGTGATTTAGCATTCATAGTGAGATTCTAAAATCTTTATTGACGAAAACGTGTGTAATAACATACGGTATTTTGACGCTAGTTTGGAATTTTAACAGGTACTAAGAAAGACAGAATCTGTAAATAAATAAAGTAAGTGCCTCAAACAGGAAGAAACGGATGAAGTAATCTGCCTTTTGTGTTCCAGAAATCCTAACATTACTACATAACTTACTATTCTATCGAAATTGGTATTTCGAAATTGGTATTTTTAAATATTTGCGATAAAAAACATTCTCATACTAAGAAAAGAGAGGGAGAGAGAGAAACAATGGTCATAACTGATAACAGCCTTTAATTTAATTTAATTTAATTGCAATGGAGCACAGGCTCCGGTGGCAATTTCCGTACACACCCATCTTCCCCCTATCCTGCACCCACCTACATTTGCCCTCTACAAATTTTATCTTTAAATTTCTTCAAAGTTTTCGGTAAATTATTCATTTTTTCTCTTGGTAACTCATTCCAATCCCTGACACCCTTACCTAAAAAAGAGAATCTTCCCACACCCTTGTGCCTGAAATCGAGTGCCAGCTTGTGGTCATGGTCATCTTTTCCCTTCCATGCACTACTTTTCATACCTATTGCAATATCTTTCCATGCCTCATCACCAGTATATGCCCTGTACACTCCCATGACCCTCCTCATCCTCCTCCTGTCTTGCAATGAATCCCATTCCAGCTCCTTTATCATAACCGTCACTGATTGCATTCTGTGATAATTTCCAGAAATAAATCTAGCAGCCCTTCTTTGCACCCTCTCCAACTCCTGTATTTGATACGTAAAATGAGGGTCCCACACTACACTACCATATTCGAGCAATGGTCTGACCAAAGTTTTGTAACCCAAATCCTTGACTTCTCTCGTACATCCCCTCATAACTCTCTCCAACAAGTGCAGAACTTTGAAACCTTTTATTACCACCTGTCCTATGTGTCCTGCCCAGTTAAGTTTGTTATCAAAAGTAATTCCCAGATATTTGCATTTCAAGTCTTCAGCAAGCAATTCTTTCCCCACCTTATATTCATAATTAACCTTTTGTTTTTTATTTGTGTATCTAATAAGCTGACTCTTCTTTACATTTATCTTCATTCCATGTTTACTAACCCAATTAGATATCCTGTCCAGATCACCCTGCAACTGTTTACAATCCTCTATCGTTTTGATTCTTTTATACAGCATTATGTCATCTGCAAACAATCTAATTTCAGATAGTAAACAATCAACACAATTATTCATTAGAATAATGAATAGCAATGGTCCCAATACGCTACCCTGCGGCACACCCATCTTCACTTCCACCTCCTTTGATACCACACTTCCTACCCTAACTTTCTGTTTTCTACCTTTTAAAAATTCTTCTACCCAGCAAATGACTTTCTTATTCACTCCAATGGTTTTTACCTTATTTACTACCATTTTATGGCTTACTCTGTCAAACGCCTTAGACAGATCTAGTGCTACACTATCAATTTGGCCTCCCTTGTCCATTTCATCTGAAATATCTTGCATATATCCCACCAACTGAGATTCGCATGAATATCCTTGCCTGAAACCATGTTGCCTGCTTGAAAACCAATTACGTTCCTCACATATATTTCTGATGTGGTTGCATATCAATCTTTCCATTAATTTACCTGCCACTGATGTCAAACTGATTGGCCTGTAATTCTCAACTCTATTTCTTACCCCTCCCTTATGTACCGGTACTACTATTGCACTTTTCCAGTCCTGTGGTAAGCAGCAAGTGTCTAGACTCAATTTAAATAATATTTCAAGATAAGGTACAATGTCACATCCGGCTATCTTTAAGATATCTGTAGTAATATTATCTTCATCAGCCCCTTTATGTTTTTTCAGCTTTCTTATTTCCTTTATGATTTCCTCAGGATGGATATCAAATTTTTTACTATCGTCATTTCTAATTGTGTTGTTAAGCTCGTTCTCCGAATTAGACCCTCCTGTTTCTGATTCATTGTCCCTAATGCTTTCACTGAACCAGTTACTTAAAATCTCTGCCTTTTTCAAATCGTCAGTAACTTCTTCTCCATCCTTATCTATAAGTGTCTCTACATCCTCCCTTCCCCTCAGTTTCCTGATATAGCCATAGAAATTTCTAGATGCATCAGTCAATGGTCCCCCTGTACTGACAATACTCTTCATAAACCCATCTTTAGCAATTTTCTGTGCTGTTATTAAGTCCTTGTTTAGTTGTTTTAAATATTCCCTACTACCCTGCTGTCTCTTAACTCTGTTATGTTCTTTTCTTAGCAACCTCTTTAACCTCCTCACTTTCCTATTATAGTACAACACGAAACGAGAGCATGGAATTAAATGAAATGCATGATTAAAAACCACTGAAGTTTTCAACTTTAGGTGGAAAAATGCCACGTGCTTCAAGCTGAAATTTACTTAATGCTGGAGCATTTATAACTAGTTGTAGGAGAGTATGAGAAACTCTCGCGGCACAAAACTAACGCTAACCCAATTTGGAAACGACCATCTGAATAGGCCAGGATCGTTACAGAGTAGAAACATATGGAGGTAGATTATATTAGCACTCCATGCTGCGGTATTGTAGCAATGCTACGAAGAGCAGTACATCTCTGGATGCCATCATTATCGAAGAATTGTTGCCAAATGATGTGGGAAAAGCTATCAGTTCTCCAACACAGAGTAAGATTCATCTTCCAACCTACTACAATCATTCTTTTTCATTTTCAAGAAGATAAAAATAAAAGTGTTACTGGTATTATCACATATGTGAAAGTATTTCACTGCTAAGTAGTCGTCAGCTTGAGGATTTGTTTATCCTACCGCTCTAGTATAGTTAGTTACTTATATAGATGGTGTGATGAGTCAAAATACACTGTATAAAGACCTTTTGTGGTTTTAAGATCCTATTTGAAATACGTGGGTATATTCAATAGGGAGATTAATACAAATTTTATGTGTTTAATCGCATGATTATTCATTAAATACTCCGATTTTGGTGCACATATAGACAATAATAGATAACAAGTCTTTTTTCTACATGAGAGAATGCAAGCAAAAAAATTAGATAAATATTTCTGCACCTCTGCTATGAGGTAATCTTCTAAATGTGATGTTTTTTACAATCTGGTTCGCTCATGAAGGGAACTCTGTTATAACCAAGGTGTTATAATATTCCACACGGAATCTTACTATGCCAGTGTTATAGTGACAGGGAAGTAATTTCTCTTACTTCTCATCTCTTTGGCATTGTGTACTCAACTGTGATGAGTGTTATTGCGAAAAGTGTGTTGTTTATGTCTGTGCGAGGATGAAAGAAAAGAGAGGGTACCTACTTTAGGAAAAGACAGCAAAAAGATTGCCAGGAAAGCTTTCCGATGTGATGAATAAATTAACATAACGGTATAATATTCCCCAGCTCCATTTCTTCGCGAAGAGGAATGAGATTTAATTTAGGGTTCTGGTAGCCAGGAAAATAGGATATTATCATGTTTCCTACTGTGCTCTGTGAGAGAGAAAAGCCGAAAATATCTTGCACAAGGGATTTAAAATTTCCAGGTCGAAGATGAGGCGCGTTTAGAGCCCAGCCCGATATTTTTTTGGGGACGAATGTCTCTTATAGCGAGGTTACTGCCAATACACTTAAGTTGCGAGGAGAAAACCCTGCTTTTATTCAACAGTAGCGAACCATGAAAGCATAGTACAGAATATCAACCTCCATCATGGAGGACAAACAACCGTGGAGATGCTGAGAGCGCTCGTAGCGAGGAAAGCAAGAATTTTCAATCGTCGCCTTGTGTATCCGGCGCAGTATCGACACACAGGCGAGGCGTCCTAAGAATTTCATGAGGTGTGTCAGAGTGGGCGAGCGAGCAGACTGTGAAACAGCCACTTTACTGCTGCGTGCAGGCCAGCCGCGCAGACACGCGCTTATCTCTCACGCTACTCCCTGGCGGACGTAAATAACATTCACCCCTACACGGAATGATGTGTCGGCCAGCTACACACGGCAATAATAGAGAACGATCAGGTGCTCTTCCTTTATTTAAAAAGACGTTCATTCACCCGTTATTAGTTACTTTCACCCCAATAGATTTATCTTCATTTGACAAGTATGAACTACCCTTTTTATATTGATACTATACGATCTGTTCTCTTACGAGCCTCTGGCTCATAAGCGGAATAACTCGTGGACTTCTAATTTGTGTACAAACCTAATAATTACCATTAAAGAGAGTCAAAGAAAAAAATCTGTCATGACTGGCTCTTTAAGCAGAGAATAAGAACACTTTTTGTATACTTTTCATTCGTGAGTGTGCTTTAAAAGTCTAAATATTAGACTATTTTTGTAATCACATCTACTCCGAAAACGCCACCATCTAGGAACTTGTAATTTTGTATAAAATGTTCTCGGGTCATACACCGGGGGAGGCCATCAATTTTATGCGAGGTTTCGAAGGTGCTCTCCGATTGCAATGTATCGGGATCCCTTTTTTTTTATTGGGGGAGCACCCAAAACCCGCTCCTCCAAGCATGGTGGTCTTCCTATTAACTACTGCTCCAGAATGATCGCCCTTATATAGCCCGCAGCGGTCCGCGGTTGCCAGTGACGTCACCATCACATGTACCGAGCGCATCTTAGTGCGCACTTGGTGGTATCTTTTTTTTATCTGCTTTTCGTCTCTCTAACAGCGAGGTATTTAGAGACGGGAAAGGAGGGGGGCAAGGAATGGGAAGGAATTCGGCCATGGCCTTTTGAAGGAAGCTTTCCGGCATTTGCCTGGAGTGATTTGGGAAACCATGGAAAACCCAAATCTGGATGCCCGGACGGGGATTCGAACCGCCGTTGGTGGTATCAGAAGTATGGTGGGACGAGTTGGGCAGAGGGGTGGCAGACGCGGTGGGAATTCGAGCGTTGAAGGGAGTAGGAAGAACGGAGTAAATTCTGCAATGATCTTGATGCCGCTGTCTTTGTCCTCTTAAGTGACTATAAAATGGGCTCCATACTGTGCTGAGATGGTAGCTAGTGTCTCTGTTTGCAGTGACTTCCCGGAGACGAATCTCCACTTCAACCGGCCTCGGTAGCGTGGGGGCTAGAGTGCTATCTCCACGCGCCGATGGTCGCCGGCCGCGGGCATGGGTGTTAAAGTGTTGCATCTGTGAATGTCGTGTTTTTGTTGTAGTATCCTTGTGATTACACTTGAAAATATGTACACTGGAGAAACTAATACACTGAAAGAATCAGAATCACATTGAGCTGGCTGTGTGGCCTCAGTAGCCGAATGCCATTAATTTAAAAAAAAAAATCTCCACTTCCTCCTTAAATACCCTGTCCCGTGACCTAATATTTGTATCGCCACGACTTTAAACCCGTGTCTTTTCTCCATGCAGTTCAATGCTTACCACCGACTTCGTCACTTAACCAAGGAGCCTGGGACAAGTCAGCAATAGCTCTAAAAAAAATTCTTTCAGCAGTCGATGACATTGACGTCGAGATGACAATATCTCATAAAATTTCCCTACTAAAACTTATTTCCAAGTTCCACGAAATTCTTATTGATGCACATTTTATTTTTTGTAAATTTAATATTTTAAAGTTTATAGTGTGGATGCAGTTATCCGCGTCAGAAAAATAATACTGTATGTGGTTTGCTGAACAACTCGTCAGATAGAAATGAATCTTTGGCTTTAGTTTCTTTTATCAGGTGAAAAATTCATTTTATAAGTTAAATTCGAAATCTTTTTGTAGAGGTTGTTAAACTCGTGATAGTTGGAGGAGTTATCGTAATTATAAAATAATTAAGTGTAATTTTAATTCTGCAATTTTTTCATGACTGAGGCCAGTTCCGAAGCTGAATTCCGGAATACTAAGATAACATTGATTTTTTGTTATTGTCTGGACGTCCGATCGATTGACAGTGACTGACACAGACAAAGCCTGGTGGATTGGCGCTAACATTCGGAAATGCTATACGGGCTGACGAGGTTCTATTATCCGGGCCTTGACAGTGACATGAGAAACAAAATATCTGACCACTGACTTGTTTCGCTGTATACATATTCTCAGGAGTTATTATGATCGCACCACCTGGTGACTGAGTTTCGATTTAACGCATATTCCGACCCTGTCACGGCTGTTCCTGCGGTGGAATCCGAAACGTGGAGCGTCTTAACACGCTCACATGAAGAAAGCAGAGAGAGTAAAAATTCATAGACTTACCTGTTTTCAATCCCTGTAGACAATTATTTTCGCAAGAAAATGCCTTATGGAATGAGCTACCGGATTTTCTTCATACTAGCTGTTGGGAAATACGCCAGACATTGGCTCAATTCAGAATTACACCGTAAAAAAGTTTATGAATTTTTTGAGCTGAAAGTTTCGTATGTCACTTGTTTTCTGTATTCGATAACTCCGGATAGAAAAGTTCGTAGAAGTGGTAATTAAGTTGTCATGTTTATCTTCGAGGATTAATGCACGCTACAATCCACTTCAACTGGTCAGAAATGTACCTAGTGTTGCAGCTTCCATAAAGATCAGTTTCCTGGCGCTCGTCTTTTTGTCAAATTCATCGACAGCACTTTCACTTTACCACAAGGCTCACTGCTTCCTTTATTTATTAATTCAAAAGTCGGATATAAATAACGCAAAAGTTGCAGCTTTTAGATCTGATTTGGCTAAAGTTGCCTTGATCGATTCGCGCTGTTCTTTTATTTCGACACAATCACTGTGATCAGCGCGCATCGCGTTATTACACTGTTCATCTTACGGCAGCAATCAGACTGCCTGTATTTCCTTGTAGCCTGTCCGCCTCTTCCTACATTCAGGGACGCGTCTACCTTGATGATAAGCAAGCCCCTGGCCGGCACTGTTTCTGAATTAGAAGGGAGCGCCCGGCCGCTGATTGAATCAACTGTTTTGACGTAGTTAGCGAGCAAACGCTGCTGTTACGCGATTAGCCGAGACGGGGCATTAGCATAGGAGGCCTGGCGTCTCAGTTTCCGAGTAACTAGCGGTGAAGCCTGGCCTCGCTCGGTATAACAAGGTGTGATATGCTAATACCGCCCAGTTGTTGTATTTAAGCAAATCATAATCATCTACCTGAACAACATACTGTGCAGTACATGTAGCGACTATCTGACAACCGCCTCACACTCATGTACTACGTATATAAATCTGTAGTGGCTACGACTCTCTTTGTTTCGGCATGATTGAAAAATTACCGAATTGATACAAATACGATTTTCACAATTTGGAAGCTTATGGTCTATTTTAAAATCTGTCACATCATATATATTATTTCTATAAGGTATTTTTTTGTCACAAGCCTGTATATTCCTTTATACTTAACCGAATTCAATGAATGAGGTGTCAGTTTAAAGCTTATGGTCTTCACTTTGGTCACATCATATTTTAAGAAATGAAGTTTTCGGAATTCGACCCTAAAAGGGCGAAAATTTCAATATTTCTAAAATGCTGTTTTCTGTGTTACGAGTCATTTATCTCCCTGGAAACCTATCGTTTGATGCAGTATCATTTTAAAGATTAAGATCTGCGCTTTAGTGACGTCATATATTAAGACAGAAATTTTTCGGAATTCGACCCTTAAAGGGCAAAAGTATAAATATATTTGCAATTCATTTTTGTGTCACGAGTGATTTATCTCCCTTAATATCTAACCGATATAGATAAATGAGGTATCATACTAAAGATTAAGGTCTTCGCCGTGGTAACATTATATTTTAATTTAGGAATTTTTCGTAATTTTACCCTTGAAGGATAAAAATGTCAATTTTTCTAAAATGCGTTTTTTGTGTCTCGAGCCATTTATATCCCTGGATATCTAACCAAAATCGATAAATGAAGTAGGAGTATGAAGAGTTATGACTCAGCTTTGGTGACATCATATTCAACCTCAATATTCATCGCATTTTATTCGCGAAATTTTCGCATGGGTCTTCTAGTTTCAATTATTTCTGCAAGTTCGTTAGGAGAGAACTTCAGCAGGATCACTGCAGTAGTATAACATATCAGGTATCTCTTGCTAATGTCATTCGTCACGGTGAAATCTTAGTTTACGAGAAATTGAAGATTAAACATTAGAAATAAAAAAAAATCATTGTTTTTCTGTATAAAAACTGTTGAACCGTCATGGCTGGATAGGTACGTATGTTGAGGCGTTGCGTTGTGTTTCTGTACTTATCATTGCAGGAACAATCCACTCCTGAAACAACAATGTTTTTTTCGTTCTTTTTCGCTACAATTTACTGTTTGCTGCATTACAAATTCGTTTTTTTTTTTCCTTTAAATTTGCATAGATACTAATTTATTTTTCTCAACAAACATTTGATGGAAGCATATTTCATTAGCGAGTATACATCCCGTATTTCATTTAATTTGTGCATTCCGGTGTTTACTCCGTTAATTATGAACCATCGCAAACATATTTTAAATTCATGCACATACCTAGTCCAACGCGGCCTAAGCTTCTGGCAAATGCTAGACTATCCATCTATATATATAAAGATGAATGTATCTTTGTTTGTTCAGCATACAAAATCCACAGTTTTCATCCGATCTCGATGAAACTTTGCACACTTATCCTTTGAAACAAGGAGAAAAATACTGTCTACATTTGGTTGAAAAATGATCTGTATAAATAATACATGTTGTCTTATAATTTCGAAAAATTACCGAACGGTAATAGACAGATGCGTTGAATGTCTAGGTCTCTGTATTGCCTTTCGATACAGCGGTCGGGTTGCTCTGTGGTTAAAGCGCTTGCTTGCTGATGTTTTGATCGTGGTCTGCGGTTCAAATCTCCGTGGAGGCAAATATTTTTTTTTTTTTTTTTTTTTTTTTTTGATCTTAAGTGTCACGCCTGGACCGTTGGTTATCCGGATTGAATGTTAAACTGTACATATCACAAATTTATGGGTGCAATGCGAGGCAAATCGTAGGTAGTCTTGCAATGCTTTAGGTGTACACTTTTTTTACGTTATATTGATCGCTCAAGGGTGATTTGCAGTCAGTGTGTGTGTGATCTGCAGTAATAATGCTATAAATGCGAAAGTAAGTCTCTGTCTTTTTGTTACGTTTAGACGACTAAATGCCTCTACCGATATTGACGGAATTTGACAAGAAAATATGTAGGGAGGGGACAGGACATTTTTTTTTCTGGTATGATTAACTGTTGTAGTCACGAAATTTTGATAACTTTTCGAATGGTGACAGAGAGACGGATGTGTGTGCTAGTCTGTAATGTTACGTCAGTTGCTCAGGCTGTGCTTCTCGCGCGTTATGTTAGTGTATAATTTGTAAAAAAATTCGTTTAGAGAAAAAACGTATTACTTAGTGTAGATGTAGATATTCTCTGTCCTATTACTTTATGTCTGCTTAAATGTTTCTGGCACCAGTTTGTTTTGCCTTCTTTTTTGACATGCCTTGCGGGCGTAAATTGGCATAAGTTGTTGATCTAGCAGAGCACGAGCAGCTAAACTTATTGGAACCCAAGAATCGTATGCTCCTGCTGAAGAAAGAAGAAAAGACCAATCTGAAATAAACCTGCCCTTAGTTAACCCCCCCCCCCCCACATCGCCTCACCTTCGATGGTTTTTATGTTTTTAAATATATTGGAAATTTATTCTCTTCAAGAGAGAGGTTCAACGGTAGAATGAAATAGTGATGGCTTTCCTGTCATTTTATGCCTACTCGGTGTTGTTTGGGACCAATCCTTCGTTACCAACAACTTTCTGTATTCAATTCTGGCAAAGAAATTCTTAATCCACGCGTACGAAGTCGCGGGTATCAGCTACTACTATTATAAATGTGCAGTGAGGCAGTGACCGTATCTTCTGGTATCACACAAGAACTACCGACTGATTCTAATAGAGTTTCGACATTTTCAAAACTTGGCGTGTGAATTCAAATCTGAAGTATTTTTTAGGAATCTATATGATATGGCGCTGGAACAGGAAATTAAATTCGGTTTTCTGCCTCAAATATTCTTAACGTTAACTGTCGTCTCTTTTTGGTGATTTGAGAGATATTCAGAGCGGTTAATGGTAGATGGTACCTCACCCAATGCCGAGCGTCCAGGAGGACTTTCTTTTATGAGAAATCTTTGGTTAGAACTGTGAAATTGTTTGTTTTCAGCGTATGCCACCAGAAAATCCGTTAAAACAATAACGACTCATGCTGTATGAAATAATACATACAAATTTATTTTTACTTTAAGCCTTGTCTGTTCGTAATAATGGTCTTTTGATTGTTCTGTTTATAGTTCATTTGAATTATATCAGCTTGGGGAAGAGGGAACGTATTACATTATTTTAATACTGCTCATTTGTTACAAATCTGTTAATGAGTCCTACCTAGGTGTTTTCGCTGTTTGGGGTTAATAACGAGGGTGAAAGTGAGGGCAAAAGCTAGTATTACTATATAAGTACCTATTACGCGGTTGTGTCTGTTTATGCCACCATAACAGATATTCTCGTCCAAATCTAGTGCAGATTATTTCTACCGAACAATTCTTGAAGCTGAGACATGTGCCTAGCACGATGGCCAGATACACAAGTTACTTTTAAGGGCTAAGATAGTGTAAGTTTGTGGCTGACTTTACTAGTTCTGTGAGACCATTGGGTTTGTTGACCGCCAATTGTGGCGAATTTGTTTACTCCGTCAGTGTTATTAAGTGCTGGTAGGAGAGGAATGGCTAAAAGTTTGAGAACCTGGATCTCCAAGACAACTACGGAGCTACTCCGATCGTCAACTAACAGAAACAACGCAGCCAAGATGGTTACCGACATCCGAAACGGATAGGGACCAGAAAAAGAAGAAGTTTCTGTTGTGATGTTTTGTGCTTCTACGAAATGATAATGAGCGGGTCACTGCAATCAAATATTCTCCAAACCTAAAGTGACCTGTTGATTGATATCAAGTGACAATTGTTCCGTGCTCTCCGTTTTGCGCAACTTCATTGTGTCGAGATGCTATCCCAGGTTTTTAAAGGAGTAAATTCGTGTTTTATGGCCAGTCTATCATTTTGTCTATTGGTTATTAATCGCGTATCTATTTTAAATTATTGATTTTTTAAATATAGTAAAGATAATGAAGTTCATTTGTATCACTCATTGCAATAGAATATTATCCCACTCGACCATCCCATGGTATCTCTCGAATGCACCATGAAGCGAAAATGTTTTAGTAATTAAGTGATCTTCCTTAAACTAGGTAGTACCATTTTGGCCTCCATTGAACCCCCCTCCCCCCCCCCCCCCACCACCTACGTAGCCTGACGTGGCTTTTGCCTCTACAGCCACCACCCTCCAGCGTGGCACGTAGGTTGTTTCCCTATTGACTCTAGAAGACATTTTGCACTTTTTTCTCTTGTCAGACTATCGTAAATTACATACGGAGATAATTAAATAACGTAAATAAATATTCAATTGTTGTTGTGGCTTGGATCGGAACCCCCTCCCCCCCCTCCCCTTCCGTAGTCCAGCGTAACTTTCTACCGAGCCCCTTCCTCCCCCTAAACCTTGTCAAGAAGTTTATGGACGTTTCTAATCCAGGATAACACTTATTTCCGTTACATAAAATATAATATTTCTTCTTGTGCGCTCTTGAGAAATAGCAAAATTCAATCTCATCGCGTAATAGAAACTTAATTTTGTGGCGAGCAGTAATATACGTCTCCATATTTCTTCGCAGTAACCAGCTTAATCTTGCAGCCATTGGAATTTTCGGATGATAATGTACACCACATACGCTATCGTTTAACTGCAGAGACACAGCTTTTATAAGTTTAGAATTGATAGGAAACTAATTTACAGGATGTAGAGTATTCAGAAATACATCACATAACAGCATGAATCGCCCAGAGAACTGCTGTCAGCGCAGTACCCTTCGATATTTTCGTGGACAACGTGCCTGTCGGTGACAAACTAAACCTAATTCAATACACCGATTAAACTGCCCTTATATCAGAAGCAGCCGACAAGACAGACGAGAACGTTGGGAAAGGGCACAGGGCGAAGTCGCTACTTGGAGCAAATTAAACGCTGATGAATGAAGACAAGGAGAAAACCGACAGTATCACAAAACTCAGTTTTTACAAATAAAGTAATGAATTTGTGCGTGAAGTATAGGTACGTGCCTATTTTACTTGGAATTAAGATAATGGTTTAGAAGCATAGGAATTTCTAAAATTGTACCCTGAAAACTGTCAATCTCTTTAACGGAAAAAAAAATCTAAAATTCTACGAGACGATCGCCTAACCAGTCCTAGTGTACGTAGATAACACAGAGAAACACGCCACCACATGGATTGAACCTATAAAGCAAGCAATAGTAAACCACTGAGAGAAGTTAAGTAATCGGATTCTGGAAATTTAACAAATCGATCATAAGATGAATTGATTTTTTAAGTATTAAAGGGAAAATAAAAGTAAGAAAATTTGTTTTACGTTTGAAAAAAAGTTAAGGTAGGAAATGTAGTATCAAAAGAAGTGGAAGTAAAAATGAGTGTGCCACAGGGTAGCATATTGGGACCATTGCTATCCATTATTCTAATGAATAATTGTGTTGATTGTTTACTATCTGAAATTAGATTGTTTGCAGATGACATAATGCTGTATAAAAGAATCAAAACGATAGAGAATTGTAAACAGTTGCAGGGTGATCTGGACAGGATATCTAGTTGGGTTCGTAAATATGGAATGAAGATAAATGCAAAGAAGAGTCAGCTTATTAGATACACAAATAAAAAACAAAAGGTTAATTATGAATATAAGGTGGGGAAAGAATTGCTTGCTGGAGACTTGAAATGTAAATATCTTGGCATTACTTTTGATAACAAGCTTAACTGGGCAGGACACATTGGACAGGTGGTAGGAAAAGGTTTCAAAGTTCTGCACTTTTTGGAGAGAGTGATGAGGGGATGTACGAGAGAAGTAAAAGAATTGGGTTACAAAACTTTGGTCAGACCATTGCTCGAATATGGCAGTGTAGTATGGGACCCTCATTTTACGTATCAAATAAAGGATTTGAAGAGGGTGCAAAGAAGGGCTGCTAGATTTGTTTCTGGAAATTATCGCAGAATGCAATCAGTGACGGATATGATAAAGGAGCTGAAATGGGATTCATTGCAAGACAGGAGGAGGATGAGGAGGGTCATAGGAGTGTACAGGGCATATGCTCGCAATGAGGCATGGAAAGATATTGCAATAGATATGAAAAGTAGTGAATGGAAGGGAAAAGATGACCATGACCACAAACTGGCACTCGATTTCAGGCACAAGGGTGTGGGTAGATTCTCTTTTTTAGGGCTTGGAATGAGTTACCAAGATAAATGTTGAATAATTTACCAAAAAATTTAAAGATAAAATTTGTAGAGGGCAAATGTAGGTGGGTGCAGGATAGGGGGAAGATGGGTGTGTAGGGAAATTGCCACCGGAGCCTGTGCTCCATTGCAATAAAATAATAATAATAATAATAAATCTTTGAGAAGAAAATGTTTGTTGAACAATCGATTCACTAAAAAGGCAAAGGAATGTTGATTTTTAAAAGAAAGAAAGTAAAAGGAAAACTGTACCAATTTAGAATTTTAAGCCTTTTTACTTATAACTTTATTCTTGATGAAAAGTAATGTCCCTGAAATATTCTGTAGAGAAAAGATAAAAGATGCCGGTATGAAAACGACACAAACGGTATGATCCGAACCGCTACTCTTAATAGCCCAACATCTACATTTTGATTTGAAAAATCTTATTTAAACCAAAGTGCCCAGATGTTAGTTGTCATTGATACGCCGTCTTCCTCATTTATCAGAGAAAACTCGACTTTTCGTCTCTTGATTTTTCAATAATGACAGAGGTAACTGTAAATAACATAAGACATTTATTTTCTACCGGCTTACACAGTTTTGGTACTTAACTGATCACGGTGCACTAAATATCTGTAACAGTGAAGCAATGAGCATACCGTAAGAAATAAAAAAAAGAAGAGCTCACGAATTAAGTTGCACTTCCGCGGACAAGAGCCTATTACAAAAATTTCCCTTGGGGCTCAACAGCCTCCGGAAGAAATTACCTCAGAATTGCAAAACACTTCAATTAAGGGATAATGGCCATAAAGTAATGTGTTTTTCTCACGAATTCGGCGTGCTGACCGGAATGCGTATTTATTTTCTGGCGTTGGGTGGATGGTATAAAAGCTGACATTTAGATCAGAAAAGTAAATTACTTAATTTTAAAGCCACGAAGGCTGTTTGGAATACAAAGGATTGCTATTATTGACACTGCCTTACTAGCATTCTAAGACACTAAAGGAAGGCATTCTGTCCTGAAGCCGTTATATCGTTTGTTACAGTAAAACATGCAAATTTCATCTTGCACTGAGCTCTCGCAGTTCTTTACTAAGAATCCAACTGCACGCTGTTTACTCGCTTTAATTTCTGGAAGTCCTTGCAGTATGCATCCACTGCCGCGAAATTCAGTAAAATTACACAGCTTTCAGGAAAGAACATATAACAACTCGCAACAACAAAGGCATTCTATATTTTACAGTGAAGGCAAGGATCTTTTATTCAAACGATCTCATTTTGTTACGTTTAACTTTTATTTAAAGCAAGTTTCAATTGTGAAAGTCATATCAAAAGCTTGTTTTAAAGTCTCATTTTGTATCATTAGAAGTGGGTGATTGTGGTGAGTTCCAAAGTTCTTTCATTTTTAATGTCTGAAGTTGTAATAATGTCTGGATAATTATAGACGTGATGGAAATGGAAGAAAGGATATATCAAAATTTACATCATTCAGAGATCATGGTAGAGGGAAAATAGTTATACACTGTACAATGTGTGGGCTATTGAGAATTTATTACACGTTCAATCTCCCACTATGCTAAAAATATAAATATATTTATGCTTATCATGGTTGAATTGAACTGGTGAATGGAAAAAGGGTACGTTTCCTAAACCTAACTTTTTGAGAAATAATAATTAAAAAAAAAACTCTTTCTTGAGCATCTCTTGGGGGGGAAAAAAAAACTTACTATTACAATTTTGCAGAACACAGACTGAAGTATCTCTTCCTAGATTTAAACTTATAATGTTTGTCATTTTCGTAGGCATAAAGATTTTATCCAGTGGATAATTATTTTGTTTCCATTAATTATATTTTTGTTAGTAAAAAAAGTTGAAAAATGTAGGTGTAGTTTTAAGTCGTTGTCTTTAATTATGATCACACGGTCAAGATTCTTTACCACAAATCTAAAATTGTATCTGTTGCTGTTTTCATACATACAAAAAATCTTTCATTAGTATTTTTAGGCAAGAATGGACTAAAATGTGGATTTTGATTTACACTACTATACTTATTCACGAATATAGTGATATTGTTTCAATCGTAAGTATTTTTGATAAAAATGATATATCACTTCAGCCTAAAATGTTTATATTTATGGGCGCTTCAGACCTCATCATTTCTGTTAGTCATGTTAAAAGTTAGTAGCTGTATGATGCTTTCATAAAATGAAATGTATTGTGCCACTTTCGAGATGTCTTGAAGTTTTTTCGATTTGCTGCTAATACGTTTGAGAACCAAAATTAACTGTGAAGGGAAAAATTATGACATTCCATGAATGTTACCTTTCTTCCACTCAACAAAATTTTCGAGTTTAATTTTAACAAAGAAGTTAGACTGGTATAATCCTCCTGAACGTACAGAACCAACGCCAAACTAAATAACAATGACCATCTTACTTTTATTTTGTCAATTTGGTGTAGCGCTAACCTTCTTCTATACATATATTCAATTATAGATTATAAAATCAACTGTCTGTTAGTTATCCACTATTTAAATAGTTTCATGTACTTAACCAGAATTAAAAAATGTTATGGAACAAACCTTAATCGAGCAATTCAGCCTTCAGTTTTGTTGAGTTGAAGAGTTTCCTTGAATTCAGTGTTGGTAGGATTTTTTCAAATTCCTTTACCATAATCCAGAAATTGTACTCATAATCATCTCATACTTCAAAACCCAGAAACTCCAAACATACTGTCAATGTTTACCTGCATTTAGTTGTAAACTAATTACATAAACTAGCACGGATTGTTGATTCACTACCCTATTACCTTAACTGGAATACAATATGTAAGAACGGAGACTTTCCAGGGTAAGCATGCGCCGGTGGAATACAATACTTTCTTGTACGTGATTCAGGTATAATTATGTAAATCATTCATCTACATATTAATAGATACACACTTGATTAATTAATGTTAATTACAAACATGATGTACCTACACATAACCAAAGCGGTAGAAGACTGTGAACAGCTGCAGGATTATCTGGACAGGACAACTAGCTGGGTAGGTCAACATGGGATGAAGATAAATGCGAGTCAGCTTATTAGGTACACAGATATAATTCTAAATATTTATTATAATTATAAGGTCTGGAAAAATTGCTTGTTGAAGACCTTAAATGTAGATACCTGGACATAACATTTGAGAACAAACGCAACAGGGTAGAGTACATTTGACAGGTTGTAGGAAAGGTTCAAAAATCCTTCGCTTGTTGGAGAAGGTGATAAGGGGATGTACCAGAGAAATAAGGGAATCGGGTTAAAAAAAACTTCGGTCAGACCATTGCTTGAATATGGTACTGTAGTTTGGGAGCCACATTTTGGGTATCAAATACAAGGGTTGGAGGGGGTTCTGGTCTACAGACGTTGAATATATCCTTCCACCCGAATTCTATATCATTCTAAAAATCATAAGTGCTAAGTAACATACTTATAGTGCCCGTTTCTGTTATGTGTTTTGCCGGGACGAATGCTAATAGAAAAACGGAGCGCAAAGTTTATCTATTCTCTAAGAGCTGAAAGAGAATTTGAAACTGAGAGGAGGTGTAGGAGGTTCTTAGTATGTTATTTTAGATAATTTGATTAATAACTAGTGGAAGTTTCCAGTTTCAACAGGACAGACTGATGTGTTTGAAATCTGAATGGTCTCTCTACGTTGAACAGCTACGTGGCAAATGAAATAGACAGAGATTGTCTACACAACACGACAAAGTAACGCACATAGATTTCGAAGTTAATAGATATAATATCGGCTGTACGCCATGTGTTTTGAACAAAAGTTTCCCCTTAGGGACCGTGCACAAACTATGTGGCTAGGTCCGGGGGGGGGGGAGGGGTTAGCCTGAAGGCGACGCTGGGCTACGTGTGGGAAGGGTGGGGGGGGGGAGGGTTCCGAGCCAGGCCACGTAGCTTTTTTTTATAACATTTTACACAGTTAAAATGAGGAACTGAACTCTCAACAGCATGTTAATATTTATTTCCCTCATTTAATTATCTCCGTATGTAATTTACAATAGTTTGACAAGAGAAAACAGTTCAAAATGTCTTCTGGAATCAAAAGGGAAAAAAGCTAAGTGCTACGTGCGGAGGGGGGGGAGGGGCAAAGGCAAAAGCCACATAGGGCTACGTGGGGAGGAGGGGGGAGTTCACAGGACTCCAAAATAGAGCTACGTAGTTTATGCACGCTCCCTTAGAAGTGTCTGGCGGCTCGATGGGTAAGGCATGTGGCATTTGCTTGAGAGATCAGCAGTTCGCATTCTAGCCGTGGCATGAACTTAAATAAGCATTTGTGTTCAAGCTACAGTTTTCCCCCGACAGCTCGCTCTGCATATCTATGTTCAATATTGCTCTTAAACCACCATGTGTCCTTTATCCGGCACAATTACCTGCGTCCAAAGGGGCATTGCAATAAGAATGCTTTTGCTTTACTTACCAGGCCAAAATACACATCAGAAACGAGTGGCTGATGATTCCATTCGCATTAATTAGATACCACAGGGAACAAAAATACCCCAGTATACCATTAAATTAGCATTTCCAAATAAGGAAAATGCAATTGTCACCAGTTACGTTCCAATTGCAGCAACATCGATCGGTAAGTAAATTGTTTATAGTTGAATTTATGTAAGTGTCACTATGTTTTAAAAATAAATCTCTAAGTTACGTAAAAAGGCTATAAAAAATTCAAGTTTTTTTTTATATGTCATGCTTTAAGTTGCTGTTATATCATTAGTGATTACCTTTGTCGCAGTGAAGTCCTACTGCTCTCTAAGTGGATTGAGCTATTGAAGCACGACCGGTGTACAGTACCGTTGCAATGGGTCACCGTTTTCATTTAAAAGTTCACACTAGTAATTCCGTCTTGCTGCGATCCACAGCAAGTCAAAGAAATGGTTACGTATCGATTTGATTTACGACACGGAGACTGGGAACTGATGCGGATGTGGACGCTTACACTTAGAAGAACATCGGTACAGATTCCACGTGACACATTTGACGTTTTAAGCAGATCCCCATTCCTTCAGAGCAATATGTTACTTACCTGCTGTGTATTACATACATTGTGCAGCAACTGACGGCAGCAACTATTGATATACGTACCAGGGTCAGCTATTTTAAATGTGTTAACTCTGTAGTTTAATTTCTGCATGTGCTTAAATCACTAAAATGTAAATTAGATTTTTAAAAATAATATTCCAATAAAATCGCTGTTTTTCATAATGTGAATTTCTTTCTTTTTTAACTTGTTTGGTGTTAAAAATAACTTGTAAAAGATTGAAAAACAGTAATGCCCAAACAGATAATAGTCATGTCATGTTTCTGTATCAATGAACCATTAACTTTCATTTACTGCTCTTACAGATGTTGCGACCTCTTTTTATCCGAATGCGAAACACGAAATTAGTTGACAACGTCAGTTATTAATGCTCTCAACAACACAAAATAAGGAGGGCCTGAGATTGTTACAAACATCTGTCGATACTTTTTTGTGATAAGTTGTCAGCTGATGATTTATGAATCCGGTGGTGAACCAATTGTCAATTAGCAACAGTCGCTGTGCTGGATGTCAAGTTCTCTAAAAGCTAACAGCGCTCTCTCAGTGAAGCCAATAAAAGAAAATGATGGTGGCGAGGTCCGACGGATAACTTAAACCTCTCACGGTGTAGAGCGCCAAGGAAATTAATTTAGTTCCTACAGTCTGCTTTATCACACTGTTATTTATGGGATCGCATCTGTACTGCTTCTCATTCAAAGACAAAGAGGTAAATATTATCATAAAATGTTGAGAAAACTATTATAAACGAATCGCTTCTGAGAACTGAAGTCTTGCTTAGTTCCGCTATACGGCAATCTAAAAGCATTTATCGTTTGGTATATTAGTGCACGAAAAGCCGTAACAGAGTTCTAATGAGGTAATATACGTAGAATGAGATTTAGGTTCTTCACTTTAATCTCTCAAGCTACACACATTAACTGTTCAGACTTAATTTACAGGTCTGAGCAGATATTTATTCTCAACAATAAAAACATACAGATTGTCATTTGTCAAATGAAACTTACCAACATTTTCAGAAGCACTCAAAGAGTTTAATGGGACGATATAGAAGCAATCAAATGTGTCGCAAGGCAGTTGAGGAGAATATGCTACGTTACTATCGTGCTGCCTGCGTTAATCGTCGACAAAGCGATTCATGTTAACATTACGATTAATTGATTTCCGTTCTGGAGTTTACGGCTAGACAAGAATTAAACTGTCATCCCTAGTACATCAGTGTTTTAACTGAACATGTCCTACTTCCGAAATGATTTGGAAAGGAAGCATGCTACCAACTATACGCATGACTTTCTCTTTTGCCTCGTGCCGTTCGGCATTGGAATGCATAGAGTAGAGATTAATTTTGGTGGATAACACCCTCCGCAACCCACAATTGTGTCAGTTGCAGAGTATATATATAGATGCAAAGGTACTTAACGCTTTTATATTACGGACATGATGCAATCATGTTGGGACAGTCAGATTGATCTATGAAATTTTGAGGTCTATAGTTGAAAAGGAGGAAGCGAAAAACAAGGAAATTTCTGTAACACTTCGAGAAGAAAAAGAGATTGCTCATCTTAATTGCGTGTAGTTGGCAAAAGTTAATGGTCGATACTATCTCTCAAATTTTGTTCGAGTGCAATTAACTACCGAAAAAGAAACGTTAGTTCCACTGAAGGTCATTTTATAATTACGCATCCACTGGAAAATTTTGCTTGGATTGCATTCAGATATAAATAAGCGTATGTTTAGCAGCATGTATTTTTTAATCTCTCTGAACCTACAGTTAACTGTATGCTCAGGTATGTAGGTACTTTAAAGAATAAAATACAAATAATACAAACTTCGTTCGCGTTTGAATGCTTTTCACATTTGTTTACGTTTTCAGTAAAGCTATTCATTAAATGTATTAAATCATTAGAAAATTGTGATGCTACACTTCACGTAATTTAGTCTGCTTGCCTAGTTCAAATAGACTCTCATTTAATCTGCTTAATTAAATTACCATTTACTATCAATAAAATTCAATTTTTTAATTTATATCTGATAATTTCTGTTCAAAATTATTTTCCACATCGAATTTATGTTTCATATAAATTACTACAATTAAAGAAACAACATAAGAAACAAAGGAAGAAGTTACGTCTTGCATTAATAGAAGGAATCATTAGATAGAAACTCAAAGTGTAAACTTTCGCATAAGGACCTACATCACTAAAGAAATCACATATGTGACTAGATACACCCAACAGGTAGATTGAAGATGTTCGAAGTACTCTCAATATCTGCATTTCCACGCCAAGAACTTTCTTGATATTTTACTTTTCGTGTTATCATAAATTATGTGCTCCCAAGTCTTCGCATCTTCTGGGCTGTTAAGTAATGATATTCTTCTCCATGCATAACAATTGACTTGGTTAATTTACATATAAAATATACCACAGCAGCACGTCTATGTAAATTATGTCAGCTAGTGGAGAAAATTATTAAAAAAAAAACTTTTGAAGCAAACATTGCATGTACTGAATTGCAACCCTCATAGAGGATATTGAAATAAATATACATCTGTTTCAAAGGGAGTTGGGGACTTGGGAAACCACTGATTTCATCATTTAATAAAACCTATCTATCAAGTCTGCTCAGCAACTTTAAAAACGTGACAGTAGAGTAAGAATTCTGTGTTTCTTTTATACATACATACATATATATATATATATATATATATATATATATATATATATATATATATACGTATACGTATACGTATATAGAATCTGACTGATTCTCATTCTTTTCACTGATCTGAGAACATTTTGACTTCAAGCGCTAAATGCCGATAGAAAATTAAAGAAGGACAGAAATGAGCCGTTGCAGGTAACATTAGCAATCTCGTGTCTTCCTATTATGCTTCCGAAAGTTTGACCTTCTTGAGCAGTTAACGCTTGGTCGTCATATTAGGGAAGGCCAGGATTCTATTCCCGTCCTGAAAATCCTCAATTAAATTTTCCATGCTTTCTGAAATACCTCAAAATACTATTAAAAAACGATAAAAGTATTTCTACTTGTGGAGATTAATTATTTAAATGGATAATTTATTATGGATATAATGTAATTTACTATGTTTTATGATGATGGGATACCTTTACATTTTTACAAAGAGAAATGTAATATTTCAGATATCACAATTTATCATTTATTGATCTTGATCATGTGCAAATAAGACATCAAAACAACACCCAAAATATACTTATTACTATTCAAAGGAAATAAAAAAACAAATCAAATTTTTGTCTCTAACATGAGAGAGATACATGCCTCACGTATGTTATGAAATTGTCTTGTCCTATCATTATAAAAAGAAAACAAAATGTTAATTGCCGAGCACCACTCAGAGAAACTCAGATTTATTTTTATTATAATGACCAGTGTAGATCCCCTGAGAAAAATATTCATCTATATATGTCTCCCTGTTAGAGCGTTTCAGATCGTATCGAAATGAAGAAAAGCAACGAAATAATTGTAAATTTATAAATTACCGTTTATGATGTCAAAACTGTGCAGGTGCTTATGTTACTTTCGAGGCCGCCACAATAAAACGTCACGGTATGGAAATATCGCTTCGGTGCACTATTAACTTTCAACGTGTCATAAGCGTCGGCTAAAGCAGATAAATCACTACCGCCTTTCTGTGGACGCGGCCAACAAGTGTTCTACGGCCGCAGCAACTGCCGCTAGAATGGTATTTATCCACTTGCGCAAGCCGTCATAAGTGCACGTGCAATACACCCACCGTACTCTAAACCTGACCCCTCCGCGGCAAGAACGTGACCTCCGCTCCTCGTTTTCCCACCTTCGTTCCTGGACACCTCCATCAAGGTGCCTCCACCAAAACCATAAACGGAGAATCAATCTTATGGGCTACATTTATTTTCAGCTCTTTCTTATTTGTAGATCTGAATTGCCGCTCGGTTCGTCTCTTTCAATATTTTCTTGAGCCGCCAAATCTTTGCTGTCCACCTCACCACAAAACCTTTCTGAAATTTACTCACTAGCAAGTAAGCACTTCCTACTGTCTTGGCAGCTCTACTAAGAAAAACTGCCGACCAGGTGTAACCTGCTGTGAACTCGAAACATGAATAGGAAGGTATCGTCTATTGTCTGGAGTCCATCCACCTCGCTTCCCCTGACCTGTTGATCAAATTATTTACAGTAGGATGAACCCTAAATACGTATCTTTGACTATCCACACAGTAGTTGTTATTTTTTTTGCATCATACGTCACTCTTATTCTCTTTGTTCGTGTAATGTAATGAGTCGAAATTTTTACTCAGTACTTGTTTCCCCAAATCACTCCAGGCGAATGCCGGGATGCTTCCTTCAAAAGGCCATGGCCAAATTCCTTTCCGTTCCCTGTCCTCGGTCCCATCCCGCCTGTAATGACCTCGACGTCGACGAGGCGTAAAGCCATAAGTAAATAATAATAATAAAAATTTCTTATTACAACTGCCATGCGAATGAGAATGAATACTTCAAATGGCTACTGCAGAATGCCTCCCTGTTCCTTACCCCTGTCTCATCCAGGCAGCTTTCTCAATTGAGTGACTGTCACCTATGCACCAGCACGATTGATTTTTTGATTCATAGAGTCACCAGCGTTTTTCAACCATATTGAATACGCGACCCCTTTACAAGTAAAAAACAAAAAAAATAAAAAATTGGTGACCTTCCATATCCGTGGGAAAAAAAAACTTTTGCGATACATGAGGGCCGTAATAAGACTATGTCAGTGATTTCAAAAACGGCGATTTAATTTTCTTTCTATTGAGACTGTACCAACAGATCGAAAAATCAAATGCTGTGTAAAGTAGTCCCGAGCACTCTGCGGCCAGTGATATGTTCTTTGCCGCGGTGTTGGCGCGGGAAGCGAGAAGGTGGGGTCAACCGCTACATGGGACAGTTTTGTTTTCGTTCACTTCAATCTTTTTTCCTAGTACATTGACGAGGATAAAATGGAATGCTCAAGAGATTTGTGCAGCCCTCCACGTGAGCTACAATTGGCAAATCAAAACCGAAAAAAATAAACTTTATGACGACTATTACCTGAAATATGGTAGAAAGAAGAGACATAGGCTCTAATTAGAAAATGATTTGGTTATTTGCGTCTCAAAAATACAACTACGATTCGACGATTTATTTACCATATAATTTCGTAAGGTCACTCCCCTCGATAGCTAATGGCTGGAGAACAGTGTCACGTGTCATCCTTCGCTCGCAAAACAGCGACCAGAGATACAATTAGAAGAAATTCGTGGTTATGTCCACGATTTAATAACTAAGCAACTACTACCAAATTAATTGCCATAATATATTCATTAAGTTTGCTTTTCGTAGCGTTTCATAGCTAAAAAATATTGATAAATTTTGCGGCTGAAAAAACGTGGATCTGCTTTTCAGTAATACGTTGCTAATAAAAGCAACTTAAAATTTTTTTAAAAAAATTAAATTAATAATGGCCTCTGCTGAAACCACTAATGCCAATTGTCATTCCGGCATAGGATAACTTACAATTTAATTAAAACTTTCACTGATGCTCTTGATTGACCAAAGTTTATGCATTAAGGTTTATTTGCTTTTTAGTTATTTTACTGCCCATTTTCGTTAATGTTGTTTGTTCATGTTCGCTGTACGTGAGTTATTACGTTATTTTAAGTGGATATGAGACCAAATATGTTACCGAATTGACTATTCCGGCAATTGTTTTCTTTGGAGTTGGTTAACTGTTTAATAATATGGAATGTGTATTAAGTTCTTTGGCCGTCACAGATACTATGACCAATGATTACATTATGAGTGTTTGCCCAGTCTCAATAAAAACGAAGCAAACAGGAATTTTTTAATTTTTGCAGAGTGAACTTTAAGGGTCAAGTCAAGTTTGTATTTAAGCAATTTCGAGTCTATGACCTTTGAAACAATTATACAATTGCACTATCGACGCTGTTCGTATTTAATACCTAACTCTATTAATGTTTCTGAGTTCTTCAAGCTCAAGAGATTTTATTCATCCTGAAACACAGGTCAAACTTATATTTGGTCAAATCAGGTCAACCTGCCATAATCTTTCATCCTGAAAACTGGAACTAATCTAGACCCATGACGATACGCAAAGACTGTCAAGGGCTTACGCTAGTTAATAAATAAACTGGTAGAGCCTTCTCACTGAAAATTTCTTAAGTTTTTTGGTATTGTATTTTACATTTGCCTGGCTTGCGACCGCAACCCTCCGAGAAAGACTTGGCGACCTACAAGTTGAAAAACGCTGGTCTAGACGACTGTGGAGAAGTTCAACAATTTGCGTCCCGGAAACTATGTGTTTCGCAAATATAATAGCACAGAACAGTGTTTAAAAGATTCAGAAACATATGGCACGCTGATGCTACTTTCCCCCCCCCCCCCAATTTCCGTCTTTCCTCTATTTCATCCCTACTACCTTTGCCTCTCACATCCTTCCATTCCTCCAACTTTCTTTCCCCTCCACATCACTTCTTATGACCCTCCATCCCACCATCCTTAGCATAGAGAGTAATTTTCATGATAAATCACCTGATGTAAAGAAAGGTCACAATCTCATAAAACAGAAACGTTGATTCTTAGATAAAATGGTGATAAGCACTAATAAGAAGAAAATTCGAATTTTTTTTTTTGTTTCATTCTTTTCAACCGTTGCTGGATAACATTCGCCAGTAGTCGGTAATGATATTTTACCAATTGCAGACGATGTATGAAGCAGTGTTAGGACGAAGACTGCGTGAAACGTTTGCCAGCACTGCGCCTATCGATCGCGGTGGCCCTAGATTATTTAAACACTTGCTGTCAGTAATTTTTCACGCAACCAGTGTTTCAGAGGACTTCAACACATTTTGGTCGTCAAATATGCTCTGCAGGCAAAACACGCTATTCGAAAGTTTTTATTTGATTCTCTTGCATCTCCCTTAACGTCACGGAGGTGGAAGAAAAGGGTCCATTCCCGTACGCTCATTTTCAACGAATGACGGCTTCGAAACAAATCAAAATTCCATCACTTTGATGAGTTTGATAGCTCCAGATTTTTTTTTATCAGTACCTATCCGCTTTACCATAATAAAAACTGTAATAACCTAAGCTGTATTTGTGATACTATCGTAACAGTAGAAATTTTAGATTTTATCTTAAATTTCCTTGAAAATTAGTCAACTTTCAACACAGTATTACGATTTTCTTCAAACTTGGTTAACTTCCAATCCGTCTTTCTTAAATCTTTTCTTGTTATTTTTTTTTCATAAGATCTTAGTAGGAGGAGCTTCACACAGCTGACAGTAAAACATGCCGTTATCTTCACAGAGACGAAAACTACAAGAATTTGTTAAAATTAAAAATCTAAAGTTGTACCGTTATTAGATTTACTCTATGCTTCCATAGATAAGCAAATAAAAAGTGAAATAATAAAGTCCAAAATCCTATAAGTATTACCTTTCTTTATGGTAAATATAATACACCAACGGTGCTTCAGCAGCATGCCATTAAGAGCCGACTGAATATAACATAAATTTTTAAGCTATTCGGAGTGCAGACGATATTACATAACACATGTTAAAAAACAGCGTAGCGACAGTTGCGGTATAGCTATAATTTATAATACATGTTATGTTACGTTCAGTGTGAATTAATGTTAAACGCTGCATGTTAAGCGCGCTGTTACCGCCACCGTAAATTCGTTTCTCGTCGGAGTGTTTCGGCAACGGAAGAGCGCAACGACATCAAACGGAAGCTAAATGAACAGAGCTAAATTAAAATACTCGCTTAGAGAAATATAGCCTCATAATTGTAAATTACCGCACCAGAACGATGAGCAGGCTTTTAAAATGCAGATTAATACAGGAACTTCGCAGTTGATGCCACATATAGCATTTACTGACTCGTACCATACGTCGAGCTATACTGCACACCAGAGCGTGTGAGTTTAGTTAGAAAAGAAAGCTGCTGCACGAGTTTAATTTATGTGATCCACTCTCAATATGATATCGAATTTCTCCTCTGTCAATGCTTTGACGTGT
Source organism: Vandiemenella viatica (assembly GCA_031002005.1). NCBI lineage: Eukaryota > Metazoa > Arthropoda > Insecta > Orthoptera > Morabidae > Vandiemenella > Vandiemenella viatica. The sequence goes on along the minus strand of JARYHS010013631.1, from coordinate 14,388,434 downwards.
TCTGATTTAATTAGCTCTCTTAATTTTGTGATATTTGAGGTCGATGAAAGGAGGTTCTAGTCGCTACAGCTGCTAATCAAACTCCAAGAAATGAACGGTCACAAGAACTTGACTTTAATTCAATAATTTAATACTAACTAACAGATGACTATTAAATATATTTTGACTTTTATTAACACTGCTTGTGGCTCATTTCTCGGATAGTGAAATAATTTTAGTTTCTGCAGATATTATTGTACTATTACCAAATTTCTACACTTCTGCAGGTATCTTACGTGTAATCTGTTTACTTTCATTAAATTTCATTTTCGTCAATTCCATTATTATGTTATGACTTATCATTTAGAAGAGCTTTGGAAAACCTAATGTGAACAAAACAGCTTTAAACAGCCTCTTATGACGTGCAGTTGTACCATATCCTAATGTCCTTCAGCCATGAATTCCTTCTCCTTGTCGCAAAGACGATCTGTAGGGGGGGGGTCTCACGGGACCAGATCTCACCACAGGGGGGGATCGGGCTAGATCTCACCAGACGGGGGGGGGGGGTCCGAAAATCCGGAAAAACACCTCACGTAATTTATGGATGTCCCCTAATAGATCTTTTACCTTGTATCTTCCATTCAATGATGAGTAGCAATCTCTCGCCTCCTATAATGTGTCCTAAATGTTGATATTTTTATAGTGAGCAGCACGTCTTAATGTTTCTCCATCCGATGAAGTACTTCTTCGTTTGAGATTTTCAGCATCCTAGGTATGCGTAAGAGATGACGATACAGATACATTTCAAAAGCATCAATTCTTTTCTCTAGATTTCGGCCTATGGTCCAGTTTTTACACGGGTAGAGATAAATACGTATGTACATTACAATCTGCAAGTTTTTAGCAAAATAGGGCAAACTTGTTTTCTGTGGTTACTATGCCATAGATTAAAACTATGCTATTGACATCACTCCTGATTCAGCAGGCACTACCTATGATTAACTTGAATCGAACTGAACTATTCCACTGACTAGGAGCGTTAACGCCGACACGGGTTTGATACGGAGTAGAGTCGAGTTCGCTAGCTAATCTGAAATCATACAAATATTTGATTTTTTGTACGAAATTATTGTAAGGGTTTGGGAGAGACTATATTAGTCTACTAGTCTTTTCCAACCAAATGTCAGCCTCTTCTTCACGTGGTGCACCCTGTTTGCACGGACGAGGCTCTGGCGACTAAAAGATTCCCGGTATAAGGAGTCACCCACTGCTTGCCAACGGAGGTAAAATAGTCCCCCAATCGGATCTCCGGGCGGGGACTGCTCGGGGAGGAGTCATCAGAATGGATAGAAACATTCTACGAGTCGGAGCGTGGAATGTTAGAAGTCTGAATAGGGCAGGTAGGTTAGAAAACTTAAAAAGGGGGATGGAACAACTTAAGTTAGATGTTGTTGGGATTAGTGAGATTAAATGGAAGGACGCACAGGATTTCTGGTCTGGGGAACACAGGATAATTAGCACACAAGCTGTCAATGGAGTCACTGGTGTAGGATTTGTAATGAACAAGAAAGTAATGAAACGGGTGAGTTATTATGAACAGTTTAGTGACAGGATTATTTTGATGAGGTTAGTAACTAAGCCCGTCCCAACCACATTAGTACAAGTGTATATGCCAACGTCACAGGAAAATGACGAAGAAATAGAAAAAATATACGCTGAAATTGAAGAATTAATCCAATATATGAAGGGGGAGGAAAATCTAATAATCATGGGTGATTGGAATGCAATAGTGGGAGAAGGAAAAGAGGGGAGTACTGTAGGAAGTTTTGGTCTAGGAGAAAGAAATGAGCGAGGAAGCAGGTTACTAGAATTTTGTGAAAGATATAAGCTAGTAGTGGCAAAAACATTGTTCAAGAACCACGCAAGAAGAATATACACCTGGAAACGTCCTGGGGATACAGGCAGATATCAGCTAGATTATATCATGGTCAAACAGAGATTAAGGAATCAAGTTCTAGACTGTAAAGCGTACCCAGGAGCGGACATAGAATCTGACCATAATTTGATAGTAATGAAGTGCAAGCTGAAATTCAAGCGAATAAGGAAGCAGCATAAGCAGAACAGACTGGAAGTGAATAAACTGAAACAATCTAGCACAAGAGAAAAATTTGCAGAAATGGTAGACTTAGGTCTAAGAAGTAACTGTGAAAGGAGCTCAACCGAGGACGAATGGAATGCATTAAAGACAGAAATAATTAAAGCTGGCAAAGAAACAGTAGGCTTTAGGGAACAAGGTGCCCGAAAACCTTGGATCACAGAAGAAATTTTGGAGCTGATGGATCAGAGGAGAAGGTACAAAAATGCTCAGGATGAAGCCGGAAGAGAGCAGTACAGGCAATTTAGAAATCAAATAAATAGGAAATGCAAAATAGCAAAAGAAAAACGGCTACAAGCAAAGTGTGAAGAAGTAGAAAAGGAAATGGTTGTAGGAAAAGTGGATGTTGCATGTAGAAAGATCAAACAGAATTTTGGAGAAATGAAGAAAAGAGGTATGAACATTAAAGCTGCTGATGGGAAACCTCTTTTAAGCTCAGAAGATAGAGCTAACCGGTGGAAGGAATACATTGAGAAACTTTATAATGGGGACGACTTGAACAAAAGTGTATTGGAAAAGGAAGGCGATGTCGACATTGATGACTTAGGAGATCCTGTTTTGAGGACAGAATTTAATAAAGCTCTGAATGACTTGAAAGCAAATAAGGCAGTTGGAATTGATGAGATCCCTGCAGAACTTCTTAAATCCCTAGGAGAGGAAGGAATCGAAAGATTATTCAAGCTGATATCAAAAAGTTATGAAACAGGAGATATTCCAACTGATTTTAATAAAAATATCATCTTCACACTTCCCAAGAAAGCACAAGCCGACAAATGTGAGAATTATCGCACCATTAGTCTAACATCACATGCTTCAAAATTACTGACCAGAATAATATACAGAAGGATGGAAAGGGTAGTAGAAGAGATAGTAGGTGAAGATCAGTTTGGGTTTAGGAAAAATCGTGGTACAAGGGAAGCAATTCTGTCTTTAAGATTAATACTTGAAGGGCGGATCAAAAAAACAAAGATACTTTTATGGCATTTGTTGATTTAGAAAAAGCTTTTGATATTGTTAGGTGGGACAAGATGTTCAAAATGTTTAAGAAGTCAGGTCTAAAGTATCGAGATAGAAGAATACTCTATAAACTATATAAGAATCAAGTGGCGGTAATAAAAGTAGAGAATCATGAGAGACATGCATCAGTTAAGAAGGGTGTGAGACAAGGTTGTAGACTATCCCCGTTAATATTCAACTTGTATGTAGAAGAAGCAATGAAGAAGGTCAAAGAAAAATTTCCATGTGGCATAAGTTTTCAGGGAGAAAAAATCAGTATGCTACGATTTTCTGATGACATTCTCTTGTTAGCAGAGAGGGCTGAGGATATTGAGAAGTTATTGAATGGCATGAACAAAATACTGAAGGAAGATTTTGGACTGAATATAAATCAAAGTAAGATAAAAGTGATGAAATGTAGCAGAAATGATACCAATACTAGCAGATTAATTATAAAAATTGGATCGGATACAATAGGAGAAGTAAGTGAGTTCTGTTACTTGGGAAGCAAAATTACAACCGATGGCCGAAGCAGGAATGATGTTAGAAGCAGAATAGCACTAGCAAAAAGAGCCTTTATGAAAAAGAGAAACCTTTTAGTTTCAAATATTGATCTAGAAGAAAGAACTTTTTAAAACTCTATGTGTGGAGCACAACACTTTACGGTAGTGAAACATGGACTTTAGGAATACCGGAAAGAAAGAAACTTGAAGCATTTGAAATGTGGTGCTACAGAAGAATGCTGAAAATTAGGTGGACAGACAAAGTAAGAAATGAACGAGTTTTGGAAATGATGGGTGAGAAAAGAAGTTTATGGAAGAAGCTTACAGGAAGAAGAGACAGGCTGGTAGGTCATATTTTGAGACATGCTGGATTGGTTAATTTGTTAGTGGAGGGAACAGTCGAAGGTAAGAACTGTAGAGGTAGACAGAGATTAGAATATATGAAGCAGATAATTGAGGACGTGGGTTGTAAGGGGTATGTAGAAATGAAGAGGTTAACACAGGATAGGAAAGGATGGAGGATTGCATCAAACCAGTCTAAAGACAGCAAAAAAAAAAAAAAAAAAAAAAAAAAAAAAACGAAATTATTGGCGTCTGACCTATCTAATCCATATCAATGAAGGTCAGTTACGTACCGAAATCAGCTTCTCCGAGGATCTACTAGCACTTGACCGAATTTAAAATAATTGGTCAGTTGAGAACCAAAGCTATGGATATATCTATCAAGATGTACCCACCGAGCGTGGTGGGTGAACGGTTAACGTTCTGGCCTCGCATTCTGGAGGACGCGGATTCGAATCCCCGTCCGAGCATCCAGATTTGTGTTTTCCATTGTTTCACCAAATCACTCCAGGTGAATGCCGGGATGCTTCCTTCAAAAAGGCCATGTCCGATTTCCTTCCCGTTCCTTGTTCCCAGTCCCATCCCGCCTCTAATGACCTTAGCAGAGATAAGGAAAAGCGATCAATAGACTTCGTGATCTCCAGGAGAACACTGAGGTTCTTTAGCTAGTAAAATATCTCTTTACTCCTGTTCTCACTGCGCCAGTATTTGCCTAGGGCGTACCGTTAGGGGGGGGGGGGGGGCACCAAGCGCGCAAAATGTTTGCAAACATTTGAAATGTTTGCGAACTCAGAATTTGTCCGGTAGAGACGAGAAAAGGGCGCACGAACAAAGATTTGCGGGTGTTTGCAGGTGTTCCGGCCGATGTAGGTACATCAAAGTAATTTTTGTTCGTGCGCGGACAATGCGCGTTCAGTGGAGATAGGTTCAACAACAGGGGTGCGTGATCCGAACAGTTTCAGTTTTAACTGCATTTTAAAATTTAGAAATAATATAACTATGGACTGGAATAGTAAAAAATGTTTACTGTTAATTGATCATATGAATTAAAGCTGCAGATATGGCAGAGTAGACACAAACATTACCACAAACAGAATTAATGCCTGGAGCGAAATCGAAACAGATATGGGAACCACTATTGATGTTGTTAAGGTGAAGATACATAAGACTTATGTGGAAATCTTCTGTAGCCAAAAAGCAAAATGTTATTGCTAATCTAGCTTCCACGGAAATACAGTCTCTATAATTTATATCTCGTTTGCATATTCTTGGAACAATCAGCAAAGTTCCGAACTCTAAATCTTCTGGTGATATACAACATTTAAAAAAAAAAAAAAAAAAAACCATCATCTGTTCTTAAGTCATACAGTAGTAGCGTAGAATTTTTTTTTTTTTAATGCGATATGCAAAATTTAGGTTTCCTCTTTCTTTTTTAAAATAATGTCTTCTTCTTCACTTAAAACAGACATAATTACACAAGATGCAGCGCTAGCAATAAGTTTTCCTCTTGGAGCCATTTGGAAACTGCTTATAGTAGTTTGATCCTTGACAAATGTTCGCACACGATCTGTTGTTTGTGAATATTTGGTTGGTGGAGACAATAAACCAAACCATCCAACTGCAAACACACAAACGTTTGCAAACTATGCGTGCTTGGTGGATCCCAGGCTTTACAGTTTTACTTCTTTGATGATCGTCTATCTCCAAACTGTGATTTTAATCATTTGACATAAGGGGAACAAAACTTTTATCGTAAGTTTTTTTTTTGACAAATTACCATCCTATTTTTCATGTTTACTATTTGAATAGTTCTACACACAATTAATCAAGGCAGAAATTTAAGTGTAAATCAGTACAACAAAAGTGAAACATTAGCTGCAATGGGTGTTAGTTCTCTCCAATCAGCGGGGAAGCTGCCTAAGCGCTTTGAATTTTGGTAGCAGATCGCTTCCCTCCTGGAAGTAACAGTAAGCCTTCCAAGTACAGGCATACGTTGGCAGCGAACGGAAACTCACTTCTCTGAAGCCAGAGCGGAACAAGTTCTCAGCAGAGTATTCCGTTCCCAAACTAAAATGTGATATATATTACCAACGCAGAGAGGAAATTGTGGGTCTGCAGGAGGTAACTTCACGGGAAATGGAAACATATATTTCTTACATTATTTTCTGTCGAATCTTTTCCCTTTTGTGTATGGAAAAATCGTATTACAATAATACAGTAGTGACATAATAATATCATACGCCGTGAAAATTATTACCTATCAGTTTTTGAGCAGAAATTATACTTTGTTTTGAAACATAGTCATTGCTGCATTAGAAAATTTTTTAGAATCATTATCAGTCTTCGATATTTGACTATAGCGAAAAACGATTAAAGCTGCAGTTAATTAAACACGAATTGGAGTCGAACCATTCTACAGGATATATGTCATCTGTAGGACTGATTTGTTCTAATTTCCAGATCCTGGGATTTCATAATAATTACTACCATATGGTAGAGCGTATTTGTAGGTGATTATTGCACCCTTCGAGGTAATAGATATATTCATAGTAACAATAGCAGATTTTAATTCCTTCGGAAAAGTAGAAGCATCTTCGATTAAAAAAATCTGAATACACCATTTTCATCTCTATTCCAACAATCGTGTGGCAAGCTTTCTCAATGGCATCCTGGTGTAAACGATGGACATATCCTTGATCGTAGTATCATCCTCATCGATGTGATCATGAACACATTTCAGAAATTTTCTCTAGCAATCCAAACTTTCTACATTTGTAAGAAGTACGTGATTAGTAGGGCAAACAAATATTCTCGAAGGAGAAGTAGTCCTCCCAAACTTGTCCATGCCTGTAATGTTGTCGATACTATCTGTTCTCTGCAATTTATTCAAGAAAGAATTGAAACAGTTAGAGTACCTCTCTGCCAATAACCATGAAACTACACTGTGCAGGCATTCCAGCACAAACGTATCTCAACTCGTCAAAAGACTTATCATCGTTGTGTGATTGAAACAGATGTGTTAGAGCAGTGTTTTTTAACTTGTGGGTCGCGATCGCAAGCCAGGTAAAAGTAAAAAGCAAGGGTTGTAAATTTTACAATACAATAAAAATACAAAAATTAAGCGACAAGCTTGTGCCTGTTTACGTTTTAATAAATTATCGAATCAAGGTTGTATTTTTGAGACGCAAATAACCAAATCATTTTCTAATTGGAACATATTTCTCTTCTTTCTACCATATTTTAGATAATCGTCGTCATAAAGTCTCTTTTTTCGATTTTGATTTGCTTCCGCCATTGCCACCTGTAGCTCACGTGGAGGGGTGCGTAGATCTTTTGAGTATTCTATTTCATCGTCGCTCGCAGCGAAGCTAGTTCGAACTCGCTAGTGTACTCAGTCTCAGACAACTGATTGCAGTGAACGAAACCAAAACTGTTCGTATGTTTCCGCTAACCTCACCTTCTCGCCTCCCTGGCTACCACCGCTCAAACAATACATCACTGACCGCAAAGTGCTCGCGACTACCTCGCACAAAGTTTGATTTCTCCCTTGGCAGGAAGAGTCTCAACAGAAATAAAATTAAATACGCCGTTTTTGAAATCATTGTCATAGTTTTATTACGGACATGGTTGGTTGGCAATTTTTAACTTGTAAAGGGGTTGCGTATTCAAAAAGATTGAAAAACACTGTGTTAGAGGTTCATGTTATCTTGATTTATAAAGGAGTGAGCTGTAACGCACTGGCCTCACATTCGGGTGGACACGGGTTCGATTCCCCGTTCGGTCATCCACATATGAGTTTCCCGTAGTTTTCCCAAATCACTCCATGCGAATGTTGGGATGGTCTTTCAAAAGGCCATGGCCGAAATCCTTTCCGATTCTTGTAGTCGTTTCTCACCTCTAATAACTTCGACGTCGACGAGGCATAAAGCCGGAATCAAACAAATAAATAAATATGTTTTGTTACCCTACTACGACACAGACAGAAGGAATATATTCACTGACGCAAACGTAATCTTATATTATTCTGTTTTCACACGATACATCGGCAAACACAAACATAGATTTTGATGGAGCTCTACTAAATGTAAAATACTGTATCTCTCTGATGGGCTTAAGTATTTCATCCAGCAACTGCTACTTTCGTTGGTAAGCGACTTGGAAAACACCTGCACATTTTAAAACCTGTGTCTATTGAAGTATTCCAGCAGTAAAAGCACAAGATTGTTTTTCCCACAGTTTGATGGTCAACACACGATTAGCCTTACCGAAGAGAAACAGCGAATGCACTTGAAATAATAGGTAAGATTGTGAATCTTAGGCCTACAGTAAGTGAATTTCGGTTTAAAGAAAACCTCCCAGTATAGACAATGTGTATGAGATGTAATTTATTTAACTAAATTTCGCTGTTTGCAGGATCATTCAGAGGTCGAGTGGATCTGAATATGCAGTAGCTGTTAATTGAAAATAATGTAGATTGTGAAGTCACTGCCTGAAGGGTATATCAGCATCGTTCAGTTTATGAATGTCACAATTGCATGCGTTAACGCAATAAACTTACATGGTTTTCATGTTAAATGAACAAAAGTCTAAAAATACAGGACGTAGTGCAACAAAATATATAATTGTACCATTATTAAAGGTGACCCTGTTCCAAAGAAATGGGATAATTAAGTATTTCCCATTGGTTTAAGTATTTAGTGCCATTCGTTGTGATAATGTGTTCGTGAAATACGTGTTTATAGAAAATAAATGAGTCAACATTCCATCCATTTTGTAGGCGACACACAATAATCTCATAGGACCTTAATGACTTAGTAACAGAACTCAGTATGATGATGTATTTCACCTAACTCTCTTTACCGATAATTCTAGGTGACATACGGGAGGATGTGGTTCGAACCCACTTCCAGACATCCGGATTTCAGTTTCCCATGGTTTCGCGAAATCATCCCTTACGGATGATGGGATGATTCCTTCTAAAGGCCACGGCAAAATTTCTTCCCTTTCCTTGCCCTTTGTCATTTCCCACCACTAATGCCATCGACATCAACGATTGGTAAAACCCTAAATGAGTTAAATAGATAAAACAATCTCGTTTCCTTAACCTATCAAGGCAATTTCATTTAGATGTCAGAGTGGACGTTGAATCTCAGCCGACTCACAGCATTCGCTTCACAGGCACTCACCAATCCATATTAGTGTCCTACAAGTCTATCAAATAGGAGACATTTCAGTCTTTATTTGCGCAACTGATAATTCCGCATCGGTGAAGTTAATTAACTGTAGATCATTTAAGAAAAAGCTTAAAAAAAATTACCATATAATCTGGCAGACTACCCGAGAAGCATTCTTGTGAGCCAAACGCCGGAAAAAACGTACTTCTCACATTATTTCCATGTTCTGCTTCATCAGATTTATAATTTCAATGTATTATAGTTTCATACAAACAGTAAATGTTATTCCAGTTGCTCTGCTATATAGCACAATGGCCTAACGTCTCACCAAAGTTCCTTGTGCTGATCTTTATCATTTGCTTTACAACGAAAGATGTTATTGAATTAAATCAATAATAAAAGTGAATATGGAACCAGTGAGGCCAGCGTGAATCAGTGCGTTGAGACCCCCCACCCCACCCCTCTCCCCGCCCCCAGACCCCCGCGTTCTGCCTGTCTTGACTGCAGCTTTTAGGCGGTATTTAGCAGCCATCAAGGCGAATGTTGGGACGTTCCCCAATATTCGCCTCATAAACTACATATTTCACAAACAAAAAATACACTTATCATATACAGTACATAGTTATATTTCACTTCCTTCATTAGTAGGTATAAAATGCTTGGCGTCAGATTTGGCCATTCCAATGATCAATAAAATGCATCAAATACAGCCGACTCCTAATGTGGGGGAAAGGAGGTAAAAAATAAGAATTAAAAGTTAATGTCACTATCTTTGCCTGACCTGTGTTAAGTTCTCATAAAGTTAATTTTTGAAACCCATAGTCGCTTCAGTCGTCATATCGGTAGCAGGATTTTAAATACCACTGATTTCGTGTGCTTTAAGTCCATATAAGAAAGAACAATATTTGCATTTGAAAGCAATCTATTCATACTTGTACCGTTGGCTTGCTAAGCCGAACACAGTCACGGATTTTCTTTCGGGGTTTACTCCCTTACCCTCTGAAGATACCTCTTCGCCACAAGGCAGTGGTGTTTCCTTCAAATTTACCCCCGGAAAGTATGGGTGGCCCCTTCCGCCATTTTCGCCAGTCTGAAGGACTTCCTCTCTGCCGAAAACTGCCGTTGAGGACAGCGCCCGTAACCCTGGGTATGGGTTCCACACTATACCCTGTGGGACTGGGTCCTTAACTGGAGTTAGCCACTTTGTCACCCTGTCCTACTGGAGCTAGGATGTCCACCCCCGTAGCGTGGATGCGCCAGACAAGAATTACTCAAGTGGATTATAGGGAAGGTGACCCTATTTTTTTTTTAAAGTATTAGAAGTCTCGTATGGCGTAAGGATGTCCCGCAAAAGAGCAAAGAGGCAATCTATAAAACATACTTTTTGCCAATTTTAACATATGGGTCGGAAACATGGGTGATGAAGGAGAGAGACAAGGGAGAGTACAATCTGTGGAAATTAAATTTCAGAGGAGTAGACTAGGAGTAACAAGAAGAGGCAGAATAAGGAATGAGAGAATCAGGGAGTTGATAAAGGAAGAACCACTACAACAGAAAATTGAAAAATTTAGGTTACAGTGGTATGGGCCTGTAAAGAGGATGGGAGAGGAGAAGTTACCAAGGAAGATGCTGGACATGGAGCTGAAAGGGAGGAGGCTTAGAGGAAGACCGAGGGACATATGGATTAAAGTCATTAAGAAATGTGTGGATGAAGTCGAGGAAATTGGGTGACTGTGGAAGAAGAGAGATGGTGGTTGGATAGGAAGCGATGATGAGGCTTTTGTTCCCAGCAGACACGGCCAGATGATGATGATAAGAAAGAACAGTAGAAACTGAATCACTGCACAGAATTTAATAAAAAAATATGTAGAGCCTTGCAGCACAGAGCTTACAGCGATCAAATTACTTGTTACTAAACCCTCACGAAAATTGCCTGATTTTTACGACATTGAGCTGATGTGAGCGCAAGGATCTGAATTTTTATTCGTAAAAGTGGATACCATAAAAAATCTATAAATGGTGAATCTGGAATAGAATTTAGAACGTCGAGCATGGAAAGTGCCGCTGCTTCCGTTCGTTGCTTATATCCAAACGGCCAAGACCGAAGACATAACCAGGGAGAAAAAATTGAGCTAGCGCTGCCTTGCGGACGTGGAGCCCATAACGTCCTGCTTATCTTCCACACACTGCTGCTGCTGCTACGAAATGTGGCCCGAGTCCACTCTAGTGAACGACGTTGGCTTTTTTCGTTCCTCAGTCCAACGTCACTACAACACAGATATCTCGCCTGTATGGATGTAATTAAATTATTTTTGACCTCACAAGATATAAGGCTGGATCCTACTTTCCAGTGTTTCCATCTCGTAAACCACGAGTAAAAGCGGTACATCGATGCACACCTTTTGACCAAGTTCTTACAAGGAGGCAACGTTTTCTAAAAGTAATTTAAAAAAATCCAGACATTATTTAATTAGAGCGTTACAAATTATTTTAAGAATGTCTTCAAATATTCGGAAAAAATTATTCCTATAAATTTAGATTACAACACATATATTACTTTTATATATATATATATATATATATATATATATATATATATATTTGTATTTTTCTTAGCGGACCACGAGACACCTCTACCTGTGCACAGGCATCCGGCGTGTAATTACTAGAGTGGGAGGACATGTGTCCTACCTGTGACAGAGCTGGATTTGACAGATCCCGAGTATTTACTCTACTTTTGTGTTGCCATCTGTCTGCGAAACGAGTAACTATGTTCTTTGTGATAATTGTATTTTTGTTTGTATAGTGTGTAGTTTATGAGGCGGTGATTGTGGGCTGTTCTAACATCTGCCTTGATGCTTGCGCAAACCGCCTATAATCCGTAATCATGCCGGCCTCGGTAGCGTAGGGGCTAGAGTGTTAAGATCCACGTACCGAAGGTCACCGGTTCGAGTCCAGCCGAGGGCATGGGTGTTTAGTATATGTGTTGTCTGTATGTCGTGTCCATCGTGTTGTGTCTAGAGCCACTTGGAAAATAATACACTGTGATGCTATGAAGAAACAGAAGTACACTGGATGATTCGAAATACATGGCCTGGAAACCAAAAGCCATAAAAAAAATCCGTATTCCTGACGGCCGGTACGCGGGAACATGGACTCCATCATGGTCACGTTGTATCTCCCCGACCCAGTGTGGTAGTGCCTTAAAACACGTTGCCATGTTGGTGAATCATTATTTTTTTTGTTTTATTTTTTGCTTTTTCCTTCACACCTCGTCGACGTAGAGATCTTTATAGATTCCTTTTGAAGGAACCACACCGGCACTGAGAGGGAGTGATTTTGGGGAAACAAAAGAAAATCGAAATCTGGATGGTCAGACGAAGATCCCGAATGCGGGGCCATAGCGCCACCGTTCACCCCCCACGCTCGGTACGTACATGTATGTTAAAAATGAGTGACAATTATTAAGAATTATTTCGCAATGGATTTACTATGCAGTGTTAAGTATCAAGATCCAGAAATAACGTCAGTTGAATATTTTCTGATTGTGGGAAATGCGACAATCACCAGAAAATTGTGCCCTTAGCTTAGATTTTAAATTTAAATTTATGCTAAAACTTTTTACTACCTCTTTTTCTTATCTATTTAATTAATGAAATATCTATAATACTCTAAGAATTAATTTGGATACTTCGTAATATTACTGTTCTGTAATAAATAGCTTCAACTAATTTTGTAGCTCCAATAATTAATCTAAACTTTTACGAGATTCCCTAACATAGCAGAACACTAGCCCAATATTTTGGGTTCTGAAAGAGCGGTTTGTGATACGAGTGATAAAAGGATTATTTGATTAGTCAAAAAGAAATAAGTTTTTCTCTACGACACACAAAATTATTAGTTCTGTATGGCCTTATGGAATTGATGCAGTAGATCAATTTAAATTATTTCTAGTCCAGGTTCTTGAAAAATATAGTAAATTGTAGAACTATATTTGAAATTAACGTTAAAACAAGAATGTGATCAAACTGTTCCGACAGAGGGCGTACGGAAAGTATAAAATCAAGGTGTCTTCTCGTGTCGAAGCCGAAGGTATTCTATGAACCAAGCAAACTTTTTGAACGACAATTTTTATACCCACCTTATTCTTTCGCTAATATTAAAAAATTGTCATTAATCATGTTTTACTACCTAGTTCATAATCCTTTTCTTTATTACTTTAAAAAAATAATGAGCTTCCATTCTTTTCCCATTATCGTTTGATGGCGGTTGTTCAGCTGTCTGGATGTGAATTAGTACTGGTGGTATCTGAAATTCAGTTAGATGTATTCCTGCTAAAAATAAAAGATTTAGCAGATAACGTTTACTCTTCTTTTAGTGTGAATGTTGCTCGATTAGCCTATAGTAACTATGACCAAATAGGATTCCATCCTATTTAATTGATAGAGATCCGTTCTGATTTGAACTGAAGCTTTAAATATGGCATGGAACGCATGAATCATACTATTTCTGCAATCGTATGTTGGCTTTACACCTAACTTATTTTTTTATGTGAACTAGATTTTCATAAGGTGCAGCAGACGAGACTGAAAAATTCGAAGCTGCAAGCAGACGAATCCGTAACTATACCAATAGCTGAAAAAAGAGAAAATGTTCAAGTTTTAGAAATTCATGATTTATTGCCATTACTCTTACAAAATAATTCTGCATAAAACGTTGAAACCAAAAATTAAGTATAATGGACGTTAGTTACATGTTCAGGTCACATCTTTTATATATATATATATATATATAAAATTAATTACATTTGTTAATCTTGGGTTTCTTACTATTCATGTGCTGAGTTCAAGTTTTTACCTTTGTTTTGTGATACCACACTTACTTCGGTAACTGTGTTCGGTTTTGAACAGGGTCGTTTTCCGCATGCTTTATTTAGCATCGGGCTCCGGTGACTACAACGCAGATAATGGTGAACTGCGGTGCGGACTATTAATGTGCAGCCAGTCATAAGATAAAACGGTCGCTTGTTCCGGCAGCTGCTCGCACAATAAACGGCATCGGATGACAAGTCGTTACGTCCCAGCAGTTCTATCGACAATTCGTTGTTTAATTGCATCGTCCGGGTCAGCTGCTCTGTGCGTTAATTCGGGAAGGGGTATGCGTTGGTGTTTTTTGTCGAGTAATCATATATTACGGTGCAAACGATGTTTCCATGTCCACAATTTTAAACTGTATTTCGAGCAGATGGATGCCAGTGTTAATGTAAATTTCAGTCAGTCCTATTACTCATCCGACAGCGTGGAAGTGAATTGTATTTACGATTGTCATAGTAATAGGCTTGATCACCTGTAAAATACGTGCAATGAGATGTCACTATTCGTTTGTCGATTAAATACAAGAGTGCTATATTCTCGCAGAATCCACATAATTACACATTTAATGTTTGTCCACATTTGTGCTGCAAACTTCCAGGAAGACAACTGTACCTGATACAACGTTCTCAACCCACAATAAAATTACCTCGTACAAACGAAAACAACCGCCGGAAATGGTATTCAACGCGTTTAATAAAATTAATGTTTTTAATTTTAGATTAGTTGTGTTAAAGTTCTAACTCTGAAGTAATAATAGTAATAGGAACAAATTGGCCATGCTTTAGTGAGGTAATTTATCTCATGATCGAGGAGAGTAAAATATTGCCGGAGAAAAGAAGTGATCAAATAGGTACACATGTATTTTCTTTATTATCTATAAATATTTTTTACAAATAAGTAAAAAATTAATCTTACTTCTCTAAAGGCAGTTAGCTATCACATCTTGCAACATCACTGCGAAGGCAGGTAAAATGTAATATGTTTGTTTACGACATGCTCAACAAAATTATATATCCAAATGCATGAAACTGTAACACAAATTGGACTTAAAATTGCTGAAATTTAGCATTACGACATTCAACTGTGAACAAGGAATGGAAATTAAATCCACTATGGCATTATGAAGAAACTAAAATGTCATTAGACAGGAGTGATTTCATGAAACAACTAAAAATCCGAACTCTTGCTGATCCAACCAGAAATCGAACCAGGGTCTTCCAGAGCACTGTGTTTGTTATTTACCAGGCTCGATTCAAATGAACCTTATAATTATGCATGACTGAATTCTTCTGATCAAGTATATGAGTAAACCACCAAGTTCTGTTACCAAATATGTTCTCAGTTCCTCAAGGAACATTGACACCTGAAGGCTGCTTTAAAGCAGTGGCAGTGAACTAGTAATAGCAAAGCAGAAACAATAGACAGTAGCGCTTGCAAGGAAGAGATAAGGTATGCCATACTTCTTTTTTACGGAATGCCCTTCCACCTTTGCAACTAATTACTCAGCTCAAATTATTTCATTTGTACTGACAATTCCATCAGGCTTTGATCATGAGAAACGATGGGAGCGCAACAGGAACACAATCCTTATTTAAAACAAACCGTGCCTAAGAACGGACTCAAACCAACTATACACAGTATATGAAGGCAGAGAGCTCGCATATAGCGTGGTGGGTGAGCGGTAATGCTTTTACCTCGCATTCGAGAGGACGTTGGTTCGAATTCCCTACCCGGCACCGAGATTTCGGTTTTCCGTGGTTTCCCAAATCACACCAGACGAATGCCGTGCATTCCTTCCCGTTCCTAGTCCCCACTCCTTAGCCGCCTTTAATTTACGTCGACGAGGCATAAAGCCATAAGCAAAAAAAAAAAAGAAGAAGAAAAACTCGCCAATTCGTTACCGGAATCGCCATGACGGGATCTGAAATGCGTCCAGTCAGTTACTGTTGTGTAAGCCTCAGAGAAGTCTCGCCAATCAGAAACGAACAGTGATATTTTTGCATTGCGGCGTGAAGGTTGCGGAGGTATGTACTGCCGGATACATTTCAACAACTTGAAAAAGTTCAAATGCTTTATAGTATTACAGACAACCGATTTTTACGTACTTACAACATATCTTTACTAAAAAGAAGAATAAATATTTGTTCATATTAAACATAAGAAAATTATCTCTCTGAATGACATGCATTTAAATGATGTTAAAATTAGATTTAGGATGAAATATGTGAAACTTTAAAGTTTGAAAACACATAAAGTTTGATAGTTAATGCCTGCGTTGTTAAGTTTTGTTAAAAAAATTGTGACAAAAAAATTAAACTTTTTTAATGCGTTGTAGGTAGTTCATATTATTTTAGATTTCTAATATTGAGCTCAGTTGCATGGGAACATTCATTTATCAATATTGCCCATGCTTCGTACATGCACCAGGAAGTAGGAGGTAGCAAGTATGCGCCATTGTATTCTCAGAACAACCAAAATGATTGTTAAAAAAAATATGTTTCTGGGAGTTTGAAGATTTTTAATAGAATCTATTAAATTCCGCACGTTTTCCATGACGACGTCATAATATTACACAGATTAAATACAGGAGCTTGAAAGTGGTTTAAACACGGCCACGTGTAGATGGTAAGTAGCAATCATTAAACCCCAGTGCATTAGCGAAGGAAATTAGAAACTTACAAAAATAATTACATAAAATTTCTTTTCTATCATCAGTTACCACTAAGGTTAGTAAGTTTCAATGATCGAAGTTCTTACCAGGTATCAAAAGAGCTCTTTCATTAGCTCACTGAATTCTAGAACATACGGAGATACGATTGTTGATTAGTGTCATTTAAGCTAAAAACATGATGAGCATAATATGGTGCACAAAATCAGTAAAAAACTTCAGACGAATTTACTTTTCCTTATATTTTTTTAAAATTATTTGAATTATTTGCAAATCAGCGTTTAGATAGGAGATAATCTTTATGAACTATGAATGTGAATGATAAATGCGCTAAGAAAAGTATACGGAAGCTGTAACTGATTACTAATTTAGTGGACATGTACAACAAATGGAAAAATATCGCACGGATACGAAATTTATAATAATAATGATACGAATATTTGCGGACAAAGCTTACTTCCGAAAAAAAAACTCGTGTGGTGAACTACCGGACGGGAATAACTTTTGTACATAAGACTGCATATTCTGATTTTCAAGTTTTTGCTACCGCATTTGTACGTTAGAACCAACGCGTTTTAAGTCTGAACACCATGGAAAAACATATTTCATGATACTTATTCCAATTTACGCTGAGCCGATATCAAAAACTATATTTTTTAATATTATATGATACCAGAAATAACATACGTATGTAAACAGGTTTAAGAGTTTGACGAAGTAGGAATTTGTACCAAATGGACAGTTGATTAACGTTGCACTCAACAAAGCACAAGAATGAAACTGGTTTCCGCGGAAGAAGGTCATTACTTATACATCGTTTGTGCAAGCAATTGGAGTGAAGTTAAGAGAAGAGGGAACGGAGTTATACTTCTGGCCACCTTCCATAAAGTCTGATGTAACATTAACAGAATGAACAGATGAACTCCTACTAACTTTTCAGATAAAGTAACCGAAGAAACTAACTTCCCATTCCCATACCCATAGCCGCTTTTCATTGTGGTCAGCAGCAATTATTAAGGCCTTTTGATATTACACATCGAAACTAACGCTTTCTTCGGTCCGGTGCTAATTTTAAGATGTTCATAATAAGTAACTACATAAGAGGTGTACGTTATCTATAGTATTTTTCGTGGTATTGATTCGTTCATTCAATGCTCAAAGAAACAAAGTTTTTTTATGTAACACTAAGAGAGTACATAATATTAAATTACAATTCAAGGAAAAAAAAACATGGTTTCTACGGTCTAGAAAAGCAGAATATGTAAAATATACTATGATTTATGAGTTTGTATTATACTATCTTGTAATAAGGGTTGGGGGGAGGAGGTTTCGGGATTCATACGTCGATCAATAGTAATTTTTCTAACTAAAATTTTGTCGCAATATTCATCCATCAGGAACACAAGAAAGGATGAAATAAATAAATACAGAACCCATGTGCCAGGAGAGGACATTAATTTATTTATATAACAATTAATGACTATGATCTAGAGAGACATATCTGAGTATCTATTTTCAACCAGAGATGAGCTTCTTAGAAACCGAAACAGAGAAAAAAACTTTATGCGTACATCACAAAACCCTTAAAATTACGTCACTTTTCACAGAAATATATTGAAAAGTTTCGAGTTTAACAATGTATGCACCTACATTATACAACCCAATCTTTTACCTGTCAGTCTGTTAAATTACAGTGTATTACATCTATCAGTACTTTACACTTTTAAGATCTTCTCTCATTTCTAATTATATCTGATCTGTAGGAAAAACAATAAAGAGATTGCATTTAGTTAATGCATTAGTCAATTTTGCTGGATTCCGATATATGTGAATCTCTACATTTGAATTATTCTAATATCTTTGTCGAGGCATTTAACAATTTTTGTTGTTGCATTTAACAAAAAGAAAAATGATGTAGCAATCAAATCTATTGTTGTTCTACTTCTTCCAAAGACATTTATTACTTCATGACTGTAGAGCGCTCCCAATGATACCGAAAACATTGACTTAGATTGTTTGCAGATGACATAATGCTGTATAAAAGAATCAAAACGATAGAGGATTGTAAACAGTTGCAGGGTGATCTGGACAGGATATCTAATTGGGTTGGTAAACATGGAATGAAGATAAATGCAAAAAAGAGTCAGCTTATTAGATACACAAATAAAAAACAAAAGGTTAATTATGAATATAAGGTGGGGAAAGAATTGCTTGCTGAAGACTTGAAATGCAAATATCTTGGAATTACTTTTGATAACAAACTTCACTGGGCAGGACACATAGGACAGGTGGTAGGAAAAGGTTTCAAAGTTCTGCACTTGTTGGAGAGAGTTATGAGGGGATGTACGAGAGAAGTCAAGGAATTGGGTTACAAAACTTTGGTCAGACCATTGCTCGAATATGGTAGTGTAGTATGGGACCCTCATTTTACGTATCAAATACAGGAGTTGGAGAGGGTGCAAAGAAGGGCTGCTAGATTTGTTTCTGGAAATTATCGCAGAATGCAATCAGTGACAGATATGATAAAGGAGCTGGAATGGGATTCATTGCAAGACAGGAGGAGGATGAGGAGGGTCATGGGAGTGTATAGGGCATATACTGGTGATGAGGCATGGAAAGATATTGCAATAGGTATGAAAAGTAGTGCATGGAAGGGAAAAGATGACCATGACCACAAGCTGGCACTCGATTTCAGGCACAAGGGTGTGGGAAGATTCTCTTTTTTAGGTAAGGGTGTCAGGGATTGGAATGAGTTACCAAGAGAAATGATGAATAATTTACCGAAAACTTTGAAGGAATTTAAAGATAAAATTTGTAGAGGGCAAATGTAGGTGGGTGCAGGATAGGGGGAAGATGGGTGTGTAGGGAAATTGCCACCGGAGCCTGTGCTCCATTGCAATTAAATTAAATTTAAAAAAAAAATTAAAATTAAAAAAAAACAGGGAGCGAAACAGTTTACATAATCATAAAACTCAACTCAATCTGTTACCAGAAGGCGTTCTAAGGCAATGTGAAGTACGGGAGGTTCCTTTCCTCAGGGTCTTATAATCAGCTGGAATTGGTACCACGCAGCTACTTCAATGTACTTCACATACAAAAGGTAAAGGGCAGGAAATATTCCAGGTAGAGTTCGATCAGTACATGGGCCTTTACTTCTGAACGGAGGTGCTCTGGCTTTGCATTGCTGCGCCGCACTACGTATTCTTAGTGGTACAGTCGAAGACAGAATTAGCGAGTCCCCACGGCATTCGATTATGCTTCGCTCTAGACCCAAATACTTCACGGGACAGTATAACTGGTAGGTACTGCAGTAAATTCAAGATATAATATACCACCAATTTCTAGTACTTTATCCTAGACTAAAACAAAAAAGAAGAAAGAAACAATGTTCACGTTTGCAAGAGTCTCGCAAACGCAAGGAGCCAAAGAACAGTGGAAATAATTACGAAGAACTCATTTTTTTAAATGTAATAATAACTTAAATAACGAAACAGATCGATTATCGAGGAATATGGCAGCTTTTCTCATAACGTTAATTGACGTCGCAGCGTTATTTTTTTTCCAATAAATAAACAGTGGACACTTAAGTAAAAAATGCACTGAAACTATTCTCTAAAATACAAACAGAAAAAAATTGTAGAACCGATCAAAGAGTTTAAAGAAACTAGGTCACACTGACCAGAAATGCAGCGTTATAGAGTATTGTGTGACAAATAAACACAAAGATTATGCATAATTTGCAAATGGATTAAACGTAAGTACGCAAATAGAAATGAAATATAAACTAATTATATCTAACTACTTCAGTGGTTCAGAAAAAAGGCGTTTGAAATAGAAATTTCGTAACTGCTCAATTTCCCGACTGGACTACTTCTATGATGCAAAACTTTACACAATAATAACGGCAGATTACTTATTTATTTTTGATGTTTTAATGTATATTTGGTACTAGATAACGTAAATTGCTACTAATAAATCCATAACAGTTGACTATTACTCCTAAAACATGTAACAACTGCGAATAATTTTTAGGCTATCAAATTTAAGTCCTTCAGTTATCGATAACAAATAAAATACCTAATTTCCGTGTAAGTTTATATATATCACTTTACGCTTAGACGACGTCGAGGTCATTGGAAGCGGGATAATACCGAGAGAAAGTAACGGGGAGGAATTCGAAGAAACCATCCCGGAGTCATCACGGGAGACCATGAAATAATTGAATCTGGATGGTCGCCCGGGGAGTCAGATAAAATGCCTAGGCAGATTTAAAATCTTTCAGGCTTAAAGGTTAAAAAGGAAATTTGTAATTTTAAATTATTTATGTTCCTTAAGATAACTTCCGTTATAGGTAATACATTTACTCCAGTGAGCACAGCACTTCTGAAGTGTTTTTTCGTAAGATCTGCAAGACAGCACTCCACAGCTTGAATCGCTCTCTGATTTCATGAAGAAGCGCTGACCCTCGGAGAAAAGTTTGTGTAGATGAAAAGCAGTAGGAGGAACGCAAAGTATTGGGGAAAGCTCTGATGTTCCGATGGTCCGTAATCATAATTTTCAAGGATAATATTGTCTTAACAAAAAGTGTTTTTTTGTGTAAACTATTTTTTCGTCTAATATTGGAATAGTAATTTCCAACGATCTTTTTAAATTGTCTAAGGTAGTAAATAAAAGCGCTTTACTGTAGTAAATGATAAATGCCTTAACCTTTACTACTAATCGGTTCCAACGCCGGCCAGGTAATCGAATTCCAACCACTGTTTCGATTCTGGCGTGTAATGTTATATACAAATATTATTCGGAGCTATAAATTGACTCACAAAATTAGTTTTATTCTGTTAAAATCTCCCTGAAATTGTTGAGTAACTTTAATATGCGTGCGTTTTAATCTGCTAGCAGGAAGCGCTAAACCAATAGGCCTACTGAAAAAAATTTACGTTTAATTCTTCGTTCCGAATATATCTGACACATTCTTCTGGAGTGCCTGCAACCTCAAAAATTTGAATCATGTTATTCGTTGGTCGAATTCGCTGTGCTGTCACGTTATGGACTTCCCACGGCTGGGTTCTCTTTTAAGACTGGTAGGCTCACATATCTTTGTATTAATGGGGAAGGAATTTATTTTTGAATCAAACCTTTGACAGCCTTATAAGGCTACTAAATTTAGTTTTTTCATTTTAATTATTATATTCAAGAAAAAATACTTTATACAATTCCACTAAATAATTCAGTTTTTTTTTCATTTTAAGTACTGTATTACATTCAACATACAAGCTCTATACATCACCATTAAATAAACTAATGACATGATAAGTTAAATATTTGTATTTTTACATTTATACTAATGATAGACCTTTCGGTTTTTTTTTTTAATAAAATATATTTCTATCTTTTATCGTTTCCGATTTTCCTGCTATTGATGTATCATTTTCCTTAATTTTATTTTCTGATTATTTATTTTTAATTTTTTAGTTTGTTTACTGTTTATTTAAGGCTTCACGCCCATCAAAGTCGAGGACATAAGATGGAAGGAACGGGAAGGAAATAGGCAATGCCATTTTTAAGGAAACGCCACGATATTCGTCTGGAATGATTTTGGAAAACTATGGTAAACCTAAATCTCGATGCCCGGAATCATATTCGAATCCACGCCTTCCCGAATGCGAGGTCAGAGCATTACCAACTACACTAGGATTTCTAATTGATAACAATGAGAAATAATTTTATGTGTCCTTGCAGAACTTGTATGTTGATTAGTCTTTTTTGTGGACATGTTATTGCTGATAAAAATGTGTTTTATTTATTGAAAGCTTATATGATTCTTGATTACCGTTAGACCACTGTACTTTTATGTTTGTGTAATTTTCAACAACCAGCTTAAAAAAAATTCCCTGCTCCTTTTAACACTCCAAAGTCATCTTGAGATGTCGCTGTTAGTAGTTCACACACTGTAACTCTGGGGTGAAAAGTATGCCATACTGGAATGGCGGTCATACCGTGAATACAGATATAACGGTAGTTCACTCACAGTTAACGCGGTACTAGCTCTAGTATTTTACTGCAATGAAGTTTTCGCTGCTTCCTTTAGGGTGTGTAATGAAAGAAAATTTATGGATAAAAGCTTTTTCAATCTCTATCAAAACAATTTATGGAGAATGAATGTAGAATGCTGCTCTTATACATGTGAATACTGTTTTTTTTTTTTTTTTTTTTTTTTTTTTGTAACTGCTTTACGTCTCTTTTTAACATCGAGGTCTTTAGAGACGGGAAAGGATGGGGGGCAAGGATGATGGCAAGGAATGGGAAGGAATTCGACCATGGCCTTTTTGAAGGAAGCATCCCGGCATTTGCCTGGAGTGATTTGGGGAAACCATGGAAAACCCAAATCTGGATGCCCGGACTGGGATTCGAACCGCCGTCCTCCCGAATGCGAGGCGAGAACGCTAACCGTTACACCGCTCCGTTCGGTGTGAACACTGTTAACGTCATCTTTAAAAATTACATTAGCAATCACCACAAATAATGTAAAATCATCCAGAGATGAAGACTCCCTTTCTAGATAAATTATTATTCAAGTTTCAAACGACCTTTTACTTACTATCAACATACAATGTATACACTGCATCGCATACGGAATAGAATTTGCCTGGTAGTCCATTATTTTTCTGTTTAAAATAGTTTTCTCGTGTCAAAACTTCCCTTTTTTTTTGTAACAGTTTAACGTCCCTTTGTAACAACGTGGTCTTTAGAGACGGGAAAGGATGGGGGCAAGGAATGGGAAGGAATTCGGCCATGGCCTTTTGAAGGAAGCATCCCGGCATTCACCTGGAGTGATTTGGGGAAACCATGGAAAACACAAATCTGGATGCCCGGACTGGGATTCGAACCGCCGTCCTCCCGAATGCGAGGCGAGAACGCTAACCGTTACACCGCCCCGTTCGGTGTGAACACTGTTAACGTCATCTTTAAAAATTACATTAGCAATCACCACAAATAATGTAAAATCATCCAGAGATGAAGACTCCCTTTCTAGATAAATTATTATTCAAGTTTCAAACGACCTTTTACTTACTATCAACATACAATGTATACACTGCATCGCATACGGAATAGAATTTGCCTGGTAGTCCATTATTTTTCTGTTTAAAATAGTTTTCTCGTGTCAAAACTTCCCTTTTTTTTTTGTAACAGTTTAACGTCCCTTTGTAACAACGTGGTCTTTAGAGACGGGAAAGGATGGGGGCAAGGAATGGGAAGGAATTCGGCCATGGCCTTTTGAAGGAAGCATCCCGGCATTCACCTGGAGTGATTTGGGGAAACCATGGAAAACCCAAATCTGGATGCCCGGACTGGGATTCGAACCGCAGTCCTCCCGAATGCGAGGCCAGAACGCTATCCGTTACACCACCACGCTCGGTGATACTTCCCTTATATTCGTGTAAACTCTTAGGTAGTGACTGAATTCTCCATACCACGCCTTAAGCGTAGACAGTGCTTTTTCGCTGTTCAACATCATTTAAATGCTGTGGCTTAGTAAACGACTATCACAGTTAAGTGACTTCGCTTTATTCAGGGGTTGCATTACTGATCATTACAAGCATATACGGTTAATAGATACACCATGTCGACATTTAAATGATCATTACCACCATCTGGGCTAATAGATACAGCATGTACACAGTTAAGTGATCCCGTTGGGAGAAATAATACCCGTAACTCTTGGTTCAAGAGAGTCAATCGGTCATCTGCAGGAGGTGCACCGACGATACTACTAATAAACCTCGCGATAATGCAGCAGGAAACGGTAAGTAGATTCTTGCCTCCGGGAAAGTATAAGTTAACGAACAGTCATACAGCACGCCTGGAACGAATTCCGCTTTAACATGTTATATCTTCAATCGAAATTCGATCGCAAAAGCTCCAGGAAGTTCCATTCAGCTCCCAGTTCATCGACTGTTCAACTACGAGAAGACAAAATCAAATCATCTTTTAAAACGAGAAAATCACTCCTAACTGTTATCTGTCTTCAAGCTTTTTATCCCTACGCCCTCCTAGGTATCGCATAGATTTCCACTGTTGATTTTCTTAATATGAAAGGGAACTCTATTTTACCACTTTTCTGTCTAATCTCTAGAACTATTAATAGCCGAATTCGTTTTAAAAATATAGATTAAATGCTAAACTTTTTTATTGTTAATAGATTATTAGAATATCGGCTAACGACACTAAATAAATAAATAAATAAATCCCGTTTCTCTTGGGTAATTTCTCGTAAAGGAAAACAAATCGATACTCCAGTTGTATTATCTAACACGACATTGGTGTATGAATCCAAGATCATACTAACAATCACCCCAAAATCCTGGACGTACTATATAAGCTGCGGCTCAAATTTCATATACAAATTTAAATATGTTGACAACTGATATGATACCACTCAAGAACATCAGCGCATAACCACAACATTTTTCTTTGAGGAAGTGGCCAAGTTTTTAACTCCTTTCACATTCTCTGTTTATTAAAAAATCTTGGATTTTAGATGACCCCAGGGACACAAGATAATTATTTCTGTGTCCAAACATAATGTTAATATCACCAAGCAAGACAGATAATTTCCCCTCAGTATAGGACACCGATTTTTTGTTGGTGTACTGATATTAAACAAATGGCAAGAAAATTTTACCAAAAAACTGAGGAGAGTGACAACCACCTTATTCGCTCTCTAGCTCAGCACAACATAAACGAGGATCCACATAGAAGTCCTGCTTTAGGGCGCGTCAACATCGAGGTTATTAGCGCCCACATAGAAGACCACTCCAACTGCTGACAGAAGAAAACAAGTGAGCAAACTGCAAATATCCACAGTGCGAGAGAAAAGAACTTACACTGTTAAATTAAATTAAATGTATACAAAAAAATCAATAAATACATTTAAAAAATAAATAAATAATGAAAATATAAAAAACCAAGAACAAAAACAAAAATAATAAAAAATTCAACTAAAATAAAAATGAATAAAAAAAGGGTTCGACAGAAACGAAAAATATAAAAAGTAAAATAAACACTTATACGGAGACAGCAAAAAAAGAAAGCATTACCAAGATGGCAAGTACTTCTGACAAGAACCATTGACCTAAGGGTTAAGGAAGAAAGATAGAGCCTCGACGCCTGATATAATATTTGGAATTCCCGTTCTTAATAACTACCTACACCTGGAGTTTTAAAGTCTTTTCTTAGTCAATAATTAAGTTTTCAACACCATTTGAGTGATTTTATATTTAATTAATAATAATCTTAAAAGTCCAATTTTCCCTATTTAAACATGGTCCATAATAGTTAAATTAATGTAATGGTTCGTCAGCAGCATTCTTTATATGTTTCATATTCTTTTGTCGGTCTTATGTTTATTACTGGCAATCAGAGTGCAACGATTAAATGCACATTATTTCCTTTATTAAATTGAACATTCTCTGTTCAGTTTACAGTATGTTTTATAATTAATTCGGTACTTGTAATAAGCATCACATTGAGACCTTGTAACTGACGTAAGTCCAGCGCATTGTCGAGAATATAGTATTAGTTTTCAGTAGATTCCGTCGTAGGACTAATACGTTTGAACATATTACTCCCGCACGATCTTCTGATTCCGTTGTTTCTAGTTATTTCTACTCTGTATGAGAACTTAGCAGCGGAAACAAATCAACTGAGTCTACGCCAAGTCTAACGAACACTTTTGTTTGTAGCATACTTAACGCCGTAATTCGATTCCTGCTCTTCCCAAACTTGGAATCTTCGTATTGACGGTGTATAGTCGTTATTTTAGGGATTAGTGAAAACCTTGAGGAATGTAATGTTGTTATAGGACATTTTTTCCCAGTTGCTTATTTAATTAGTCGTTGATGCAACTGTTTTAATTTTATTTGATTGTCGAACGCACTAAAGTACAGTATCAGTTCCATATTCGCCGAACACCTCACAGAAAATGATAATTCACCAACATACATAAACGTAGATATGCAAATTCTCACAATCAACAACAACAGACACAATACCCACACAACATAAACCATATTCATAAAACAAAAAATAGTGGTAAACAGCTACTGAATGACCAGGTAAACCTTATAAACCAAACGTTATTCAACCTAATAAACACAAAGTTGACTTACATGAATTTAAAGCAAAAATCTGATAAACCCACACATAAATCTCTAACAGAGTAAGAGAAACATCACTCACTCACACACTTTTAAGACGGGTGCTGTAACACGAGACCTGACATAAAGAAACAAGATGGCCACAGCAGACGACTGTGTAGCGAGAAAGGTTTATAGTAGGCTTGTTGCGGATGTCATCTTTATGGATGCGAATGCGGATGTTCAGTGCTTGACATCCGCAAGATGCGAATTTTTTGCGGAAGCGGATGTGGAAAAATAAGTTTATTATTATTTAGATTTTAATATTTTATCAAAAATAAATTTAAAATCAATCTTTTTTCATAAGACAAATCTATTTCCATATACTATTTCCAAAATACTGGCATACTGACTTATTTTTGCCTCATCTTTAAGCAACAAAAAATGTGGGATGACTCCACAAGTGAATTAAATTATTTACATAACTACGCACTCGTCTAAAAACCATTCTTTGTCATATGAACTTTGCGGCGTTCGCGGCTAGTCTAATTCAAGCGTCAAGCACAAGGCCACGCCTCCGCCCATTTCCGCACTCACTTTTCTTTTTGTCTTTTAGCTATACGCATCGTCGACGTCGAGGTCATTAGAGACGTGAAAATATCGGGGCTAGGTACATGAAGGAATTCGGGCATGGTCTTAAAGGGAACATTCGCCTGGAGTGATTTGGGGAAGCCACGGAAAACCCAAATCTGGATTCCAAGACGGGGATTCGAACCGGCGTCCTCCCGAATGCGAGGCCAGGCCTTTACCGCCTACCCACCACGCTCTCTGTGCTCGCCACCCACCTTCCCGGCGCTGTAGTGAGGCAGTCGCAGTACAACTTGTAGGTCCTACGAGATCCGATTTTCGATTTAAAAATAAAAAAATAAATAAAAACTCTTGGTGGTCCGTGAAAGCGGTTATAGGAATACATGTAGGAGATGTTGGATGTTGTTGGGCTCCCAGGCAACCAAAAAGGGTCCTTGCTGTCCAACAAGCTATAGATATTGAGGAAGCTATTGGAGGAAAGAAGCTATAAATTTTGGAGGTAGCTATTGGAGGAAATATCCTACGAGTGTGCGATAAGAACACATGGTGTGCCGCGGGAAAGTACGAGTGGAATGGATTGTTTTGAACAGTAGCGTGAATGGGTAAGCGCGTCCTACGGTAATTCTACAAGGGCGTCCTATACGTTGGACCGTGAATAAGCCGCTTTAAGGTCGGGCCATTCTAGACCACACTGAAACCGCACCGTCACCGCACCGACACTCGGACGAGTGACGGCTCGCCTCCCTCGCATCGACACTGGTCGCTAGCTAGTTCGTGTGACGGACGGGTTCCTACTCTGTCTTCAGTCTCCTTTAACGTATATACTTCGTTGTTTCACGGAGTTAATGTTAAAAAATTACCTTAAAAGTGATTGGGAATCGCAGCTAGGGTTACCACCCGTACTTTATTAAAGAATTCTGTATTTTGCGTAGGCGTACTTAATAATCTATAAAAGTAATAAAGTTCGTTAAAATACATTTTTTTCTTCTTCTGCTATCACCTCACTGTTTGATCTCTTAAGCACGAAAATAGTATCCCAACGCAGTTTTGACGAATGATATATGATTGAATACATATTTTTCAGTACTTCTAAATTCAGTTACTTCCGGCGTGTGATTCGGGTATGGAAGGTTCCCGGTTCAAAATCCGGGTCTCGGATGCAATTTTTACAGGCCTTAAAATCGACCTTCACGTCTGGCAATTCTTTGATTTGTTAATGCGAACATACAAGAACTCTACCAACATTTTACGAACATCTGCTGAACCTAAAGTGAGGCTGAAAAGAAGGACACTTTTCTAAAGCAATTAGTAACGCTAAAACAATATTTAGTCGAAAAGGACCAGAAATTTCTGAACTCTTTGTATACGATTCTCCATATCGACCATCCCGACACCGGCGCGCACCGATAAAAATTAAACCAAACTAATGACGGCCGACACACGGTGCGATGTCGTTTGAACTCACTTCAAACGAGGTGAGCGACAATAATAAGAAAAGTGTCGGTCGGTGACAGTGAAGACTCGGTGCGGTCTATTGTATCCCGACCTTTACTTTACATGCAAGTTCAAACTTGTAAATTCGTCACTTAGGTAATGACACCGTTTAGTTCATTATTACTTTTATTACAAGATCGTCAGGAAACAATTTTTTGCTAGCTAAGCGACGATGGGCAGACTCTCGAATAAAAAGAAAAGAATAATATATATTGCAATGTAAACAAAACGCAGATTCGTCGCTGTTGATGCCTCGGGCGTTTTTAACAGAACGTAAGAACGATAATCAAAAATGACACATTCTTCCCTTACAATCTTCCAGGGAAATATTGAGAAGAAATGGTGTGTGATGAGGGCAAGGAAGGACTAATATCGTGGAGGACGATAGTCGTTTACAGTATTACGAAAGGTAAATACTGAATCCTGGCGTTTGCAAGAATGGTGAATTCCGGCCTCACCATCATCTAGGGTGTGCGATGGCAGTGTTATGTATGTGTATTCTAAACTCTTATGTACACTCGTTGTGAAGGCACTTAAGTTTTTCTGTTCAGACAAGAAAAATTTAGAATTTTCAAAAATCAATTGTTGGATATCTATGACAATATGCCACCAGTCGGAAGAAAACATCAAGTTAATTCTATTGTTATTAAGTGACTAACAATCAGTGTGTTTGCTGTTCGAATCAGTTTGATAACTGATAATGAATGTTGAAATCTAAATTTAATTTCTATCATACCACCAATTTCATTTCTGGTCAGTTTTTGTGCACCCTATTTGAAGAACGGTAACAACCACGTTGTTGTATTCTGTAACCTTATCCAAATATAATTCCCTAATTGTGAATATTGTCACAATTCTATAAAATATATATATAATCAACCCTGTTTTAAAAACTTTAGACTTCTGTTGTAAATTTTTAAGCTCTGTGTACTGAATCTGTCATTTCATTGTATCAACTACTGAAAATTAATCTACATCGTCGGGAAGGCAATAGTCACTGCAGGAAGTAATAAACTGTTTTCTTCAACTGCTACCTTTATTACTAAACAGCACCATTTTGCAACTTTTATTAGAATTCGGATTCTCCGTTTATACTACGCGTGCAAAGACGTTATAGCGAAAGTTCTCTGCAGATTCAATAAAAGATAGTTCATAATGTTATTAATTCTGTACTTTTGAAACTACGCCAGAATTTTGTCTACGAAAACTCAAACGTTGGATGATAAATCAAGTCCTATCGAGGGAATACCTGCTCAATCTAAATAGATCATGCAAATCATAGAGAACAATTTCTCTACAGTGTCTTTATTTTATGCAGTATTTTACTTTTAACACCGAAAATCCTTATGAAATAAAACTCATTTAATACTAGGAACTTCATTTATGATATATGTTCATCCCTTCTATTTGTGTGGGAAGTGACAATGTCGTAATCGCTTTTTCGTTAAGAAAAGGCTCTCTCCAGTGATGATCAGCCCCCTCGATAGTATCTCAGCTCCTGTAGCTGATATTCAGTCGGACAACTCTCATACTCACAATTAATCTGCACTGGTTGACGATAGTAATTTTACTTTAACATTGGTTTTTGGTATTCAGGTGTTCAAAATTTAATTTGCTTATTTCATTATGAATATGAAAAATGAAGCAAGGTTGCATAAGCTCTTGCTCATATTCTACACTATAGTGATGCTAATTTTTTAAAAATAATTTTTGGAATGTCGTTTAATTCGTGAAATTTTTAAGTCCTGAATACATTTGTATTAAAAATGCCTGAGTATGTCAGACAAAACTTATAGTAACGTTCTTAATTGTGCTGTTATTTATTAATAAAACAAAGGAAAGACAGGAACAATACATATATACACAAAATCACTAATATACCAAATTGGGGTTAATAAGTTAAAACTACAGTAATATATATAAATAAACTCTTGTCGGACTTCCAGCCTCGTTAAGGTCTTAACGCGGCTGCAAGCCCGATAACAGTTTATATATATACAACGCCGTGAAAAAATTAGATCTTAGTAATATATATGTATTTCATATAGATCACTACTCGTCACTTCATCTTTCTTTTATATAGTATCTGATTCTTGTGCTCAGTGACATAAGAAAGACGGTTTTCTTCTAGTTCACATGATTCTATATTGTGTTTGGTTTCCAGTACGCCTAACAGAAATTTAAATACGAGATATAGAACTCGTTTCATTGTGGATACAGTGAGACGCTTGTTGAACGCCAAACAAAATTCGCCATCTGGATGGGGTTTCAAGTTTTTCATGGATGAGAGTGCAGAAAGAGACCCAGTGAAGCTTCCAATACTTCTATGCCAGGAATAAGATACCCACATCACGTTGTATGAGGCTCTTCACAAGGCTTAGCCGTCCACTGGAACTTGCCTTCGAGGATTGGACCTGCCCTACTCGAAACCCGCAAGGATTGGTCCTGTCTGTCTCTTCGCAAACTGAGTCAACTGAATTTCACAACCGGGAACAGACGCCAACTTACATTGCATACAGTAGTCTCTTAACAGTTCCCACAAGACAACAATCCAATGCGATTTTTAAAAAAAACTGTTTAACGTCTCTTAACAGCGAGGTCTTTAGAGACGGGAAAGGACGGGGGGCAAGGAATGGGAATGAATTCGGCCATGGCCTTTTGAAGGAAGCATCCCGGCATTCACCTGGAGTGATATGGGGAAACCATGGAAAACCCAAATCTGGATGCCCGGAAGGGGATTCGAACCGCCGTCCTCCCGAATGCGAGGCCAGAACGCTAACCATTACACCACCATTCTCGGTAATCCAATGCTCTCTGCGCACTAAACCTGTTCAGAGTTCGAATCACAAATTAGTTCCAAGCTTGATGTTGTGCCAAAAACGCAAAACTAGTTTGCTTGTGAATACAAAATTTCACCTGTCTCAATAAATCTCGCATATTGCCGCTGTTTGTTGTCCTTGTCCGTCTAGTTGTAAATTCAAGTAAATTTTAAAATTCAATATTATTTGGATTCAATACGCCTTAACACCATTCTACTTCAAATGTGACATATTAGCTGAGATTCCAAACGTTTTTATTATTATTGCTCATTTTATCTGTCCATATTGCTTTGGCCTCTTGGTAAAACAGTAATTAAAGTAATCTGGTAGATGAACGTAACGCTGTGGGCTCGTATTCGGAAGGACTGGGGTTCGATTCCTCGTCAGGCTATCCAGTTTTCGGTTTCCCTAAATCATTCTATATCAAAAGAAAGACAAGTTCTTAGAAAATCTTAAATATTCTATTTATTTATTATTATTTTTGCTTCTCAACGATAATATTTGGTACCAGAAAAATCATCAAGGACAGTGCATGCAAAGTAGCGGTCAGTTGTTAGTCAGACGTATACTAAAGAAACTTGGCCACACGCGGAAGTTATTTCGCGCCAGCTGTGTAGTTTGGTATTGAGAAAATTTCAGTGTAGTACACAGATATTCATTACAATCATGAGTCCCACTCAGCTGTAATTTAACAAAATATTAATCTGTTACATTAATCCTTATAACAAAAGTTCATACTATGAAGGTTCTTACAGCAGATCGGGTGAGTTAAATCTCATCAATCTCCCTTCATATCTTTGACACTTCAACGGAACTACTATGTAGGAATCGTGTTTCTACTACTGTGTTGCAGTGAAGAACCATGTACTTAAGTACTTTATTGATAACATGCTGACCTAATGAATTTTTTTCATTAATTTATAAAACTCCAGCTCTTGTCTCGTTTTGACAGGTTCATAATTTTCCAGGCAGCTGCAGATCTGCTGTCTGTGACGTGACGTCAATTACGCATTAACGCCATTTATTTAGAATCGAATTCATTTTATATTCCGTTAGACATCAGATATGAACACACCGCCTGGTGCTTCTAGTTTTACAGCTGTATTCAATTTTAGCTTTCGTAACAAATTTGATTCTGCAGCTTGTTCAGCACGTACTTGGCTAGTCTCCAAGGAGATCACGGTGGAAGGGGTTAAATGGAACGAGTCCTCGGCTTGACAGATATGAATAAAACAAATTTTTGTCAGCTGTCTCCTGATGTATTTTTAGGAAGACGTTAATTATTACAGAACTGATTGTAAACATTATGCCTGCGTACGAAGTACACTCGTATGCATAAAAGCTTTAAAAATTGTCTTCGTATCAGATCAATTGAAATTTAAAATATATAAATGTCAGTCACGAACCAACAGAAGAATTCCCAGATATAATAAAGAAACAACTATTACATTAAAAAAAAGTACCTGGGTGACCGATCTTCGCTCGGCATCTTTCGATTTCTGTTCAATATCCAAGATTTCGAGTAAAGTTTGATTAAAGTAAAAGGTTTGAAGGCTTCCTAGGCGTTTTTGAGGTGCACAGTTAACCAAAGAGAAACTTAACTAACATCAGTAGGCTTACTAATACCTGAACCTTCTACGTAATGAGGTTAGAGCCGTTATCGAGAAACTAAATACAAAAACTGCACTTTTTTTAAAAATAAAAAAAAAGACGTATTAAAAGCTTGAAAAGCAAAATGTTATCCACATATGAAAACTCATCCAAATCGCCAGATCCATTTGCGAGACCGCATCATAAATTGCTTTCAGAGAAAAATGCTATTATTATGTTAAATAGAAATCTTAATGCCAGTCAGGGATTAATTAATGGTGCGAGATTTGTGTTAATTCAGGGGATTCTACGATAACCCTTGATGATGGATTCTTATGTAACTCGACAAGAAAAATTGAAAGTAAAAATATTTTTATATATATCTCGCTTAGTTCTCGAGATATCGTATCTCAAAATTGACGTGGTTGGTTGAAATGCGACCTGTACCAGAAGAAAAATTTCACCATAGCCAAGTTTGATGATGAATTCGCATAAAAATTGTCGAGACAAATCGAAAATAAAAAATTTATTTTTCTGATATCAACCATAGTTCTCTAGATATTATATCTCAAAAGTGAAGAGGTTAGGATTAGATCCGGCCTGGACCAGAAATAAAATCCACCAAAACCACTGTCTATACGGTGGAAATGTACTTTCAATGTTTTATTTTGTTCCTAGCGGTTGTTGTTAGGTTGAAATACGGCCTGAACCAGAAGAAACGTCGCCAAAAGCACAAGGCACTATACCTATAACTGATTTTCGACATGCTATATCGTCGAGTTGTAGAAGAATTCATCATTAGATTGTGACGTCACGGTAATGATAGAACATCATCAGTGTTAAAGGCACTCACTCCCATAAAACTATGCTCATACCTCGCCTTTCAAAATGATGATAAAACAATTCCCATAAGAAGTAACCTTCGTTATAAATATTAATAAAGCACAAGGTCAGACGTTTCAAAAGGCAAGATTCTATTTATCAGAACCTGTTTTTTCGTATGTGCACTCGCACGCGGCTTCTTCAGGAATTTGTAGATGTATTAATATTTAATTTTGCACTTTATTATCAAACTTTACTCGAAATCTTGTATATTGAACAGATATCGAATTATGCTGAGGGAAGATCGGTCACCCAAGTACTTTTTAAATGTTTTATAATTAAGGTGGTAGTATTTAATGACAAACTAACAACCACTTTTTACGGTCAAAAAACAAATGATGATTACTTTATAACTGGTACCGGTAATATTATTTTCAAAGAAGTTTCTGTAAAGTATCACCTCTGACAAAACCAAAGATAAATTTTTAATTATCTTCCTTTTTAAATGTTTTACAATTAAACTTGCAGTGCTAATATTTCCACGGGTCAGCCAGTATACAAGAACTATTCGTTTAATATTCTTTGAAATCAAT
The DNA here is from genome assembly GCA_031002005.1 of Vandiemenella viatica. Taxonomy (NCBI): domain Eukaryota; kingdom Metazoa; phylum Arthropoda; class Insecta; order Orthoptera; family Morabidae; genus Vandiemenella; species Vandiemenella viatica. The sequence continues at coordinate 14,353,701 of JARYHS010013631.1, read as the reverse complement.
TAAAAACTATTTGTAGACTTTCTGGTACCTGAATTGTCTACGAGATACCTAGTAAAAAATTTTTTGTATTTTGTAAACTCGCTTTGTTTAGGGAAGACAATTATTTAGGTAATCTTAAAAGTCAAAACGTTATCTAAATATTTCATCCAAATCGTCATAGCCGTTTCCGAGATCCGAAACATATATATATATATATATATATATATATACAAGAATTGGTCATTTAAAGATATAAGATATATATATTTTAAACCTGTGGTAGCCCCGCATAAAATATAAATTACATTCCTAATTATAGCGAAAGCATATAAATCGAAGTTAAAATAAACGTCGTGGGGGGAAATATTTATCGGTGAATTATTCAGTAAAAACGAATATCATAACCAGATTTACATTTGACAGTTATATTAAAATAAATGCTTACATCATCACCCTCATTTTTTATGAAGTTGTAAATCATTAATTAAAAAGTAATTAGTTTCAAGCATACTATACTGAAAGAAAATAATTACAACGCTGAAATATGGAAATGTTTCGTTAATCACTGTGCACTCGGCTCTGGGGTAATTAAACTGATAAATACTGATGAATTATTGGCTTATAAATTAATGCAGTGAAGCAGCTTTATAAAAAATTATAATATTCTGGTTTGAGCTAATGTTCGAAACAATGTCAGAGAGTTTGAGCACTTTTCCATTAATCAGTTAACAGGAAAATCTTACGCGGATATTATTTAAATCATTTTGATACTTCAGCCTGTGAGATTTTAGTAATACAATTTTAATTTCTAATCTGGAAACGGAATAAAAATATTATAATCAACAGTTATACACACTAATAATGTTCTTAATATCTTTTTCTTAATATTCGTTCGCTGGAAAACTGGTTGAGATACAAAACCCCTCGATGGCAAAATAAAATCCTGTGAATGATAGCAGAAGTATTTTGCATCATTCAGCAAGCAGATACTGAGATTATTGTCTGATAAATGTAATACATTTGAGGAACACTTTTACTGATGAAGGCACAGCCTTTTTTTTTTTTTTTTTCAATCAGACTATTGGAAGCATGTTATGCTCACGAGCTGCGGCTAGTCGCTTATTGTTCCCGTTCGGATAGCGATATGGAAGCTCAGTGGTTGAGGCGTCTGATTGGAGTTCGAAAGGTCCACGGATCGAATCCCTCGGTCTGAATTTTGAAAGGCCCTTAACCGACCTTCCCCTCTGACACAGCAGTTAAATGTGCTAGGACAGAGGCGCATGTCAAACTGGCGTCGAACTACACTTCGCACTTTTTTTCCGCTTCGTTCATGTAGTATAGGGATGGCCAACCCAAATGATCTTGCGGGCCACGTACAAAATTATACATCCCCATATTAGATTTACACCCACTATAGATATTTTTTTTTGAGTGAGACATAATTAGTTATTATTATTTCTACATGTAAATATAGATAATATAATAATAATGGTAATAAACGCAAATTGTAAAGAAATATGTAACACTAAAAGTAAATATAAGGATACACAAATAATTTACTTTTAATACATTGGTTTTCACTACTTTGGTCATTATTAAATAAACATATTTTGTAAAAGTTGTGAAGCCGAAAAAATGTTCTTGGCGGGCCGTTAGTTGGCCATTCTTGGTACACACACCCACACACATAGTGTTATTACCACCTGTTTAATAGCGTGTTGGTCTATCTTTGAAACGCAATAAAGGAGCGATTCGGCTTGTCATGGATTCAACAAGTCATTGGTAGGTTTCAGGAGGCATCTGGCACCAGATCTATATGCACAGGTCTCGCAATTTACTTGAATTACAGGCTGGTGGCTTATGGGAGCGGAGTCGTCACCCGACAGTGTCCCATCGGGTTGAGATCTGACAAATTTGGTTACCAAGTCATCAGTGTGAGTTCACTATCATGCTCGTCAGACCACTGTAGCATGAATCTAACGTCTTGACAACTACAGTTATCCTGCTGGAAGATGTCATCGTTGTCAAAGACATGACGCAAGTAGAGATGCAAGTGATTCGCAATAATTTTCATATAGTCGCAGCTATCATGACGCCTTCACTCATTACCACAAGTCCCATGGCATAATTCTGCGTTCATCGACCTGCGTCAGTGGTACGGTTCATGTTTGGAGATGCTTTTCGTCTGGAAGACAGCTTATCCAGAAGTGACCATCTACCTGGTGTAACAAAAAACATGATTTATCCGACCAGGAGACAAGTTTCCATAGATTCACAGTTCAATCTCGACCAAAATGTGAAAACGTAGGTGCCGTCTACTACAGAGCACCTTGATCAACAAAGAGCTATGAACCGCGTGCTCCGAAACACATGTTCCTGACAGTTATCGTACTGTTCCATCAAATCTGATCGCTCTCTGTCCTGCTTTACAGAAAGGGCAAGCCTCTGAATTCCATGTTCTGTGATGAGACGTGGAAGTCCACCACCTTATCACCTACTTTATATCTTTCCACAAATGCTCACTACAGTTGCACGGAAACAGCCGAGCAGCCTCACCTTTTTCGAGATGTTCGTGCCCAGGTGCCGGGCCACAACAATCTACCCTCTGTCAAAGTCACCTACGTCATGGGATTTTCCCATTTGGCAGACGTATCGTCGCTAGAATCACTCATCACGTGTCTTAGATCCACTTATATTTTACCCTTAACGCATGCCGTACTCGCTACGACACCAGAAAAGGTGGGCAGAGGTCATGATGTTTTGACATATATATTTTCCAATTAGATCTCCAAGGACCACGTAGATGCGGGGGAAGAAACTGAGTTCTTGTCCGAAGTCTAACCTGGTCCGCTAGGCCCCGCGTACCTAATCTATCGCAGGAAAGTCTCTCTATTAAACGTGTAACTTTGCGTGTTCTGTATTATAGGTGTATTTTTTGTTTGTGAAATGTGTATTCATGAGGCTGAGATTGGAAAAAAAAAACAGCAATCAGGTCGGCCAGTGGCTCGTGCCCTCTCCCGTTGTACCTCCGTACACCAGTGAGCAGCGCACTGAGCCACAAACTTATGTGGTCGTTCGTTACTTTCGTGCTCGCAGTGAGTTACTGTTGGGTGCGTTGCTGAAGCTCGGGCCAGGTATTGGGGTGGGGAAGCATTTGATCCTTTCACTGGGTTCCCATATTATGTTTTTGACTGTTTTTTTTTTTTTTTAAATCGTTCCACACAAATGTAGGGATCGTTCCTCGATGAAGGCTACAACCGATTCCATTTATTTGCTAACAAACTTCTTGCTTTTCTAATCAGCTCGTACATCGTAATTAAAAAGAAGAAACCGCCACATTCAGTATCCGTGGAGTTATTGACTATTGTTAGTATCGGCGTTATCTACTCGTAGCTAAGTCTACGCCGATGGCTTCTGTGTATGGCATGGAATAATTCCAAGGTGTATCATACAATGTAGTAATAAATAGAAAAAACTATTAAGGTCTATTTCTACCAAAAAAATTTCATAGAGATTAAAAGTGAAAATAAAAGATTTCTTAGGGATTAAAAGTAATTTTAAGGATCACAGTTTATGACGCGTGATCCGACCTGCTTGAAATACGAACCTGACCTGTATGTAACACCGAGGATTCGCTCTGCAAAATTTGAAGCATTTCTGTTGAGTTGGAAGGGACTTTAAAGTTTTAAAGAGGGATTGAAATATTCTCAATATGCCGTAAAGAAGAATATTACCGTAGACGTAACATAAAAAAGTATGATTTTCGGTTCCATGAAACCAAAATTTTTTTACCAGTGAATACTTCTATTAAAGAATAATAAAAATTGGTTTAATGTAATTTAGCTCGAAAAAATAAATAGCGTGTACCATTATTGGTCATGTCATGAGATGTCCTGGCACCGAAGCGACTACAATTTCCCGAGCAGTTCCTCTCTCCCGCGATTTCTGACCCAACTCAATCATCCCACCCTGTGAATGGAGTCAATTGTTCGTCGTGGAATCCGAGCAACGGAGTGCCCACCTCATCTTCACAACAAAGGAACCTTTGTCGGAGGTGAAGATAAAAATACATCTTAGGCACTGAGCCACCAGGTTGCTAAACACAATGTTTAATACTATAATTAATAAGTACTATTTCAATTTGTAGAGGTAAATGTCTATCCAGAACTATCGTGCCACAATATGCCGCCATTATTCATTAAAATGCTGTGACCATAAAATGCGTTTAACATTGTGTATGATAACTTCTCTTTCTCATGAATTAATATTAGTCTGCTAATTCATTCTCGTGCTCTGCGATGATCGGGCCACCTTTTCTAGAGTTTTCTTGTTCAGAAATATATGCCACATGTAATAAAAACAGTTCCACGGATCATAGAGGGGTGAATATCGGTTAAAACCTCGATAATCATAACGCTTCGTCTATAGCGTCAATTATACAGTATTGCCTGAAACGTACACGGTTCATTTGGCCCATTTGTAGGTAACGTTAATAGCTGTAACAAACAAACATTACCGTGAATTAATGTTTTGATAGGATTGGTTTATCTGGTGATTGAACACATAGTAGATACTTCTCTTGTGTTATGGAACATCTGACTACTCATTTTGTATTCCGTATTTCGTAATTAGGTCATAATGTGCTACAGCACCGAATAACCGTTACGATTCGCGTCCTTGCCTTAGTGAAACAAGCAAAGTGAATTTCGAATTAATAATTTTACACTTTGTTAAGTACTTGCCGATAAAAATGTCTGCATTAAACGGTATTCTCCCTTTCAGGAGCTGGAGATTTTTCACAGTGTGCATGATATCATCTTGTTAATTTTAAATTAATAATTGTTTCAAAAGCTATTGGAACCACAGTTAGGATGATGGGAATTTTCTTCTTTTTTAATGGAAGCTGTTATGAAGCAGTCATTTTGGTAGAAAATGACACCTCATTTAATCATATGAAGGGAAATTCATAATATGATGGACATCACATCTTTTTCCCTACAATTAATAGGCATTATAAGTAATCAAATGTAAATAACTACAGGGTAAACTTCTTCAGTCAGCCTGAACCAACGTCATAAAAACATTCTTATATTGAAAATGTCTAAGAAATAACAAGTGCAGAGAGCTTAGGACTTTGGTAACACCCTGCGATGCTTTTTTCTGACTATATCACAAATCATTATGGATGCCGAAAAAAAGATAACTGACACAATTTCTGTAAACATTCTCCTTGTATTGCATTTTCACCTCCTAATGTCACTGACCATTTAAACATAATTTTCTCCTTTCCACAAGTTCATCAGATCAGGAGAGCTTTTTCTTGGACCAAACAAGTGTCCCGCCGTTCGTGGCGAATTTCCCGCTCGTGATCTATTGTATAGTTGGCGTACGTCTACGTCTGACTGACCACTCTTGTCTTGACATCGGTCTCCTGTTCACACCAGATAGTGTATTGCAACTTCTATATTGAATTAACTATCACACTGACAACTTCACAAACTGAGCTCCAAATGAACTGTATCTGGATACGATTGCGACTGGATTCGAAATTGTTATTATTATTATCGTTTGCGAGAGACTTCCACGTGTGCAGTTATTACGCGTTCGAAAGCCAATTCAGTGAAAGAATAAGTGTCTCTGGAAACTAATTGCAGTCGCAGAAGGCGTGAAAAAGTCAAACATGAGTATTAAAACAAATATCCCTCTTCAGGGCTTAGGCAACACCCTCCGGGTGTGCCATTTTAACGCAGAGGGATTATCTATAGAGAAAAGCGAACTCCTGTCCAAACTGATGGACTCGAAATGAACTTGTGGTACTAGTTGCGAGCCATTATGCTCTTTCTGTCACTGATTTTTGAGAATTGTATAACTTCCTGGTATAAACGCATGTATAGTCTCATCTCTCCACTATCTGGGAAGACCGTGGATAGATTCTCTACACAAGGAACCCTTTTCTGACTTTTTGAGGGAACCATCCCAGTATTCGTCTGGAGTGAAATATTTCCCTTTTATACGTATTTTCATTTATTACTGTCCCAAATCTCCAATCTGTAACCTGCCTCAACTTGGATTCATTTAATTAGATCTGTTAATTAGAATTATTTATCAAACAGTCGACAATTTTCCTCCTTCTTAATTATAAAGTTAAAACTTCCGCTAGCAATATATCGTTCATATGCTATCAGACACTTTACCGCAGATCGTCTACGTTCTTTTACACTTGCCAGATATGAAAATTTTTAATTAAGAGCAATGCTACATGCGAAAAGAGTTATTTACAAAATAGTATTTATTTTATATTCTGATGCACATAATTAATACGCTTTAAAGGATAGTACACATAATATTTACCATCTATGTTGGTTAAGATTTTATGTTTGTAGAGTCTACAGTGTTTATTCATATAAGTACTCTATATACCTTACGTATATGACTACTTAACCTATATAGACAAATACGTCCATACTTACACCATCTTGCATAACCATCTCTTACGAGAGAGATTGTGTATCTGACTTTATAAATTACTGCTGTTTCAGTTACTGCCTCTATATGCTTCAGTTCAACCAGCAATCAAGCACTGATTCGATGTGACCAAATATGCTGCAATAAGTAGAAAACAATCTTTCATCCCTGATGGACTTTATACACCTACCCACTCAATGGAGTCTCAACAGCATCCGCCAATCGTGGCTTTCTTCCCCATTTCAGATAACTCACATGTTGCCGCATGGGTGCTCCTGTAAGGAAGTCAACGATTATTTTTAAGCTTCGTCTTTTAGCTGGAAGGTGTTTACTTCTGAAAGACTACTCTCCAAGAATGTGTACCGAGCGTGTTGGGGAGCGGTAACGCCTAGCATTTAGGAGGACGCGGGTTTATTTTCCCGTCCGGGCATCAACATTTCGTTTTTCCAAATCACTCCAAGCGAATGCTTGGATTCTTCCTTCAAAAGTACATGAGCGAATGCCTTCCTGTTCTTTGCTCTCAGTTCTTTTCCAGCTTCTAATGATCTCGACGTCGACAAGATGAACAGCCATAAGCAAAAAAAAAAAAAAAAAAAAAAAAAAAAAAAAAAAAACATGAATATCACTACGACTCCAGGATTTTAGGGTAAAAGCAAGATGTCTACCAACCCTGCTTTTCATATTACTTTAACGTTTTTCCTTTGAATTAGTACTACATGTATGCACCTCAGTACAATTATAATAATAATTACTGTTCTTACCTACTGTTCTTGAGGGGTTATTGCTAGTGTAATGTAAGGTAATACTGCTATGTATTGTCATATTGCTATTGAGGAAGCGTGTGGCAGCTCATGCTTCGGTACTGCAATTTGACACAATGAAAAATTGCTAACCAATTAATTAAGTACACCAAAGCATTTCGAAACAAAGATGAAAATAATACCAATCTTTAGTAGGTAAAGAATATTGATTTTGGAAAGGGTAAGGACACCGAAAGGCCATAATCGGTTTGAATAATGGAGATAAAATAACGATATTAAATGCTGCAAAGTGAGGGATGTCTTCCGAACGTAAGATGTAATTTATGGTACAAGACGATTGAACTATTTCATTTGAACAGAGATGCTGAAAGTCGATAGATATTTCTGTATCGCCAACCATGAAAAACCTACTGCACAAGTTCTTAGAATGAAAATTATTAAGTCCATCTCAGTGACGAAACGTGGAAGAGTTGCTTCGACCACTGGTTCTGAAATATACAGACGTGTATATATGTTGTCCAGGAATGAAAGGATAATCCTGCAACCGTGGATAGCTCACATCATTTCCTACTATATGAAATATTTTGATAAACGTCTCACCATTTTCGAGATTTGATTTTTTTTTTAATATATTTTCGAAACATGTGACTTTGTTCAGTTTATTCCATGCCATTACTATAAATTAAGACTTTTTGAACCATGTTTTTTTTTTTTTATTTTTTTTAATTTACTCAAAGATATTTGAGTCATCTAAAAGAATGTTCTTTTTTTCTTAAAACGTTAAAAACACTTATAAATATCTTACTTTATATGATTATTTTATGGTAGTTCAATGTGCTAAAGAGACCATTGGGCATTTTAAACATGTAGCAAAAAGTGATTATAATGATTTTTTTTTAAGATTTTTTAACATTTTAAGAAAAAAAAACATTTTTAGATGCCTAAAACATCCTAGAGCAAATTTAAAAAAAAAGTCTCAATTTGTAGAAGTTAAATGGAATGAACTGAACAAAGTCACATTTTTCGAAAAAAATTAAATAATGAATATCTCCAAAATGGTGAGACTTTTAAGAAAATAAATTTTGTCATATAGTTTTACGTAATGTGACCTGTCTGTGGTTGCAGGATTATCCTTTCATTTCTGGACACCCTGTATAATGTGGTTGAAATTGTGTTGAAAGACTGTTAATATTGAAGTCGTATTCCCTCATATTTAAGTTCTTTTCTCGTTCCGGCCATCTAAGGACCACGTGCCACCGGCCTCCTGTTGTACAGAGGCAGCCAGTGTGAATAATGAGAGGTAGGAAGGACCTGTGTCCTCCCCGAATTCAAACCGTGTTCGTTAGAATCAGCGAACTTATTCAATAGGAAGAAAGTCTGTGTTGGCATCTGTCTGCGAAGTATGTCATTTTTCGTGTTCTGTATGGTGAGTATATTTTTGTTTGTGCAGTGTGTAGTTTATTAGGGAAGAGTTAGATGATTGGAGAAATCACCTTAAAACGACAATCTTCTAAAATCAACAACGAGGAGACCAGGACTGGAACCTGATCGTATTGTACCTCCCCAATCCAGTGTCCGGTGCCTAAACGTAATTAGACACACAGCTTTCGAATGTTTGTAGGAAACGAATAAATTAAGATGGCAACTGCGCCATCTCGTTTGAAAATTTATAAATATTACATTGAAAGCTAAAAGTTTCCTGCTAGGTCTCGGCTGTGTGCTAAAGGCTGCACCCATGAATTAAATGGAACAGGTTTTTCTCAAAGGTATAAAGGAACCCCTCTGCGCCTTATCTACGTCAGTCGGGTGGAAATCCTTAAGAGACCGTTTAGGCCAAGGCCGGATTCGCGATTTCCTGCCGCAACTAGAAGAGATGAAACGGAGAGTCAAACGGTTTTACGCTTCGTTGCGAGTGCTGTTGATAATAAAGCTGCTTGTTACATCCATCTGACGCACCGAAACTTCCTGATTGTCGGCGAGAACTTAGAAACAGAGACCTCGAGTATCTGTTGGTGGGTACAGTTTGGAGATAAGGTATCTTAGGGATTCCATTTTCGTAACATGCCATTCTCAGTCAAAAGAAAAATTCCCACTCGCCCCTCCCCCGCCCCCAGGCCACAATTGTGTTATTAATAAGGCAAACGACTACTTTTCAGTACTAGTGATAACTTCTCAGAGCAAGAATAGAGTTAGAATAGAGTTTTCCAACACTAAGAGGGGGAGAATGAAATATAGTACTTGCAACGGTGTAGAGCTAATGTGTTGTCCACACGGGCGGCGAATCAACATCGCACCTAGCGTCCCATTGGTTGGGAACCTACGAGGTAGTTGAAGTAATTCCTTAACACACCAATCTATACATTCAGATGGTTCGTTCACTAGTGTCTACAAGGAACCGTTATATCATACGTAATCTTATATATATATATCTATAAAAATAGACGTGTGTTTTCATATATTTCACTTTTCAGCCTCCACTACCAAGCATAGATCACTGGTCTTTGTGTGTGGAAGTAGCATGGAGTTTGCTGTCATGCACAACGTTGGCCGAATGTCGATAGCTATGGGGATGTGGGAAATATGATGATATGATTAAAGTTGGTCAATGCAGGGCGTTTTCATATTTCGACCAAAAATTTGTGTCTTCTTGTACTTCTCTTTTCTCCACAACTACATAGCATAGACAATTGGTGTTTGTGTGTGGCAGTAGAATCGTGTCTCCTGTCGTGCACCATGGCTATTAGATGTCGGTAGCTATGGTGGTGTGGGAGAAATGGGGGTTGAAAGTGGTCGACCTGCGGCAACTTCATATTTCTGCCAAAGACGCATGTTTCATGGTATATCACTTTTCAGCGAAAACTATCTTTCGCAGACCACTGGCATTTGTGTGTGGTAGTAACACAGAGTCACCCATCGATCACAACGTTGGCCGAATTTTGGTAACTGTGGGAGTGTGGGAGACATGGTGGGTGAAAGTCGTAGATCAACGATATTTTCGTATTTCGACCAAAGACATGTGTGTCCGTAAATTTTACTTTGCTGCCTGAACTACATAGCGCAGATGACTGGCATTTGTGTGTGGTAATACCATCGCGTCTCCCATCGTGCACTATGGTTGTTAGATGTCGGAAGCTGTCAATACAAATTCTTTACAAACACGAACGAAGGCGTGGGTACCAGCTAGTTCTATAATAAAATTTTCTACTTAACAAATTTTTAAAATACTAACACAAATCCTATATCCTACGAAAATAGCACAAATAATTTACTATTATTACTACACACTGTAAGTTATAACAACCTGTTAGGGAGCGTCCATAAACTACGTGTCTTCGTCTAGGGGAGGGAGGGTTGGCTGGAAAGCTACGCTGGGTTACTTGGGGGAAGGGGGGGGGGGGTTCGAGCCAGGCCACGTAGCTTTCCATCCATATTATTTGTCACAGTTAAAATGAGCTACAGAACACACAACAGCATGTGGATATTTATTTACGTCATTTAATTACCTCCGTATGTAATTTACGATAGTCTGACAAGAGAAAACAGTAAAAAAAAAAAAATCTTCTATAATCAATAGGGAAAAAATCTACGTGCTACGTGGGGGTGGAGGGTGGTGGGTAGAGGAAAAGGCCACGTTGGACTACGTGGCGGGAGGGGGTGTTCACAGGAGGCCAAAATGAAGCTATGTAGTTTGTGGACATTCGCTTACTAAAAAGTTCGTTTAATGCTGGCATCATTTGATGAATAAGCTTCGGTAAATTCCAGAAGCTACACTTCCGGCATCAGTGTTCCACTTAGTTGTTTATAACATTTCTCGTCCACTTTGGGTTTCTTGACTCATTCCTTGTAAGATTTGCTGTGTCCTGACGGGCTGCAGGTTATGATGAAGCCGAAACCGCTCCTCAGCTGACACAGCATCTGCCAGCTTGTGCATTTATTCCCATAGCAAGCTCCCGTGAGCTTCACTCTTTTGTAGCTAAAAACCAGACCGAGCGTGGGGGATGAGTGGTAACGCTCTGGCTTCGCATTTAGGACGACGCAGGGTCGAATCCCCTTCCAGCCATCCAGAACTGGGTTTGCCATGGTAATACCAAGGAAATACCAGAATTGTTCCTTCAAAGAGGCCATGGCCGTCACTTGCTTCCAGTACTTTCCTGCCTGTAATGACTTCGATGAGGCTTAAAGCCAAAAAACCTAATTTATCTACCAGCATAGCCTGAAAAATTGATAGTAAATGACGAATATGAGTACTTTAGAATTATATTATGTAATCTCATAACAAAGGTACAGCAGCATAATAACCGACTTTCCCTTTTAAGTCACTGTTTCTACTAATCGTTTTGTCTTACGACAGGTCAATAAAATTTTAAACAATTTGATTTATTGACCTCGAAAAAATCACTTTGTTATCAAACTGCGACAAATAAGTATTCAAGATTCAACATTTCATTTAAATACTGCGCAGTTTTCATCATCGAAACGTTTTTGATGTACCCCTGCAGTTCAAATGTCGTATTATGGTTGATTTTTCGCAGTTCATCAAACTTAACATATCCCGTGTTCTTAAATGTGTGATCTTGGTCGGTTAAAGCGATTAAAGGTTGTATGTAAAAGCACGCTGAAGGAAAATATTGCACAGAGTTCCTCCACTTAAACATTTTCTTGGCGTTCTTTACCCAGTGGTATTATTTCCGTACGTGACACAAATAATTGTACCCACATTCACTGTATTTTTCCCTATGTTTGACTAAAACATAAGAATTTGTCGAAAGGTTCCTTTTTTCACTTATCGCTCCGCGTTGATCGATCCCTAAATAGCTCTAACTTTCTCCGAGGTTGAAAAATGTAAAATATACTATCAAGCTTACTGTCACTTGAAACGGTAGAGAGTAAACAAAATCTTAACGCCACAGCATTTCCTGCCAGAAATAAACGATTCCAGTTAATGTTCATGTAAATGTTACTGGCGTAAATCTGTGTGTCCGTTCTTACGAATATGTGAAACGTGTCACTTCAATCTTTGAATATGCTCCGATACCGCTGAATTATTATTGAGGGAAATGGTATCATTATTACTTTTTCATGTCCTTGCTGTGACCCATGTCATACCAAAATTTCCACAAAAATATTAGGTTTAAAGCTCGTGCATTATAAAGGAATCATAGAAAATCAGTATTAAACACACCTGAGCCTGCCCATTAGTTAATGTTTACCTACTGCAACGTTTCAGTGCAGGGTGGCTTGCAGTATACTTGGAAAATCGCAGAACAGTAATTTAAATGATGCTTCTAGAGAATGAATGACGATTTTTATGATGCTCTTGTGGATATCTATGAGGCGGAATATTGAATTTTTACACGGTTTGCCCCTAAACAATACACAACCAATAAACATTATGATTCAGAAAACACTACTAAAGGTTTTAATAGTTTGCTTGTAGATAGTGGAAGTAACAATGACCGTGAATGAAGTCGATAATTCGTAGAAAAATTAAAAAATTCGACCCTTCAGTATATCATGTTAGGTTAAATACTGAGTTCTATTATATCTCCACAAACAGCTTTATTAATTTTATCGGAATTTGCAGATGAATTTTATTTGAAATTTTTGCCTCTGCAATTACAAACTTGAGATAATATGGGAAATGGTTGGTGGAAGCCTTACGTTTTTATTGCCTCGATGAAGAGTTTTTCTTGTATACATTTGTGTTATCCGAGCCCAGCAATATTGCAGCAGACAGCCGCTCAGCAATATTCATAAAGTTGTAGTTTTATTTCTCTGCCGGGCAGCGTTGTGAGATATCGATCTCGGAACGCCTGACTCGGCAGCCACCTTCGACCTCGACACACGGTCGACCGAGATCGAAGGACAGTGGGGGCGCGCACGCGAAGTAACGCAGTAGGCAGTGAAGGGCGTCCGAAGAACGTACCTTGTTTTTCAAACGAAATAATGCATTCGGGCCTAACACCTGGTGCTGAAATCCAAGTTTATGTTCTAAATTATTTTCAAAAACGAATACCGTAAATACTACTACAGTTCATCGTCTGACGCGTAGCATTGGCAATTGTGTGTCCGACGCTACATTGTGAATTCAGTGCTTCACGGTAACAGCTTAAGTCAGGATACCTACACAAATAACATTTTCTAGCAATACCTATCTGATATGGACATTACGTAAGAATTTCGCTAATCTGCAAGGGCGCGGTGATTTTCACGAATCGCAAGTACTTGTTGCAAGGTAGGAATGGGGATACTTTCAGCATATTCGTCCGGAAGTTATATTACACAGTCTTCAGGTAATGACGTTTGGTAACTCACGAAAGCGGTAGAATAATGTGCTTTCCTCTCACAGAAATCTATTGAAGTGCTCCGACAATGGAACTACCGAATGGATGTCTCGTGAGTTCTTCGGCTGCTTTGATAGACAACTGGGAAAAACTGCTTTCATACCAACACCCAATATCAGACCACAATACTTAACACCCAGTTGTTGCATACAAATAGGTTGCTGGAAGGTCACTGTGATTTAACTTATAACTTGTTTTTTGAAAGTAACATTATGGTGGCGTCATAGATTCCCCATTCACAATTCCTTGAACTAAAGTCGTTGCTGTTTAATTGCATTATCCGAAGAAGTTTTAGCAACGATATAGAAACATGCGTTGTCGGATGATTACAACAAAATTCTTGGTAGCATCGTAGAGGTTCTTTCTCCTCTGCAATTAAAACACACATAGCTGGAGTTGGCGTAGTTTCCATTCCTATCCAGCATTTCTACTTAATAGGTTCTTCAGTCAACATCTTATCGCAAACGGGTCACGTCTGAGATACGTACTTAAGTTATTATTGTAACGATACATAGCTCGCACACTCTATAACCAAAATAATTATTGGCTGTATAATAAATTTTAAGGGACTTCCACGCTTAAAGACTTTCTAAATCGGGAGACGATGTAACAGTCCTCATACCTGAATTTTGAATAGCATTGTACTGTATGAAGTATTTGTAGTGAGCTAAAGTTTGCTTGAAAGTGATTTGATATGTTTGTTTTGTAATTTCTTGTAAATCAGTGTATATAGACATTGTTTTAGGTAAGAAAATTATTTAAAGTCCATTTAATATATTTAAGAACCGAATGGTGCAAGAGAATTTCTTAAAAGTTTGTAATTCCATGTATTAATGTAAGTTACGGTGTCTACAGGACAATTTTCTACCGTTTGAAAGGATTTCTGTAAATAATTTTGTATTTAAGTATCTATAATTACCATTTCTGATCATTTTTAATGTTGTTAATTAATTTTGTATTAATTCCGATTGTTTTTAATATGTTTGATTGTTTGAGTGATTGTTTATGATCGAGAAATATCGGGCGGATGCCTTTGAAGAATTCTCGTCATTTCGATAAAGACTATATAAACAGATCGCCTGGACAGAGCAGTTTAGTATTCATTCAGTTAGTAAGTCAGTTTAGTTGACAGTATTCAGTGTTACAGAGAGTTTCAATCATTCAGTTGAGTTCACAAAGATTTTATTTGCAACGACTCAGAGGTGCATCTTTGGATTGTAACTATGCTTGTGAATATCGCAAACTTGTTTTGATTGAAAATAAACAAGCATCTTCAAAAATAACCTGTTTGGTGGACTTTTTAATTAATTAATCAGTAATTAAACCACCGAAGAACCTTAATAACGAGAAGTCTCGCCTCGGTCGAGCCACTGCAAGGACAAGTGGGTACCTATGCCACCCGGAACAAAACTGAAATTGGTGAAACTGTTAGCCAGGAATACCCAGTCACCTGTATTTTCAAAGCGGACAGTACACATGAATGAACTCACGTCAACTTACTTGAATCCACAGCTTCTTGCCTAGGTCACTACTCCTCGCATGGAAAATTATGTTTCCACAGGCCAGGAATGAAAGATTTGGCAAAACATACGACCTCCGAGAATAACCGAGCGGATACGAACCGACACGAAGCGGTTGGGCCTATCCGAGCGACGAAATAAAAGTTGGCAGTTCACATATGTGTGTGTGATATAATAATAACATAGTTTAAGGACAGGTGACCACCCTATTCTTGGAATTTGTTCGCATATATAAACCGACGAAAATTGAAAGGATAGAAAGGCGAAGACACGACAATGGGTGCTACGGTGGGGACTTGATCCACGACCGCGGGCAATAACAGGTGGGTTTTGATCTGTGACAGTGGAGATCGGCAGATAAGACTTGGATCCGCCAAGCACGGTCGGATCTGCAAGTGCGCAAGTGCAAGTTGATAGTACGGAACTACTACCTGCGATCACATCTGGCAAACAATTTGTTTGCTTTCGTGTGGGGGATGGCACCAGTCTAGCCATTGATGCTCTTCTATGCAGCCACAATTACAGTAAACTTCACTCCAGTCTATTTGACATAGTATTCGCATGATTGGTTTTTTTGACACTTAGAACAGTGGTTCCCAATTAGTGGTAACCGTACCCCCAGGGGTACGTGAGGTTTCTTCAGGGGGTACGCGCGGTAGTCTCTTGGCTAAGGTGATAACTAAAATAATTGAAAAAATCCACTTTTATCAGCAAAAAGAAACATTATTATCACCCAAATATATTTTAACATAAACTGTGTTTGTGTCAATTGTATTATTGTAATCCTGTGGTAGTGAGAAGCACTATACTGGGATGAACGAATTCATTTATTTATCATTTCAGCTGTAAGGGGTACGCGCGGTTGAGCTACTTCTTGCAGTGGTACACGGGAAAAAATAATTGGGAACCACTGACTTAGAAGAATAAAAAGCGAGATTAAGAACCTGAACATTTAGCCGTGAGCGTAATTTTCACATCCATAGGACTCATAAATAATATGTCTTCATTTTGTTTTAAAACAATTAAGTGAAGTTTTGTTTGATAATTTTGCTAGATCAATGTAAACTCATGTATCATTTTTATGTAGCCTTTTATGTGATATGTTAGTCGATGATATTAGATTATGATGGCATTTCGGTATGACAAGATGCTGCTATTTGTGTACTATTTTTGATTGTTTATGTACATATTTAAAGTAAATTACACCTATGCCTGTGTGCCGCATACTTGTTTGAAATAAATAGTCCAGTTGCGACGTTTTTAGACATAAACAAAACATTGTTAATTCGCAACAATTTACTCCAAGATCTCCTATTTAAATCATGCAAATTTGATATGTCTCAATAACCTATTATTTTACATTAAATGTTTGTTTAATTTGTATATTTTCATAATTTTACTTGCATAAATTAATTAAAATGATTAAATTTGCCACCGATGAATAACACCCAACATACGTTTTCCATGAAATCATCCAGCTGGACCAAACAACAAAAATCTATAAAAACACGACGGTAGGTATTGTTCTGCGCCAAAGGTGGACACATCCACTAGAAAATGGAGGATACTGTGTAACTGTACAGTGTTAGACGCAAGCGTGCGTTGTCCTAAACCTGTGTTCAAATTTTCGAGTAGAAGTTTCTGTCAGATTAATTTTAGTTTAATTCGTTTCATCCTCAGTCAGTGTTTTAGTATCTACATCTACATATATACTCTGCAATTCACAAATTTGTGGGTGGCAGAGGGTGCTCAGCAACAAAACTAATCTCTTTGCTGTGCATTCCAATCCCGAATGGTACGAGGGAAAAAAGAATTCATATAAGAATAAGTGCGGCGCCTTATTTCTCTAATCTTATATTTCATGTCATCCCGACTCAAATAGGTTGGTGGACGAAGTATTTCACCGCACTCGTAAGTGAAAGTGGGAGTACACGTGTTTACCAATAAGTTTAAACGAAACGTGCGTCGTTTGTCTACCAGAGATTCCCAGCCCAGTCTACTAATCAGTTCTATGACGCTTTCGTAAAGACTTTAGCAATAGGTCACGAATCGAGCGGCTCTTCTCTGTACTTCGTCTATACCGTCAATCAACCCCTTAGGAAACGGTTCCCAAATGGCACAACAGTAGGCAAAATGTGGGCGCACAACAGATTTGTACGCTACCTCCTTTGTTTGTTCGTTACAATTTTTCAAGATTCTACCTAGTAATTAAGTAACATTTCGAACGGTCTCGAAGCCGATACATGTTTGCGCAGATCTTGTTACAACTCTTTTGATTAGCCCACTCAACGTCACACCAAATTAATTCTCAAAAATAAAATCCCGGCAGCAGATAGCGTTAACACGCGACGGCAGCTAAACACGTAGTCTCCTACGTGAACAACACATCAGCAGGATAAGAAGTATTATTATAGATCTGAAGGCTGAAAGTGTGTTTCAGTGTTTTCGAGAAATACTTACATGCCACGTTAAGATTGCAGGAGAAGATAAAACGCGAACGAAGAAAAGTAAATAGTTTACATTCATGAAATAGTGGCTTATGAGGGAGAATCAGGAGAAAGTGGTTGCTTGGGCGTAGTATCAGGACTTAATGTTGAGTATTTTGCTACAGACAATAATAAATATAAGAGTCGTGAACAAACAGTCATTAAATTGTGCATTTGAATTTACGGTGACTATCCGGAACACATCTTCCTCTCATTAAATGTATTGTAAACACCGTGTAAATAAATTGAAGGGTTAGCTAATAAAGAAGAAACCATGTTGAACTGAGGCTACGTGTGAATGGGAAATGTTTTGAAACTATTTATATTTAATAAATTAAACTGAAGAGCAACAGTGTATTTACATTCTTCGGTTGTCCACTAAAAGAACAATATTTAGTCTGGGCAGACATACTTCTTTAATAGATTGTTTCTGGTTAATAATTTGTTCGTATTATTAACGTTGTATCGTGTTTCAAAAATACTTATCACGATCTATTAACTGCAGATACAGATAAGGTAAGTATCAAAAAATTATTCAAACAAATGGCATATATTAAGTAGGCTATGTAGAATTGATAAATAAAATTTTATCGCGGATAAATATTGGTCTTGCGTTGTGGTCGATGTTTTAGTTCTTCCTATAAAGTACGTTTCTGTATCTATCAATGAAACCATCGATATGTCAGATGTAACGTTAATCGTTAACAAAACCTGAAAGTTGTGACGTCCAAAACCTAAACGGTACTGCCAAAAATACAAATGTTGATTGGCTGATTTGTTTATGTGTTACTGTTTACCGTAGTGGTGGGTTATTGTGAAATTACATGATGACACGACCTAGTCTACACTAAATGATTTTAGTTTTAGCAAACATCAACGTAAGAACTGTATTTCTTTTTAAAATGTCATTATGATTCCAACTGATAAGTACTAACCTAGAAAACAGTGTTTATTATTAACTAGTAGCTACCCGCAACTTCATTCGCATGGACCGTTATTGCACCCAGTAATCTCTTAACCTACATCTTCCAGAAGTTCATCATTCGTGGCCTCTGTGGCTAATTGAATGTAACTTTCTTTCTTCTTTTTTCTAACAGTGAAATAACGATAAACATTTCGACTGCGACTACATTTAAATGGATACCAATTAGTGGACTCTTTAATTTTAATTCCTAGGTTTTTTGAATGCACATCAAAACAAATCACACCTTATTCTACAGATGGAACCACGGTCTGAACATTAACCGGAACCGCATCAAAATACGGTTTTACATGAATCGACCTTTTCCAGGCCATATAAAAAAGAAATATACGCCATTTTATTCGCGGGATGACAAGCTATACATTAATCAAAACACCATCAAATTCCGACATGTAGTTTTTCCGTGAACCGCATTCAACGTAAAATTATCATTAAACATCTCATTATCTCGACCTCAGAGCCAAATAACCCTAATTTACTGCGGAGCCACAGGCTGTAGGTTAAGCGAGGCCTCATCAAAATCCAACCAATCGTTTTCACAAAACATTTATTTTAAATTTCTTATTTTTTCAACACAACATAAAAGTGAAGCATACCCTATGTTACCTGCTGAACCATGAGCTGTTATTTTCTATTATCCCCATCCAAACCTGATCAATAGTTCTTAAGTGCATCATGTTCAACCAAAAACAAACTATTCTTTTTTTCTAGTTTCTCAGCTTTTCGAAAGTACCCCAAAACAGAACATATCCTGTTTTGCCAGTGAGGCTATGGGCAATACATTAATCAAAACCCCCATCAAAATCTGATTAAGATTTTTACGTGATTCACGTTAAACAAAACATAATATTAAATCTTCAGCTTTTCCAAGTCACATCACAATGAAACTTACCGTATTTTGTCCACGGGATCAAAGGCTACACATTTATCGAAACTACATCAAAATTCGACTACTAGAGCGTGAATCGTATACAACCAAAAATGATCCCATTTTCCATTTTTTCTCAACCTCTAATCACAGTGAAATATGTCTTACTTTATCTCGGCTGCTACTGGAAGTCAATTAATTGATACCCAATAGAAATCCAACCAGTAGTTGTGCGCGAACCTGTTCAACGTAAAATTATCTTGAATTTATCAGCTTACGGTTTCACACCAAATTGAAACGTACCCTACTTCACTCATAGTACCACGGGGTATGTATTAATTGAAACCCCATCAAAATCCAATCAATAATTTAATAGTGAATTATGTTCAACGAAAAGTTATTCTAAAACTATAACAAAAAAAACTATTCTACTCACGGGCCCACCGACTGTTCTTTACTCGTAACCACATCCAGATCCGACCAGCAGTTTTTGCGTGACTCTTTTTCACCGAAAATTTGAAATTACTTTTTATTTAATTTTTTCGGCATCAAATAAAAATGAAACGTATTACATTTTACCTGGGGGATGATGAGCTGTATATTAAACGAAATACCACTATTCTCCGACCATTAGTGTTTGCGTGAAAAAGTATTTTTTTTAAATTTCTCAGCTTTTTTACACCAGACCAGATGAAACCCTCTCTATTTTACCCGCACTGTACATTAAAAGAAACCCCGTCAAAATGTAACAAATAATTTTTGTATGACTTCAGTTCATACCAATTTGCAGAAAGATACAAAAGAAACAATTAATTACTTCTGTGTAGCTTATAAACAATCACTCATCACATTTAAATAAATAAATAAAATAAAAGATATCGAATTTACAGGTTTTTTAGTGGTAACAGTTTTATTATATGTATAGATTAAAAAAAAATTGTTTGACACATTTAGGATAGAAAATTTTTCATACTGTTCCTTTGAATGTAGGAATCAATATATCGTGCACTTATAATATATCTTGTGCTGACAGCTACCTTGTTATGTTCTCTAATTAATTAAAATTCGGTATCTGAGTTAACTAAAAAGTGATTCAGAGAAAAAAAAAATGTTAATGTAGCTTCGCTTTCTACAGGAATTAAGGTATCAATCCATTATCGTTACAGTGCTTCTCTTAAAAGTCAGAAGTTGGTTGCAGTTTGCCGAAACATTTTCCTTCCATACTACATTCTTGAGAAAGCTTTTCAATAGACGATCGTAAAATTTTATTTCGAAGCACTTCGCCCTCGCTCTGAACTTGTTGGAAGAAGTTTTGCTTATGGATTCAGCAGAATGATGTATTTCTGATTTCTCAAGTTTTCAATCCCCATCGCTCATTACAGTAAATGAAGAAATTTTTTTTCTTGAAGTACGCAGAATTCAATTTTTTTGTGTTTAAAAAATTCTGTGATTGTTGCGTCTATTTGAGTTAAGTTATTAATAACTTGCAAGTGCCCACATGATGTCGTTTTCTTAGGTTTCCTAACTTCATACATCATAACTAGTTCTAACACTTTAACATAAAAAAATAATAATTTCAAGGAAAATAATCGTCAGTTGGTTTGCGGCAAATAACATCGGATGTAAATGAATCAGTTTATTTGTATGTGGATACGTCAAATAAAGGCGGTATGTTTCAAATTGTTTTCATTGTATGAATTGGTTGGGCTAACATATTGGTTTTCAGTGTTCCATCAATAATTGATTTACTGGAAACAAAAAACAGGAAAAGCGATGCTCAATTTAATTACAGTTACTTTTTTTATTGGATTTTTTCGGTCAACCTCACCTGTGTGAAAGTTTTTCTAATATATTACTTGCTTTATTCGCAGATAAATTAATAAAGAAATTTAAGGGAAATAAATAGCTGTTGTTAAACGTAACAGGAATAAATAATTCACTTTACATATTTTCTGCTTGAATCAAAAACAAGAAAGTTATTTGCGTGTGGAGAAAGTAAAATGGTTATTTCTGCGAATAACTGTTCGACGTTGATACTTCCTTCAAATTGTTCTCGAGTAGCATTTAGCTTAAAAGTGGCTTTGAATAGTCCACTTAACTAACATGATTTAAGCAATGCCTGGGAATAACTACAACTAATGACCAACCCCGACAGGGTCAGGATATCGCGTTGGATTCGCGTTTCAGGGTTCACCGATTCGAGTCCAGCGTAGCGCATCGGTAGATGTAATTAGGTTTTTGTTTTATTCTTCTCATGTTGTCTGTACTTTTTGGAACAAATACACAATGGAGAAATGCTCATAGTAATGACAGTATTGGATTTTTATTCATTTCACAACTGGGTTAATAAATGTCGACATTAGTCATCTTATGAGTGCATCTTTGGCGCGTTAGGCGAAGTTTGGGCGGGTGTAAATCAGTGAGTTCGCAAATTCCCGTCAGCGACATGCTATGACGTGCCGTCATACACTTGCTATGACGTGTTGCGTTTGAACAGCCATGAAAGTATAGTTTACTAGCTGATACCCGCGACTTCGTACGCGTGAATTAAGAATTTCTTTGCCAGAATTGAATATAGAAAGTTGTTGGTAACGAAGGATTGGTCCCAAACGACACCAAGTAAGCACAATATGTCAGAAAAGCTGTCATTATATCACTCCACCAAAGAACCAGTCTTTTGAAGAGAATCAATTTCCATCAAATTTCTGTCACCATTCGATAAATTCTCAAAATTTCGTGACTACAACCGTTAATCGTACATAAGAAAAATGTCCTGTGCCCTTCCAACAGATTTCCTTGTCAAATTCCATCAATATCGATATAGCCATTTAGTCGTCAAAACGTAACAAAAAGACAGACTTACTTCCTCATTTATAGTATTATTACTGCAGATCACACTGACTGCGAACAACCCTGAGGGATCATTATAACATAAAAAAGTGTACACCTACAGCATTGCAACAATACCTACAATTTGCCTCGCATTGAACCCCTAAATTGGTGATATCTGCAGTTTAACATTCAATCCGAATAACCGACGGCCCAGGTAAGGATAAAACGATAAGAGTAAATACAAGTATTTACTCGATACATTCCTTCCGATACCAAGTACTTTTTGTATCGATACTTTAAAAATAAGTATCAAGTAGGTATCGGTCAAAAGTACTCGTATCGGTGTGTATACCAATATCACTAATATCATGATTTCATTTAACACGTTAATTGATACATTAAACGCTCATCTACACTGTAAAGAATATTTTTTGTTGTCATTATTGCATTTTTTTCAATGCATTCTTTATCTAAGTTTGTGTTGTTGGAAAACTTGTTTGATTATGCCCAGCCGAAAGAAAAAAAGAAAAATACAGATCGATAGTGGAGTTCCTAAAGGATGTACTAAAAAAATTATTCTTGACGTTGAGACACGTTGGAATTCACTATATTATAACATTGATAGATTTTTAAATATGTCGAAAATTGCTACGCTGCTTTTACTCGATGCTACAGATAGTCCTGAATTGCTGACTGGACAAGAAATTGTAATATTGAAACAGGTAGTACCCTTGTTACAATCATTTGAATTTCTTACAAGAGAATATTCAGGCCAGAATTATGTTACCTTATCCACAATCATACCCATGATTAATTGTCTGACGTCGCAGATAACAAAATTTTCATCATCAATAGAATGTGACACTCAGTTGCAAACAAACCTACTGGCTGGGAAAAAAAATGCAAAAAAAGATTTGGTGTCATCTAATTTAACACCCTTGCAGCTTTGGGAACAATTTTAGACCCACGTTTCAAAAACATCCATTTCAAGATGCAAGTGCATGTGAGAGGGTGATACAAAAATTAAATAATATTATTAAAGAAGATCCGACAATGTCAACCAGTGGATCTGAAGAAGAAGCGACTCACGAAGATTTTGATTTCTGATTACACCACAAACAACTTGCAGTTGGCCAAAAGCGGCGCCGTGCTAACTCAAAAACCGATGAAGTTTCAATTTATTTGGCTAATCCAGTCTGCGCTTTAAAAAGCCAACCCATTAGAGGAATGGGAGGAATTAAAACCCGTATTTACATACTTATACAAACAAGCGACCGAGCGGGGTGGTGTAACGGTTAGCGTTCTCGCCTCGCATTCGGGAGGACGGCGGTTCGAATCCCCGTTCGGGCATCCAGATTTGGGTTTTCTATGGTTTCCCCAAATCACTCCAGGCAAATGCCGGGATGCTTCCTTCAAAAGGCCATGGCTGAATTCCTTCCCATTCCTTGCCCCCATCCTTGCCCCCCATCCTTGCCCCCCATCCTTTCCCGTCTGTAAAGACCCCGATGTTAAAAAGAGACGTAAAGCAGTTACAAAAAAAAAAAAAAAACAAGCGCGAATTTATTTAAACATTGTCGGTACCTCTGTACCCTGTGAAAGGCTTTTTTTTCCAAAGCTGGCGCGACAATGACTACATCCAGAAATCGTCTAACAAGCAAACAGAAAAAAAAATATTTTTGGGGAGCACTACAAAAACCCACTTTTTTTTCATAAAATTAGTTTTATTTTGTCGTAGTCGGTATTAGTCCTGTAACGATCAGTAAGGTGAAAATGTAATAAATATCTTTCGTTAAATAAATATATATTTTTATATTAATAAAGACTATCAGTACTTATTACATACAGTTTTTTTATTTATTCCAAATTTCACTGCGAAAAATCAATCGATACGAGTAAGTATCGATACTTTTCAAAGGATACCGAAGAAGTATCGCTGCTTTACCACCGATACTGTATCGAGTAAAACTATCGATACCTCAGTGGTATCGTTTTATCCCTAGGCCCAGGCGTCACTCTTACGATCAGAATTTTTTTTTTAATCTTAGCCTCCACGGAGATTTGAACAGGAGACCACTATCCAGACATTAGTAAACAAGCGCTTTAACCACTAAGCTACCAAAGTGCTACATGGCTAAACAGTACAGAGACCTCCATATCCAAGCGTCTGCCTATCGCCGTTCAGTAGTTTTTCGAAATTATAAAACAACATGTATTATTTATGCAAATAATTTTTCTACCAAATGTAGAAAGCATTTTTCTCCTTGTTTCAAAGGATAAGTGTGCAAAGTTTCATCAGATCGGATGAAAACTGTGGATTTGTATGAAGAACAAACAAACCAATCAACCAACAAACAAACAAACATACATACATTCATCTTTATATATATAGATAGTCGTATCCAATATATAAAAATAAAGGTATTCTAATTTTTTAAATTATTATTATTATTATTTATTTATTTATTTATTTTATTATATTTTTTTTTACAACGTTCTTCATATAAACACACAGTTTTTATACGAATTTGATGGAACTTTGCAATCGTATACGTTAAAACAAATACAAAAGTACTGTTACGTTTGATTCGCAAAAACCTAAACCCTCTCCTCCCATCCCTCCCATCCCCCCTCCCCCTCACTTAAACTTAATTTCTATCAACGTTGTTCACACAAACCCAGAGTTTTTTATTCGATTTTGTTAGTACTTAGCACACGTATACGGCAAAACAAGGCGGTCTGGTAGTTCAGCGGTTAAGGCACTTCGTTCCGAAAGTTTCTCTCTCTGGTCGCGGGTTCGAATCCAGTGGTGAGCAGGAATTTTTAGGAGTTGTATTTGATTATATCAGCTATGCCAGAAAATTCTGTAGTTCGGATTC
Source organism: Vandiemenella viatica (assembly GCA_031002005.1). Lineage (NCBI taxonomy): Eukaryota > Metazoa > Arthropoda > Insecta > Orthoptera > Morabidae > Vandiemenella > Vandiemenella viatica. The sequence continues at coordinate 14,328,588 of JARYHS010013631.1, read as the reverse complement.
CACGTTAAACTGAAGTACCATGAGGAAAGCAATTATTTTTTTCTATCTCTGACACAATAACTTGGTACTGTTCATCTCTTTCGAGAAGATTCGACCAACCTTCGGGTTGTGGACTAAGTTAGATGTTTAGTTTTTGAAGTGAAAACTTCTTTAGACGCGTTGGGCGATATTTTGATGAATAAAATCTTATGAGTTCGCGTCATTGAAATGCTAATGTTAACAGCATATCTGTTGCGGTGTGGGGGCACAGCACAGTGGTTAAGGTGTCTGGCTAAGGAATGAAAGGTCACTGTTCGAATCTCTGTCTCCGCAGGGATTTTTATAGGACCTTAAGCCAACCTTTACCTGAGGCACAGCTTGCAGTGTAATGTGAAGTACGCCAGAACGCTTCCGTGGTGCGGATTCCAAGTTAAACTTGGTCCTCTGCACCTGGTAGCCTTACCGGGTTAGGTTCAGGATGTTGAGACAGGGGCGGAACGTGAAGCTAATAGAAAACTCTGTCAGCAGCACATTACGACCACACGGAATTATTATTATTTAGTATATCTGAGGCTATAAGTATGACGTGTTACGCATATGATATTAATAGTTTTAAGTTTTCCCCAAAAACTGCCAATTATTTATTTTACGCCTCGTCGATATCGAACACGGCCGGGGAAAGGGGGGGGGGGTAAGAAATGGGAAGGAAGTCTTCTGAAGGAAATTTACCCGCATTCGGCTGGAGTGATTTGGGGAAACCAACGGAAAACACAAATCTGGATACTTGGACGAGGACTCGAACCTGCATCCTCCCGAATGCGAGACCAGAGCATTACCGTTCGCCTCCCACGCTCAGTCAATGTGTGCAGTACCTTCAGATAAAACCTGGTGAGTACATTTAATGCACTGTTGGGTTTGTGCTGTTTGTTTAATGAAGTGAAAAACACAACGAAGCGTTCGTTTGTTTTAACATAATTATAAATACAATTTGTGGAACAGTAGTGTAAGAACATGGTTACGAAAGTATTTTTTCTTGTAATCATGCTAATTGGTTCCTGCAAAAGGCCTTAGCCGAATTTCTTCTTGTTCCTTTTCCCCACTTGTCTCCCACATCTTACGACTTCAACGTTGACTAAACATAAGAAAATATAAAGAAAAAGGAGAAAATATATTTTGATGAGGGAAACATTAACTAGCGCTAGTAACTCAGCGGGTTGTAACTACTCTAAGGAACATAAGAACGAAGTTTTTCTCGGCGGTGAGAATAGATATAGTCTTCTCGGGAGACTAGCCGAGTAATCAAGGTGTTTTCACTGTATATTTCGGCGGATCTGAAACTCCGTCGCGATCTCCTTTTTTTTTTTTTTTCCCCAG
>JARYHS010013631.1:14291769-14326235 GCA_031002005.1 Vandiemenella viatica | reverse complement strand
CTGGGGTCTTTTCAAGGAAACAAATTCACAAAGATCCCTGGACACCCCTGACAAGAAGATGTCAAGCAATCTTTGATCACTTTCATAGGAGATAGCTAGATCATGCTCAGGTTCCCCTGTTAATTCATAAGTTAGGCTATTTACAAGTTTTAACCTATCCACAAAATTTTCAATACTTTCCCCACTCTCGCGCCTCATGTTTCTTAATTTTTCGCGGTAGAATCGAGCGCTAACCCTAGGCTCAAACCTCTTAATTAATTCATCTCTAAGTCCTTCAAAGGTGACCGAAGCCTTACAATTTTCATCATATTGAACATGACGATATGCTGCCCCTTCCAATTTACTAATCAAAATTCTCATTCTGACCTCTGTGGGTAATTCTACAAGGTCAAATACATTTTGTAACTTCCCCAGAAAGAGTCTGATATTTTCCCCGGGTGACCCCGCGAAGGTGTTACCATGGGCCAAAAGCGTAGTGGCTAATTGCAAATTTTTTACGTCCTCCCTAGGCATGGTAGTTTGGGTTGCAAGATTTTGTACCCTTTGGTTTAAATCTTCTACCGCCTCCTGAACGGTTACGGTGGTAGTTTTATCGTTTGGCATGACGTAAAGGACGAACCTTACTCACCAATTGTTGCACCGGCGACGAAGAGACGAGTCGAGGGGCGTGCCGCGGCGTCGATGACAGGAGTCTCAGGGAGGCGTAGCGGCGAGGCGTAACCCTACTCGGATGGAAGGCTAACTCGGACTGGTTGCGGCTGCTACTGCAGGCGGCGGGCACGGGCAGGCAGGCAGGCTGAGGTTCCGTCGCGCGCCGCTGCTAGGCTGGAGCGTTGTTACCGGCCGTCGTCAAGGATACTGCAAAGTAGCGATGCGTAAAGACACCCGCCGTACGACGAATAAATCAGCCCGATATTTCCGTCCGATATTCCCGCCAGCCAGCCCTTAATTAATTACCTTCCCGGCCTTTCTTATAATGAAGTATTTTCAACAGTTTTGCCACTCTGCATGCCCTTACAAATTTCTTGAGGGCTACTGTGGGCAAATGGAATTGCTCACCTTTTCTTCCGGTTGCCGATTCCTTAGTTCGACTCCCAGCTTCTGATCACCAGTTTGTGACGTCCCACTTTGGGCAAATGTGGGTAATCAGCCGTGAGGCTAAGCCTGACTGATTCGTCCGTCAGGATAGTCAGAGTGGAGGCCGGAGGTATTATTTTTAAGTTACTTACCTTGCCAGGAATTCTCGTTGTCCAGGATCTCTGCTCGTTCTCTCGGCTGCTGTTATTCTAGTTAGCTTAGTTAGTTGACTGATTGTTCTGACACCAAATACCAAGAGAAGGGCTGGTTCTAAGTTAAATGATAAGGCGCGTTGGGCTGGCACCTTGATTTATTCCAGTGAGTAGATACATGCAGTTGACGCCTCTGGCAAGAGTCCACGGAATAACTGAACAGTAACTTACAGTAATGGCATTGAAGATCTTGGCTGGAAGCTGAGGGCCGGCTGGCTAGCGGGCGGCAGAGTGTCGAAGTCGCGACCCGGGCTTCCGGCGTCTGGCGCAGATTCGGCGTGGTTCCAACAGCTAAGGGCGAGGCATGATTTGCCGGCCTTAATATAGGAACGAATCTGTCGACTATGCAGGGGGTCAACGGCGGTCACTCGCCAGCCGTTGTACGGCGGCCGAGGCTGCCCTACTTCAGCGGTCGGTAACCTGGTGCTGAATATGACATTCTCTCGAACGTTCTGGCAAGCGCTACGCTTGAGTAACGTTTAACTGTAAGCTCGCCCTGCCCAATGACTTACTTAATTCTTTTATTAACTAGTTCTCTATCATTCAAAAGCGCCCTTTACATCAGTTTCGTCCATCGTGCCATCAAGACGACTGACGGTGTATTGGGAAAATCACGTTTTTGTTTTCGAGCTTCACTTGGGAGCATATAGTTTTTAAAGTGCTTGGGCCGCCACTTGTTAAAATCTTGGATGATGTTATTGTCTCCCAAAAAAACCTACAGTTTGGGGGTGAAACGAGCTGTGAAGTGATTACAGAAAGAAGGAACCTCATTCCCTACTTTTTTTCGCAATGCCTGAGTGGTAGGTATAGATTTTGCTTGTTTTGGTTTTCAAGTCATAAATGCTAAAACAGTTAACCCACAACTGCCGATAGTAAAATGTAATGTTTAGGGGGGGATTTTGCATGAAATCTACTATGTTTCTACACTTCTTTTCTACATTTTTTAAGGCAGAATAAAAATTACGTTTTAATAACTATTATAAACTATAAAACATCTGTAGCGTTAACAGCTGTTCTAAAACTTAGGCTACACATGTAGCAATCCCCTCAGAGCGCCGGCGGGGCGGCTGTCAACACAACCGGTTTGAGCCTATTCAATAATAAACACCGATTTCAAAGACTCCAACCGCTACAGCATTGTTGAGACCGAATACTGGTCGCAAATTTCACTGGCCGCAAATTTCACTGGGCGCAGGTTTCGCGACACCGTTTGGAGCATGGAAGCGTGTTGAGTGGATGAGTGGTATAGGGGTTCAGGGGAGACGTAATACCATAATAGTTGAAAAAAAGGGTGCATCTAAAATATGATAGGACTTTATAGGACATGATAGGATGACTTATGTTGACAGCATGGCATAGCATACATCCATTTCGTATATCATTCACAACGATGGAAAATGTTTTGTAACACAGCAGGAATATGATACATGTGTGATTGTCTGCCTTTCAACTTACTTTTTAAGTTAGATCCTTCTGTCTTTTAACCAGATTACCATCAGTTTGTGTTTCCATGAATACAACGCGATATTCGGAGAAGCGCTACTAAAACTTGGATTACAACTTAAGCCGCTCAGATACCATGTTCTTTCTACAACGCCGTTGTCATAACGACCTAAAGCTAAATGCGGCTGTTTGAGGCACCTTTCTTACAATTTTCTTATGTCTGCTGGTACGAAGTGGCAAAAAACATCCCAGTGCAGTGATCGGGTTTACAGGCACGTTTTAGATACAAGAAATCATATCCTTATTCAGAACGATAGTTGCATTACTCCTGCAGAATGAAGACCGGCCACGTTTTTCCAGGAATTCTGATGGTTTATTTCATGATGAATATCATTTCTTCCCTAACTTACACAGCAGCCAACAAGGGCTCAACGGAGGCTTTGGGTAGTTTGACTAAGAAAATGGTCCGCAGTTTGCCTAGTAATTAGTAACATTGTAACTGTTATCTCGCCTATAAGAAACATGACAAACAGTTTTCCCGGACACTGTTTAAACCCACTTCAATTCGGCAGCTCTTAATGCAGTTCTGCTAGGATTCACAACACATTGAGGATTTATCATTCTATAATTTACAATGAAGAATCATATGATTATCTTTTAACGTTACAACTTTTACATGCACTAATTTATGTAACCGCTAATTTCTATCTGGACTCATGGTTCTAAGAGGCCACGTGTTTCCATGATCGAATTTCCTGATGGCGATGAAGTTCCTGACAAACGACGATGTTGTTTCTGATCACTTCAGTCCAAGATTGAGAGAAAAATAAAGTGGAATCACATTTTACGTTCTTCATTAACTATATGTTTCAGTGTATAATTTACTTCAGTCAGTGTTGCGACACCATGATTTTGTGGCAAAATTAACTTCTTGAGTTAATGTTCGATTTAATCTTTAACACTTTAGAATAAACTATAACATTTTACAGGAAGTAACACAACCCTCCCATCAATAAAAAATAAAATACTTTTTCCGAGGGTTCTCATAAATCTTCAAATGTTCAGATGTTTAAAATCCTCTAATTTATTCGTTTACTATATAATTTGAAATGTTTTTCTTTACTTCACTAATACGATAAAAGCCTAGTAACAGTTTTATATTTTCACTTCTATGACTGTGAGAATCAACGTGTTTGCTGCGGAGGCTACATATTTGCGAGAGACAGCCTTCATGTTTCGGAGCAGAGTAGGTGGCTGGGTGGAGCAGTTTCTCCTGAGTTACGTAGACCAACACATCAGTTGAGTTCTGCTGGGCTAATTGGACGCAAACTGTGCAGCAGCCCGCTACTAACCTCACACCGGCGCATAGGAACAGGTGTCTGTGCCACCAGCGACGGGGCGACCCTTACCAGTCCGGTGATGAAGGAACGGTGCTAGGCAAATCAAGGACCCAGCTGGTATAATTTTTATTAAAATTAATCGGAATTATTTAAAAATACCTTATGAAAATTGAATGATAATCTTACTGCAAAAGTCTGTGTTGTAGGGCATGATATTTATAAAGTAATGTTTTGGTGTTATACTATCCAATGTCAACACTCGCAATTCCCCCATTGAAGTATTTTAGTGCTGGCACCGTCGGATGAGCATTGAGTCCCAATAATCCTCTCAAAATGAATCAATTATATATTTATTTTGGACTTTCTTGGAAATGCCACTTGAATTCAAGTGTCACATTGCCTCAAAACTTTAGCCTGCATTCCTACTTAGTTGTCTATGGCAGAATGAAAAACTACATAAACACATCCTGTAAATCGCAATTCAATATTCATTTAAGTCATTAATAACCTTAATTATTATATGAGTTTTCTAAGAGATGCGTTATTGAATGCCAATCATTTTGTTTTCAGAACAGAGAAAAAAAAAACTGATTTATTTAAGCAATGCACTTAAATGCAGCAAGAATCATTCATCGGAATTTATCATGACTGAACAAAGTTGTCGTTTTATCACATAATTATTTCGTTGAGTCTGAGACGCATCTCAAAGGCATCACTGAACGTAATGAGAGACTAAGCAGTTAAACAGTTAAAAATGCTTTCCAAATGAATTACATATAGTTTCTCTTGCCCGAATTATCATCCTTGTATACGGTACGAATCTGAATTCTGCTGGCTTTGAAAAACAGTCCATGATCAGCGTACAATGGGAACCGCACCTCCAACACGCTGGACTGGCGTTGAATACCTGCCACCTACATAACCTTGCCTCGACGACGACGTAATTATTGACAGGAAAGAACGAGGGAAAAGGAATGAAAAGGAAGTTGGCCATAGTCTTTTGAACGAACCATGGACACAAATCTGGATGATCGGGCGGTGATTCGAATCAACTTTCTTCCGAATGCGAGGCCAGAACAATACCACTCACCCACCACGCTCCATACCTTCCTTAACCTGAAAACAGAAGAAGTAGCATCCACATGTGATCGGTGATGAATGATCGATGATATTTTTGCATCAAATATCTCCATTCTTTATAGAGGGCAGTACAGTTTTTTTATAAGCCTAACCATCTGAAAACATACGATATTTCCTCGGTTTAAGTTTAGTACAAGGGCCCGATGTCAAGGTGTTGGTGAAAACAATCTAGGTTCTCCGCTGATATTACCTCTGGTGGATTCATTTCGTTACTTTAGCGGAATGGGGTGTTATTGACTCTAGTCTGTTGGGTCCAACAGAGAATAAGCCTCAAGATTGGAGAACGAGTCGCCCAGGAGTTAGAGAAAATTAAACGATTTGGTCCAGCTCTTACAGTCACACAAGATTTTGAAAATAGAAGAAGTTCTAAATATTTGAGATAAACACTATTACTCATAGGGCACAGTAAATTTAGACAACTCCTATTAGCATTGCGTTGTAGCTTTCGAGTGAAACTGATTAGATGTAAAACATAGTTTATGTAATTTTGAGAAGTAACGTTATCTCTTGATAAAATAAGCAAGCAATTTAGATTCTGTACCCGTAAAAATAATATAAACGATTTATATGTACGTTGTGCCTTGTTTTGCCACCGGTAACGAATATAAAACAGCTCTAGAAAGAGTAATTTTCTGCACTGAAGAATTCTTAAAACTACACACATTCCTACGGAGAAAAACTGGTAGCTTATTTTTGTTCAAGAAACCATATTTTCACAAGCGGTCTGCTATAACTTTTTATGTTAATAATACGTTTAATTAATTGAAAGAGTCAATACTAGCGATAACATGCACGGGAGGTAATATTATGTTATGTTTATTTCTACGGTCACAACGCGTCGTTGACAGAAGAGAAACGTGGCTACGCGCAACGCACATTAAAGAAATTAATGTGACTGCATTCTGCATTATACTTGTCATTTTCGCGCTTTGTAATTACACAACGATTTGCCAGCTCTTCTGCACTACGTTTCTAGAAATCAGCGCACAATATTCGAGTTATTCGTATATTCCATAGTATCGTTTGTGTACTAAGCAATGTAACCGAACAGTCGAAATATAAGCTAAATTCTCCTTCAGCAGCAACATTAATTCTTACCCACTAATACAGAAATGATATTACCAGTTTGTAAATGTGTCGAGAGCAGTTTAAGTGAAATGTACTGTATATGAAAGTGAATAATTGAATGAATTAAAAGCAATACAATTATTCATCGTCTGCCCACTTTGAATGATAGAATCAACAGATTAACGGTAGCATCTGGTAAAAGATTCAGCTGCGCCATCGATTGCATGCTTTTTCTACAAACACACTACGCACTTCTTTGATATCATTTAATCCAAATCAATGGGACACACATTAGCTACAAAATACATCTATATCTTTACGATACTCATATTTGTCCAGTAAAGGCTATTATTACTATCCACCATTTACGGAGAGCTGTTTGGTAGCTTCCAGTAGAGTTTTCTTTTTCATTTCCATGTTTAGTTGCTATTTCAGTTTAAATCTTCTGAAATAAGTCAAACTGCTTAAATCTGGCCTCCACGGTTCATTTTTACATTCTCTAAGCGTCGAGGTTATAATAATAATTCCGTGTGGTCGTAATGACCAGGTGACAGGGTTTCTATTAGCTGCGCATTCCGCCCCTGTCGTAGTTGCCTTAACCTAAACCAGAAATCTTACTTGGGTACAGGGGACCTACAGTTTAACGTGGAATCCGAACCACGGAAGCGCTCTGGCGTACTTCACATTTGCGCATCAAGCTGTGCCAGAGATTCAGGTCGGGTTAAAGGCCTATGAAAATCCCCGCCAAAACAAGGATTCGAACCGGGGACCTTTTCGATCACCAGTCGGATGCCTTAATCATTCTTTTTTTTTTTTAAAAAAAAAAGGAGGTATCAACTTTTAACATACATCATGTAAAACATTTATGACAATAAATTAATTGCAACCACATTTTAAACTTAAGATTTATACAGTCTGAATAGACTATTTAAACTGAGATTCATAACAAACAAAATTTTCGAAAGAAAATTTAAACTTGTCAAGTTTACATAAATATAACCAAAAGAGATCATTTGTGGTAGTAATCATACATATTTGACCGATAAAAAAATTACAGGGTAACATATGTTCAACCATGTGATTTCCCCTCATCTTTCTCTTCAGCAAACAACTCAAAGATTAAAAAAAGTCGCAACACAGCTGAAGTTTCTGATTTCGGCAGATGGCACAGACACGTTAATAAATTTACACTTTATATATTAAGATGTGACAATGCATTGATTAATAACTTCTATTAGATGTGTGTTTTCAAGTTCAGTTGCAACCGTCTCTTTGTCAGCAAGCTCCTCATTTTCTGCATCTTCTGAAGCATGGGTGTCAGGTGCAATCTCTACACTGATTGTGAACCTTGCTGGTAATGTTCTAAGTAGCTGCAACCTAATTGAAAGACCTATTATGGTTGTCATGCTGTAGTGTGGTATAGTTGGTGTGAAAAACACATTAACTTCATTCTTTTCGTTGTCAACTGTTATATGATCCAGTTCCACCTCATTCAGATCTTCAAATGTTAAAGGATGCTCTGGATTATTAATGCTGCAAATAAGATCATATATTTCTCTGGAATCGAAATTATCTCTGATGTTCTCATCATCATCACTTTCCATTCTTTCTCGTTCTTCACATTTTTTATAAAGTTTTGGATTTATATTCTCAAGTCCATCCATTCTTCCAGTGACTAAAGTTTAATACCTCTGACCACTTAGCCACCAGGCCGCTTAGCGTCGAGGTCATTAACGATGATCTTACTGTTTCTTAGTTTTCCGACACTAGCGCTTTTTGTGATGGATACCGAGAAACTGTCGTATAGCATAGGTACCGGTACGTTTATTCCTGTTTCAATCCACACAATGTTAAACAAATAATAGGAAGAGATATTATATTATACCATTTCGTTAAACACATAAATTACAGATCAATATCTAATCTTGAATGAATTTACACATTTTCTTTAGCATAGTCGCAAACAAAATTCAATGATTTGAATGCGGTACTAACAGGTATCAAAAATGTAAAATTGGATGTTGTAACGTATAAAAAATTTATTAAAAATTTGTCTCGAAATAAAGTTGTTTTTTTAAAATATAAATCCACGAAAGGTAAATTTTCAGCCTGCTTTCGGCCAGCAAAAAGAAAAGCTCCTTGTGTTCAATATTTAAAACAAAATACTTTGCTAATTTCACTATTTTCAAACTTGTACACGGATAACACAGTACCTTATATAAGCCACTGTCCGTTAATTATAGATAGTTTTACAGGCGATTACTAAATGTATGAATAAATATAGCTGCGACCAACTATGAAATGTTATGTATTTCTTAAATGAAATATCATTCAGTAATAAATAGTTGCAGAACATCTTTGTGTATTCCTGACTAACGTGCTGTATTGTAGAAGAAATGTTTATACATTTTTTCAGTTTTATTTCCCATTTTTAGAATAGAAAAAAATGTTACTACGGAATGTTAAAAGACAGCCGATGCCTACACTACAGCTTTTAAGATAAATTAAATGGAGAAAATGCTGAATACCATCATAACCGTGCGTTGTCGTATGAAATTAACGTCCGGCATAGACAAATTGTTTTTCTACCAATAAAACGTACTGCCTCCGTGGAGTTATTACATGAGACACACTTCATGTCTGAACTTTGACCTTTCCGTCTCTTGTATTACTTCGCAGTTTATTTCACATGGGAGTGATAAAAGGCGCTACTGGTGCCCTATAACCGAAAATGGAGTTTTCTCTTACATACACCCCGACCTTCGTAGAGTTTTGTGGCTGCATTGACGAAAACATTTCCAGACTTGCCTGCCTGCGAAATGCATTTTAGCTTAAAGGCACTATATTTTCTCGGGAAACGTAAAGTTTATGTTAACCTGGGGTATGGCTATAACAGAGCAATGTTTCATTTATTTTTTGCCGAGTATAAAATCTTTATATATGGAAATACCTAACATTACTGTCACGAGAGTTTCCAAAAACTGTGATGTTTTCAAATAATTCATCCTAATGAAATCTCATCCAAATGAAATCTCATCATTCCATAAATAACTGTTAGGACCCGCAGGTCTAGATGCGCGCGTTAAGGCACACACACACACACACACACACACACACACACACATACACACACACATACACACACACATACACACACACACACACACACACTCATACACACACACACACATACACACACGGAGAGATACAATGGGACCAGGTTCGAGTGCTTCATCCCTCAAACGACTGTTACGATTGCAATTTTTAGACTGTTTTCCTCAGTCACCTATGCGAATGCTGGGACGATCCGTAATTATCGCCTCATAAACTACACATTTCACAAATTGAAATACACATATCATAGAAAACATAAAGTTACACGAATTCTTCCTATTCTTACAAAACAATAATTCCAAATTTCAGTTGAACCTACCATGTCGAAACTCTAGATAAATCATTAATTACAAGCCATGATGAGAATCAAGGCACTGAGTGATCCGATAGAGTCCAGTGCCAAATAATAATAATCGTAATCAAATAATAATAACTATTAGAAGAATTCGGATAAGGCAAAACTTAGGTGAATTTGAGAGGTTTTCTTGTTAATATAGTATTTGCATCTCGCAACAATGTCTAATGCTGCTTAATACTTTTGGACCAACAATGGTAATGTCACAATTTGAATGCATAGTGAAAATAAAATGAAATTACGATTTTTAATTTGCTTATATTTTCGAAAATAGTGATTCATGAAGATCAAAGTAATTAGTTCTAGCGGTATTATAACGTAATTACGCAGTCAGATCTGTAAAATGCATCTCTGCAGCTCCAGCCGACTCTTAATTCGATTAAAAACCGGGGTCACGCCTGAAAAACTGAGTTTATGGAAGTGAAATTGTAATCTTCGAAAAAAGATGTATGTTCCTTCTCTCCACATCTATTGAATTTTTTTTCTTTTGCAGTACGAAAAAAATAAGTAATTCTTTTTTAAATCTAGTCTATTTTCAGAATTTTTACATCTCTAGGATTGTGATTTTTCTGGTTGTTGTTTTGGCGTTCTTGATATAATTAATAAATAAAGGAAACAGATCTCCTACTCCATTCGCTGCAAACTTATTACGTGTGTAATACGAATGGTATTTTTTAGCTGCTGTTACCAAGAATGGCTTTAATTTTACACACGTTCTTTATACCAAATGTATAATGCACTTACGTTTGAATTGCCCTATATCTTTAGCAATCTCTGGTACTTTAAGTAAATGTTCATCTAATTTATTTGTTGAATCATATGCGCCCTTTCTTTTTTCATTCCATTTGATGATAGTACGACTTTGTAAATTTGAAGACTGCAATTTATTTCGTATTTTAAGATACCTGACTTCTATTATTATTGTTATTATTATTATTTTGTTATGGCTTTACTCCTTGTCGATGTCGAGGGTCATTAAAGAAGGGAAAGGACTGAAGGCAAGGAACAGGAAGGATTTAGGCCATGGACTTTTAAAGTTAACCTCCCGGCATTCGCCTGGATCAATTTGGGTAAACTATGGAAAACCCAAATCTTGATGGCCCTGCGCCCTACAGAACGCGAGGCCAAAGCGTTACCGCTCTCCCACCAGCCTCGGTTTCAATATTTAAAATGTGTTTTTGGTAACAGACACGTGGCAATCTCCGAAGTCACATCTTTTAACTTTTTCCTAATCTATGTTTCTGTGATACGCATTATTGAAAATTATGAGTAAATATGAATATAGTTACACATTTGATGTTAAAACATATCTACCTTACATATACACTAATTTAAAAGAAATTAGAGTTCTTAACTGCAAATCATGAACTTGAAATTTCGCAATAGTCTTTCTTAATTACCCATTTTTTTAAAAACGTGTCTTGGAATACAACGTTAATAACAGTTTCAGGTTGTTCGCTGAGATAGAGATATCGAAAGGAAAGTAAAGGGTTAATGCTGACTGTGTAGAAATTCAACGTGAGCATATTCTAGTACTGATGGGACCAATAGCTATCTTAGTATGGTTGAAAGAAAGTGCAACGTTATGCCCATAAAAATAAAATGAAGCCACTTAGCCACGACTACAGAGTAAGGTATTCAGTTATTAGACGCTAATTTCTTTAAGTATTTAGGTTTAAGAGTATTAAGTTACATGAGAAGGAATAACCTTGATCGTAGATAATACTAATTCTAGGTTACGGTTCATAGGTCGAGTTTTAACAAACTGTGATATGTATAAAAGAGGATTTTACTTTTTAATTTAGAATGCTGCTGTACTGTATTGAATTAGAAACTCAAGTGTTTGGCTAATTGTACCTATAATGTGGATACAAGAACTGTTCGTATTATGATCCCTTGCAAAAATCTTTTATATGTGTTTCTACAAAGTACTACTGAAATTTTCTGCTAGACAGATGACTCAATTTCCACTCTAACATATTAGCTAACAGACGAACGTACTCCACACTTATTGTTACGGGTGGATGCTTCGCTCAGCAATGTATTTGAGACACAATTACGAGAGAGATAGGATCAAGGAAATAAAATATAATAATGATGTCTATATGTATTCTTTCGTTGCTTGGGGATTCGAACAGACAGAGCAGAGATTAATGTTTGTGCAAAACATCCTCTATCACTAATCATTTTGTGAACTGCAGGGAGTGAACTTTCTTATTTTATATGCATGAGGAGAAATTTTGGAACTAATTAATGAATTCCAGACTAACTGCCCATAAACATGATATTTGCATAGCTTTCTCCACTAGAAAAGCGCAAGAATATTAAATTTTATGCAGATACCGCGACTTCGAGGTCAATTCCTAAGCAATAGAGGAGACATCTCTTTCGGACTAGCCGTTCAACGTTGCCGTCGGATTGCTCATTACATCCTTTCAGGCAACTTTCAGTGACGTTTTCAGATTCAATGATTTATTTATCAGGTTACCTTGGACTAACTGAAACTTAGCAATTAAGTCAGACGACTAAACACTAACAAACCTCTTTTTCTAACGATTATTCTCCAAGGGCTGATAAAAACACTCTTACGGGTAATGTTTTTATTGCATCACTGATTGCAAAGTTACCATTGTATTATTGCGAGACCAAAATAATAGCTCGATTTTTCCATATAGGCCTTCAAAACATATAAATTAATTAAAATATATAATCTCTAATTTCACATGGTATTACAGTGAAGTGCCAAAAGTTACGCGAAAATGCCTAATATCGTATTGAACCACGTCTTGCCAGCCAAAGTTCAGCAACCTGACTATCGACTCAACAACTCGTTGGAATTCCCAAGAGAAAAGTATTCAGCCGTCTTCCTCTACAGCTGTTCTTAATTGCAAACGTGTTGTTAGAACACTACGTTGTGCATGAACTGACCTTTAGATCATGTCGCACATAGTTTGACTGGATCCATGTCTGGCTATCTAAGAGAGCAAGTCATTTGCTGTAATTGTCCAGAATGTTCATCAAACCAATCGTGAACGATTTTGGTTCAGTGACATTGCGCATTGTCGTCATGGAATAGTCCATCGTTGTTCGGAATATGAAGGTCATGAGTGGTTGCAAATGATCTCCATGTATCTGAAGCTTAGCCACTTCCAGTGAATGGTGGATTCAGTTTGACCAGGAGGAAGTCACCATCAGATTGCACACCGCCTACCTCGCAATTTGGGTCCATGGCTTCGCTATGTCTGCGACGCACTCGAACCCTACCTATAGAGTATCCAGGATCAGAACGGGGGACGGGGGGGGGGGCAACATATGAATTAGGAGGAGGGGGAACTCGTATATTTTTCGAGGAAGTGGGGTGGAGGACTGAAACATGATGATTTCTTACAAAATAAAACTCATACCTATTGAGGAAACTATTTCTATTATTGACTATCTGGTGCCCACGACTTCGTTCATGTTTGTAAAGAATTTGTATTGACAGCTACCGACATCTAACCACCATAGTGCACGATGGGAGACTCGATGCTATTACCACACACAAACGCCAGTCATCTGCGCTTTGTAGATCAGGCAGTAAAGTAAAATATACGGACACACATGTCTTTGGTCGAAATACGAAAATATCCTTGATAGACCAATTTCAAACACCATATCTCAAACACTCCCACAGTTACCGAAATTTAGCCAAAGTTGTGATCGACGGGTGACTCTGTGCTACTACCACACACAAACACCAGTGATCTGCGCTGGATAGTTTTGGCTGAAAAGTGATACACCATGACGCATACGTCTTTGGTAGAAATATGAAAGTGCCGCAGATCAACCACTTTCAACCACCAAATCTCCCACACTCCCATAGTTACCGACATCTAACCACCATAGTACACGATAGGAGACACGATACCACTACCACACACAAACGCTAATAGTCTATGCTATGTAGTTGTGACAGCAGAGTGACATATACGGAGACTCATGTCTTTGGTCGAAATACGAAAATGCCCTGCATCGACCCATTTTTATCCATCATATCTCCCACATCCCCACAGCTGTCGGCATTCAGCCAACGTTGTTCACGACTAGAAACTCCATCCTACTTCCACACACAAACACCAGTAATCTGTGCTAGGAAGTGGTGGCTGAAAAGTGAAATATAGGAAAAACACATGTTTATATATATATATATATATATATATATATAAGATTAGCATAGTAAACCAAGGACCTAATATGCAGTTAATCAAGATCGTAACTAAATTATAGTTTTTTATGTAAGCATTAATCGTCTCGGATTCTCAGAAAAATTTCCAATAACTTGTCAATATGGCACGGTGTACTTCCACGAAATTTCGATGCACACACATCAGGCATAATCCACTCAATCTTTTCTCTCCCATAGTGCTCCTGAGATCATCTTCATCCCCTGCCCCTCTCTGGATACGACCATGGCTATTACCAACTGGAATCGTCACTGATCTCGTCACGCAACCTTTTTACAGTCATCTAAGATCCAACCGATATGTTTTAAGTCCAGGAGAGGCCCTGTAGCTTATGGTGTTTTGTTAGCAGAGGCACTCGCTTCTGACGTCAGGTGTCATATCCCATCATCAAAAAATTTCGCTGCACTGTCCTCACGGACACTTCTATGGTACAACACGTCCCACACTGAGTATTCTATTCGTTGGCACAGTGTTGCCTGTCTGACATCTCGGTGCAAAGTCGCAAGTCTTGGTCATTAAGAAGAAGTTGGCGGTCACTGTGCTGCCCGGGTCGGGACGTAATGCCGGAAATTATGTATTCACGGTACATTCTTGAGACTGCGGACTGAGGGATCTGAGTTCATTAACAATTTCCGGAATGGAATATCCGACGCTTCTATCGTTAACTACCATTTCAGGTTCAAACTCTGTTACTTCATGTTGTGCGGCCAAAATAATAGGAGAAAAACATTCACTCGACTCACGGGAGTACAAACGAATGCCCGGCCACTGCACGGCACATTTATACATTTCTTCAGCGGTGGTAATATGACTTAGCTGAAAGCCTCCAAGTGATGATTCCGGCAGAAAGGTAAAGAAGTGATTTCTTCACGAGTGGAATATTGTACATTTTATTTTAAAGAGTCGACTTTATATTTCATTCATTTTAAAAAAAAAATTGTGGGGGACTGATACCATCAAATTATAAGGCTTAGCTAAAATGATATAAGAGGCTCATAGACGAAATCTCCTAAAAATTGCAATTTTATTTATACCTCCGCAACAATAAGTATAGTCTATTGATGAAGATGTGCCCTTAAACATTATTACATTATCGTAGTGTTTGCAGAAAACAAAACGTTATCTAAATCGTTACAGATATAAAATGGCTGTGTCACTAGAGTAGCCATAATGTAAATCTTGTGCAGGACTGGTTCTAAGTAAAAATTTCTATGTTGCAGAGAGGACGCCACCATCGCGAATCCACGACATCTCCCTCCACCTTGACGCCAATCAGCAGTGGTGTGAACGACAGCAGCACGCCGTCGCCAGTAGAGCTACTGGACCAGATGGTCGCCAGCCAGAGTACGTAACAGTATACTAGAAGATATCTTCCTTCGTCTAAGTATACATCGAATTGTCTAACCACTTCATCATTGTTCATAGTCGCTTGCTGATGCAGCTCTTACTCAGAGCCCCGGTAGCCGGATATACTAGTTGTTCTGTAGGCAAAAGTTATAGTCTTTCACAAATTCGATGCCTCTTTATGTAATCTGATATGTAGTGCATATACCATTCTTAGATAACTCCATGGCACGTGCGAAACGAATTGTTTTGGTGGTAATATAGATGATAAGGTTTCTTAACCAAACTGTTAGCTCCGCTATCCAAAATCTTTTTCAAGAAATAAATATTATAGATTCGATCAATATAATACTTGAAAGAAATAACAGTATTGCATAGTTTAATTGATATATGAACATTATTTTCATGCTTTTAATATGTTCGGCAGTGCTGACAAATATTTAGCATCTGTATTAAATTACATACTTCTTCATTGTTTCTTAAATTGTCGTATCTAAACAACTGATCAGCAGATTTGACAGAGTCATTGTTATACGAAATTAGACTGGAATATTTGTTTTTGACGTATTGTATCCACGGTAAATTTCACGAAACACATTTGCTGAGTATATAACATATTCCATCCCAAAATCGATAGATACAATGCCACAAATTACTAATCCACACTATATGTTGCGTTACGTATGGTAATATAATGTTCTTATAATTCAATGTTTCCTAAATTCTGAAGTCTTAGTTTTATTTGAATGTAAGTAGAAGACTATAAACAGAATTTTATTAGAGTGATAATACTGAATTAATAAAATTATCAACAATTAGCTGTTATAAGCATTGTAAACAAAATTAAGAATCCCCTATTTCTAAAAATGAAAAAGTATTAATTGAATTTGGAGAAATAGTGCTATACTCCAGTCGTTTATTTATCCCCGCGCTGTGCTTGTATGAATCATCTGGAAATCTTATTATCCTGGCGTGCTCACTCACTAGTGGGAACGCAGTACTTAATCGAAGTTAGATTTGTTCATGGTCATAGACCAAACTCCGTTATTGTTCACTTCAGTTTCAGTTTTGAGTTAAGTCACTGTCCAGTTCATTTCAGTTTTGATTCCCCCCCACCACGTAAGTCGGGCACATGTCATTTTTCGTAAATATTATCTGCAATCTTCGTTTGAACAAGCGAGAATAATTTCAATGCTTAGTGTTTTCTGATATAGGTGAAGAGATCAAACTATTTTTCCAAATCGTGATGTGGAAACTGAAGGTCACGTTGATTACCCAACTCACGTAACGTTGGAATATTATGTTTCTGTTGGGTCATTACGTACCCTTAGCGATCGTGCACAAACTACGTGGCTTGGTACAGGGGGAGGGGGGGCTGGAAGGCTACGCTGGGCTAAGTGTGGGGAGGGGGGGTTCCAAATAAGGCCACTTAGCTTTCCTTTCATAACATTTTTCACAGTTAAAATTGTGAATAGAACTCACAACGGCATGTGAATATTTCCTGATGTAATTTACAATAGTTTGACAAGAGAAAACAGTACAAACTGTCTTCTGGAATCAAAAGGGAAAAAATCTACGTGCTACGTGGAAGGGGGTAGAGACAAAAGGCACGTAGGGCTACGTGGGGGGTAGGGGGGTTCACAGGAGTCCAAAATGGAGCTACGTGGTTTAAGTACGCTCCCTTATAATCAAACATGTAAAACCAAATTATTTAAAAATGGGCGAAAGTAATGGACATAGATAGGACATGAGTGAAGGTGTTCTTCCGAAGAGTGGTATTTAATTTGAGGCTTTGTGTTTCAATACAATCGATTAAGTCCGAAACAAAATTGCTGCAAACAATGTTTCTGGCCACATTGTTGGATATTTTCTACTGAAGCGCACATGTGATCACTTATGGAAGCGAAAGTGTCCTGTACTCTTGTGTTTAGACTGTCTGATCAGTATGTATCATATTTCGAACAACTTTCTTTGAAATAACGCTTTCGTTTACTCAAAAAATGAACCAGTAAACGAAACTCAAATTTACAAAGCCATTTGTGAAATTTAAAACGAAGAATATTTTCAGTTTATTGTTGATCACAGCGGTAGATTCTCGCATGTAAAATAAACGTGTTACTTGGAACCAACGCAATATTTGAAGTGTGTTTAATATTTCCCCAGTACTACTAGAGATTGACAGCAGCCAGCAGACCAAAGTTTACGGTTTCTTTTGTTATATTTGCGCTTGTTAGCGATATATGGTTCTGCTGGACGGCCTCCTTTATGTCTTTTGGGAGAGCAGGAAATGTTTGATCACAGACAAAAACTCTTTCCGCTCCAGAGATTCAATAAACATAAGCCTTGGCAGTAGAGGAGAGGAACAAAACGGAAGTTTCATTGAAATTCCGGAGCAAACGAATGGAAATTTTTATTCTGTTATAAAGAAAAGTTTTATACGCGTTAGTGTGTTTTGAATAAAGAATATATCAATTCCCCGCTCACAAAGGCAACTCGTTTACAACGCTAAATTTTGAGAGTGAGAATTAAAGATGTTCACTTCCTGGTAGTATATTTTTAGTTAAAAATCTTTCTTATATTTGCAATATTTCAAATGTGTTTAGAATAAGAAAAGGTAAAACTGATTTGAGAAACGCTTTGCGATCCGTTTCCATGGTTTAGAAAATATCTATATCTGGGATTCCAACGTTTGATTGAACCAATCAGATATCTCTCCAAAAGTAAATTACTGAATTATCATAAAGTGAATAATAAAATTTAGATAAAGTTACTTCAATATTTTGAAGCTCATTGCTTAAAATGGCATGCAAGATTATTTTAATAAACAGATTCCAGCTATCTATACTGACTTGCTTGCTGGTCACATCCAATTACGAAATTTGAATAAATACTGCCTCAAAAGTTAGCGCTCAAAGTCATCTCAAATGTTTTATACACACCGGGCCTCTATGTAGAAAGTTACACTGTCGGTTTATCTGAGTAAAATAAATAAATTAAAAACATTGTAGAATTGCCAATACCTGAATAAATGTATTAATCTTCTCTTGGCTGTGTTCAAACATATTTTATGATGCAATATATGCACCAGCATTAAAAATTCGCGAAATTTTCAAACCTCAGGGAGAAAAAAATTTTCTCTGTCGTAACACAGCAACAAAACTCATAGAAACATTTTCACCATTGAGTTCCTCCAAATGCTTCACCGCAGAAGTAGTGACGTAATAGTATCAAAGCAATCTTCAAGTTATTCGTTAATAGTCGGATTTTATGATTTACTATTTTGGTATAGTATCTGTATATCTGTCGTTAACAGATTATTATTTACACGATAACTCAAGCGGTGACAGTTAATTTTACTCTGAAGTTAAAGCTCTGCTGTGAATTTGTGGCCTCTCAATGAATGGATTATTTAATACATAGTATTACAGAGGTTTTGAGTATTTAATGTACTGTCAGGGAACTACTTTAAACAGAAGAAATTACTTAGGTTATTGTTAGCTAAAAGTATTGTGAAACCTGTATTCTCAGAGGACTGTTTTTAGTAAAATTCCCAATTTAACAACGTAGCGGAACGAATTCAGCGTGATGAAATGATTATGTTCATTTCACCGTTAAATGACTTGGTTTAATGTTCCCGTTTCTACTGATTTGGGTTAGTAATTAATAGCTCTTGGGATTCAATTATTCACAGGTAAATGAGCTGAATAAATATTACTGTAATAACTTTCACATAAACAGAGAAGGCAGAAGATAAACTTTACGCATCAATATCATGCACGCAGATAATCACTGAAATTTATATTGCACATTTTCTGTTATGACAATATGTAGTTTACCGTGTAATAACGTTGGGTAAAATTTCACGTTCATTACGTTTTAAATGCAGTACTAATGTAGGAAAGTAACTGCGTGTGTATGTGACGCATGCGAGATTTACAAATGAGTAAAATATCCTTCGTCCCTGAGTTTTGTTAAGGAAAATTAGTAGCAACATAAAGCAGTTCTCAATCAGTTAAAGTGCAGTACTTTTGTCTTCTACAAAAAGTTATAATCATTGATTAAATGTAACATTACAGCTGAGAATATAACACATTTTCTTTAATGAATTATTAATTGGATAATCTAACAGTAATAAAAAAAATTAAAAAAGAGTTTTCATAGCTGCTGATTTGAATACTTGAGCCGCGAAGAATTCTTATCTGCACTGAAATAAATTACATTCAGAATGAGTATGCCACCAGTTGGAAACGTTTTTCACTATTTCTTTTAGAATAAGAGCGTTGTAAAAATCTTTTGTATTACATGAATTCTTTGCGGTTCTTTTAAAACAGTATCCGAAAACATTAATAACCTTTACGCTACCACCAAGTCACTGTTATTTCACGAGTCACTACATAATGATCATGATCCTTGAAAGAGTATAGTTGTAAATGTACTTGGCTTTCCAGAAATTTTAGAATGTTGGATTCTTGTACCCCACTAATATACAGAGAACTTACCAGCTGCTCATATATACTGATTATCCATCCAGACAACAACTCGACCTGATATTGATGCTGATTGTAGTTTGGCCTCAACTTACGTCGAAACTAAATTGTTTCAACTAGAGCTTTGTCCCTGAGTCTGAGTCTTCTTTAAAAAATATGAGTTAGAAACTTGTTTACACTTGTTTGACGATCTGTTTGTCTTATAAAGTACCATTTGTGGAGGGAATAGTTATTTTTAAAACAAAGCCTTTACAGTGATACAAATACAATAAACCTTTTCTCTTTTACTATTTCAGTCATCTCCTTATTGCTCGTTATTGTCAATGTACATTTTCAGATTATCAGTACTCTTTTCAAACAGCTCAGTTTTTAACAGTCAAGTCAAAAACTGCTCAAAATCAGTCGCAGTGGCTGTGCTGGACCCTGCTTGATTTGTCTTCCTCTGTCAGCTTAATACTAAAGATTTTACTCAGAAGAAATGGATATATCAGAGGAAAAATTTGGATATTTTGTTCAGAATTTTTTTTTTAACTGCTTAATGTCTCTTAACAGCGAGGTCTTTAGAGACGGGAAAGGAATGGGAAGGAATTCGGCCATGGCCTTTTGAAGGAAGCATCCCGGCATTTGCCTGGAGTGATTTGGGAAACCATGGAAAATCCAAATTTGGATGCCCGGACGGGGATTCGAACCACCGTCCTCCCGAATGCGAGGCCAGAACACTAACGGTTACACCACCACTCTCGGTTGTTCAGAATTGTTTTAAGTAAAAACTTTAACCTTTTCCTGAACCTGTTTGTGAATTATATTATCAGTTTTCAGTTATATTTATAATTAAATTTTACATAACATTTTATTATAACAACGCTTATATTATTATTTTTAGACATAGAGAGTTACTGATAAAATGTATGAATACCACAGAAATAAAGCGTGCCCCTATTAAATACTTCTATTGCATCAACACGTTAGATCTATTTCAAATGATATTGTTTGTATAATCATATCCGTTACTGATGTAGCTATCTGGCGTTTCACAGAATACTCAACAAACATTTGTTTTAGCCTAAATAAATCTAAATCCCTACAGTGGAAGTAAATGAGACTTATTTATTTCGTCCTTACTTTCTTGGCAAAATTGGGTTCCTTAAGTATCAGTTGGGATTACTTAGGCATTTGTAACAATAAATTAAAGTAAAAATGTAAAACAAAACTTTAAACACGAACTCACATTGAATACTCTAGGGACTATTAATGTTATGATGTGTGAGCAATATTAATTGACAAGAATTTTCTGAATTTTCCATACTCATTTGAAACAACTCTAAGTATTTATTAATAAATTTGAAACTTCTCTCAGTTCCTAGATGAAGTGAAAGAGATTTTATCTTCACGGGTGAAAACAAAGTGAAATTTATTTCAGTACGTATATACCCAAACAAAATCATATATTGAATTCACTAATTGTTTTCAGTTATACTTTGCCGCTTCAGTGCGTAAACACACATTAAGTTAATATTTTCATTTAACATGCATTTCGTAGATGGAAATATTCCATTGAAAATTTTTTGTGAGCCTGAAATGTTCAGTTAATCAAAATTTCACTTACTTAGTCCACAACCCGAAGAACTGTTGGATGCTCTCGAATGAGGGACACTAAGCCACTGTGGCAGTTGTATGATGGCCATTTCATTTCCTCTGTCACCTAGTTTACAGTGGAATCCGGGCACGGAACAAGACCACTCAGTCAGAGCTTATACATTTAATATAAATACAACACACTCACAGTAATAAAAGTGATATTCAGTCTCAGATCAGGTAGCCATAAAAGATAAATTCAGTCTCATTCAGAAGAAACTACACACACACACATATCTTTATATATATAAAAATCTCGTGTCACGATGTTCGTCCGGGATGAACTCCGAAACTACATAACCGATTTAGATGAAATTTGTCTTAATGTGTGTAATTTAGTCCAACTTAAAAGATAGGATAGTTTTTATCTGGATTATAGACCTCAATATTTATTATTTGCGAAATAAATATTCATTAAATGTTTGTCATAGGACAATGGTTTGTAATTATTTGTAAGCCACCAAGGCTAAGCGGTCTGCTGGCTAAGTGGTTAGGGCGTCTGACTGAAGATGGAAAGGTCCCCGGTTCGATTCCCTGTCTCGGCGAGGATTTTTATGGACACTTAACCCGGCATTAACCTCCGGCGCAGCATGCTGTATGAGGTGAAATACGCCAGGACCGTACTGTGGTTCGGATTCGACGTTAAAATGTAGGTGCCCTGTTCCAGGCAGGATGGGCGGGCTAGGTAAAGGCTGCTACGACAGGGGCAGAATGCCCAGCCAGTAGAAACCATGTTATCATGTCATTACGACCACACGAAATTATTATTATAGTTCCATAAGTTTCTAACAGATGGCGATGTGTTAACTTATCTATACAACACTTGGTTACCTAGGTTGGGTAATCATCCAAGAGATCACGTTATGTTTCAATTTATTTATGCTACAGTTTATTCATAACAGATAGCGGTGTGTTAATTTATCTAACCATCCAGTAGATGGCGTTGTATTTCGATTTATTTATGCTACAGTCTATTCCACGCCATATGTGTGAGTTTCTTCAATTTTAATTGTGCTATGAATTGTGTTATAATTATACTGTATTGTTGTTCATCGTTTGTGTGTCTTTATACCTAACGACAAAGTAATTACACACATGAATATAACATTGAAGGAAACGTTACGATAAATTCGAATCGTGTAAGCATTTCTCGCTAGCTTATCATTTTTCTTCTTCTTTCTGTTATGGTCAGCTAGAGACCACGTGTCAATTTCAATTCTTCTCCTGTTGTTTTTTCTTTCTTCCTCCCCAGTACTCCTTCATTATTGCACTTCTCTCTACCTTTGAATCCTGCCATATTCAAAGTCTGCTATAGAAAAATTTTTCTTCCCATACAGTTCACTGGTATTATTTCGTTTCAAATCTTACTAAACCTTTTGAAAGCCTGGTGTCATCCATGCTATAAATGTATCAAAAAAAATCATTCTTCTTTTTCTGTTATTTTTTTCAATGTTATTTTATATTTCCTCATTAGTTCTTAACTTCCATTTTACTGTATTTTTCAATGGACCTAAAAATTTCGGTTTCACCACTGTATTATAGTGTCTTATTTTAAGGCTTCCAGAAAGGCACTTCTTGTTGTAATTCAAATATTTTTCAGTGAAATGTCGCCAAAGAATCTAACCTCGACAATGCATGTAGCAGAGAGGCAAGACGCACTACGAGAGAGCTTATCAATCAGCAACACAAATCGTGGCAAGTAAGGAAGTTCAAAGAATCAGGACAGCTGAGCGTCGTATGCAAGAATCTCAAGAACAGCGTGATGAACGTCTGTGACAAAATATATCGAGAACAAGAGTGGCACGAGAACAGCACATAGCTACATTTAGAGTGAGAGAGAACGAGAAAGACAACAAATCAGCCGTGCTTTAACACGTGTATCATTTGTTCGTCTTGCGTTCCAATATGCACCAGCCATTGATTACTCTGCACATTCTAAAATTGCAATCGGTGCAATGAACAAAATATGCCAGTATTATCAGGCGTTGGAATTCCGCAATGAAGCAGCCGGCATGTGTTGTGCATCAGGAAAAGATGTATTATTACCACTACCCAATCCGCCAGAACATTTACAATCCTTCTTGCTGGCGAATCAAACGATTCGAAATTGTTTCTGCGCAAAACACGCAAATTCAATTCTTGCTCCCAGATGACGTCTTTTGGGGCAACAAAAATTTGCGATCTTACATCTGATGGACGTCATTTTGAAACTAAATTAGAAATACAAGGCCAGGTGTACCATAAGATTGGGTCGTTGATACCGATGCCAAACGATGACCCGAAGTTTCTCCAAATCTATCGGAAATTGTGAGGAACGCTTGAAAACTATGTTCCAGTATAATTTCATCGAACAAGCAGAAGAGAGAGCAATTGTGGTATTGTTGGAAAATGGTTTGGAAAATAATAATCAACTTATTCAATTGTGTCGCCGCAATTAAAAATGACAACTATCAAATTGTCATCAAAGCTGACAAATTACCATCAGGAGTACACGCTGGCAGATTCAACGTACCAACCTTAGATGAAGTTACAGTTTTTATGGTTGGTGACTCAGTTGATTAAAGTCACACGTCAAGATAGAACTGTTAGTATAATTTCGGATCTACACCATTCGTATGACGCACTCCAGTATCCACTGATATTCTGGCAAGGGCAGAATGAATATCACATCAACATCAAACAGCGTGATCCAGTTGCTGGTAAATTTAATATTCAACTATTTAATTCGTTATTTTATTAGTACAGTAGACCCGCGGTATTCCGAACAGGGACCGGATTATAGCGGGCCCACTATATTGATTTCTTATTATTATTTTTACTATTTAATTTATTATTTTTTCAGGTAATAAAACAAATAAAAAAGTTACTTCAATGAAGTACTACGCCCCCCCCCCCCCCCGATAGATGATTACACGTAATTAGGATAACTATATCCTTCGATATCGTCAACTGTGCCTTCAATACGTCGTGGATATGTACGCCAAGGTTGAAAACAAGCATTTGCGATTTATTCGATACAACCAGGCTAACTTACGATCGGAGGAGTACATCCTCTTACGAGATACTGTTATCGGCAATATTTATGAAAATTTAAACGGCAATGATATTGGTAATGCATTTATTTTACCTTCAAGCTACATCGGCAGTTCACGGAACATGCAGGAATATATAGAAGATGTGATGACTTACGTACGTCATTATGGTCGTCCAGATTTGTTTATTACATTTACATGTAATCCGAATTGGGAGGAAATACAAACTTTGCTATCACCAGGCCATCAATCAATGCATCGTCATGATGTCACGGCACGTGTGTTCAAACAAAAATTAAAATCATTGATTGATTTAATCGTAAAACATTCAGTTTTCGGAAACACACGTTGCTATCTGAATTTGATTGAGTGGCAAAAGCGAGGTTTGCCTCATTCTCACATTTTGATTTGGCTTGCAGTTAAAATCCGTTCAGAAGAAATTGATCAAATAATTTCAGCCGAAATTCCGGACCCATTAATATTGTTATGCATGGAAGGTGGAAAACGTAAGAAGCGTGTTCCAAAGGAATATACGAATGATACTATTACGGATATCGATGGTTATCCGTTGTATCGCCGCAGAAACGCTGAGAATGGTGGCCAAACATTTACAATGCGAATGTCAAATTCTAGAATCCAAGTTGAAATTGACAATCAGTTGGTGGTACCATACTCACCATTGCTTTAAAAAACGTATAAGGCTCATATTAATCTCGAGTTTTGCAGTTCTGTACAATCGATTAAGTACTTTTGCAAATATGTTAATAAAGGCAGTGATTTGGCCGTATTTGAAGTTCAAAATGTAAATAAAAATGACGAAATAACACGATACCAAATAGGTAGATACATCAGCAGCAACGAAGCTATCTGGCATATTTTAGTTTCGCATCCATGAAAGAGACCCTTCCATCCAGCATCTTGCAATACATCTTGAAAACGGTCAACGTGTATATTTCACCGAAGAAAATATTTTCCAAAGAATACTTGAGCCACCAAAAACGATTAACCACAAACTGAATTTTTCACATTGTGTCAAAAATCTGATGTGTTCCGCCAATTCGCAAAAACATTATTATATACCGATGTTTCAAGCTATTTGTCATGGAACAAATTAGGTAAAAAATGGTAGCCACGTAAACAAGGAGAACCACATCCTTCGATCGCAGGCATATTCAAAGCAAAGACTTTACACAGTGCATCCAAAACAACGTGAATGTTTCTTTCAGCGTTTGTTATTCGTGAATGTTCCCGGACCAGCTTCTTTCGAATGTTTACGAACAGTTAATGGTCGAGTGTTCAATACATGTCGAGTGTTCAATACATGTCAAGATGCATGTCGCGAGTTGCAGCTGCTGGTAGACGACAATTATTGGGACCTGACACTTGCTGATGCAGCGTTGACAGCCACGCCGAATAGTATTCGTCAAACTGTTTGCAATTATTTTGGCATGTTATCCAACACAATCTTCGAGTTTGTGGGAACAATATAAAAACAGTATGACTGAAATTATATAAATAAATAAAAAATAATTTATTTATTTATTTTATAAATATCAATTTTTATATAATTTCAATTAAGTAATTTGTAATGAAATATAAATTAAAAATTTTTATGATCGTTTGTCCTTAATTTCAACTCTCCGTAACTCTTTACCAATTACATTTGAATTTCTAAATCGACTACATGTTTTTGTCTTTATTATTGAATATTAATTTGACTACTTGAGGAAGTTTAGAATAACATTATTCCAACGTACTATAATTAGTAAGTCACAGCAACGCGTGACCGGGTCAGCTAGTAGATATATATATTAAAAATGTCTTTCTATAGGAATGATTCACTATGTGGGATGACTGAAGGTAAGTGTAAAAAGTTCATGCAAACTTTAAAGATAAATTCGTATCGGCCTTAGTAAAAAGGTAGGTAGTTATCACAAGGTTTGCTATGTTCAACTAAGTAAACGAAACACAGTAGTAAAATTATTATTCCTTAAAAGATAAATTAATCAGATAACAAGGTATAAAAATGATGTTAAAATAATTAGTGAACTGGGAAACAAATTATATTTTGTGAAATAAAACAAATTCCCATCATTTCACAAGCTAAACTTTCTATCGTCTAATTGTTTACCAAATGACACGTTAAAAAATAAAACAGACAAAAATAATTCCTTTTTTTGAAATAAATAACATATATTATTATTATCTAATGTTAAGAATTCCACTCTTTATATCATTAGTCAAGAATTAGTTTCCTCAAAATTAAGTGATAACGAAATGATTCATAGCGTTCAAGTTAATTTCAAGTAAGCTGATCTGATGTACTAGCATATATTTATCTTACGCAGGCTATGTATGGTAAATTAAAGCTGCTTAGTATGTTTATAAAAAATATTTTTGGTGTTTCATTAAAACTATATCTAAAATTTGAAATGAAATGATCAACGAATTTAGCCAGTGATGTTATCAAGAAACAATCTGGAATAATTTAACTACAAATACAGCAAACATGCATAGTATATACTAATAAAAGGTGATCTTAGTCACTGTGTCTGTCATGACACCTGCGCCGCTGGATTGACATCGGCCAGAGATATTACCGCATAACAGAGGTTATGAGGTTTATTTCCGCAAAGAAGTGAGTTGCTAGAACTCTGAATGAATAGCATGGATTGAATTTAAATTAACCTATTAATATTATTAGTTGCTTTTAATTTATTTATATTCCATGAATGTAGATTATTTCGATAATTCTTAATCAGTAGATACTTAAGATAAATGTTTTTGTTTGCGGGTAACAATATTAGCGGAAATTTTGATTAGATTGAAATTAAGCCTGGATCAAAATCACAACTGACATTTTATGTTACACCACAGGGCATAACTAATTTAAGGTTTTTTTTTTTTTAAATATATAAATGAGCGACATGTTACTTTGTTTGGAAGTAGTTGCACATTGACCGTCACCAATGTTTCCTAGATCACAATATAAAACAATATTATGCGGCATATCGTAAGTTGTTAAGATTTGTTTTTAATTTCCTTTGCTTTCACTAATGTCACATTTAAGCCATTAAATCATTTTAATATGGGTTTGTATCACAAAAAAGAAGATGTAAGAATTCGTTTTTTTTTTTTTTTTTTTTTTTTTTTTAACTGCTTTACGTCTCTCAACATCGAGGTCTTTAGAGACGGGAAAGGATGAGGGATAAGGAATGGGAAGGAATTCAGCCATGGCCTTTTTAAGGAAGCATCCCGGCATTTGCCTGGAGTGATTTGGGAAACCATGGAAAACCCAAATCTGGAGGCCCGGACGGAAATTCGAACCGCCATCCTCCCGAATGCGAGGGTAAGAACTCGTGAAAATTTTGGGTCACGATGCACAATGTCACTAAAATTCGATACAGAGAATGCATTAATTCGCATGTGATAGAAGCTTTGATTTTCTAGCGGTAATATTAGCGGAGTTTGTGGTTTGGTTGAAATGCAATCTGCACTAGGACGAAAACTGAAACTTTTTGCAGCGTAAGACACGAGAAATATGGGCGTTATTTTATAACAATAAAGCAACTGGAAATAAATAACTTGCAAGAACACTTCGTTCAATCCGTATTATTTGACGGTCTTTAAGACTAGTGTATAATTCCCTCCAACATCTCATAAACTGAAGGGAAGTATTGTCTCTTCTGCTGATGACAAATATCCATTAAAAAACAGATCAATCGATATCAAATAATCACCTATGTTACAAACAGGAATATAATTTCTTGCTTCTGAACTGAAACTCTAATACTTCATCGACAAGAAGTCTAAGAGCCAACACGTGTTACAAGAAAACGTGGTCTATAAATCACCAGGCTCAGCTAACGTATAAACACATAGGCAAAATAAGAATTATTGGTACGAAGGAAAAAGTGTAAGTTTGGCTATGTGCCAAAGCAGTAGTGTACTAGAAAATGAGTTATCTAAAGCGGACGGTCAAAGTTAAACAAGGGAAACGTGTGTTAATGGGAGCCAAAGATAAGCAGCTCTGAATAGAATTGAATAGAGTTAAGCTTGAAATGATGGAAAGTCTCAGACTAAGGCATTCCTATAACTAGAAGATAAATATATTTCTTGAACTCTCGGGGATCAGTGGTTTAGATAAAACAACCGGCAGTAAAACTACTAATTACTAACTAGTTGCTAACAGTTCAATGTATCGAATTCTAAATAAACAATTCCTACTAGTTCAAAACAGTGTAATTTATCTACAAGAGACCGAACCAGCACATATAAATCTTTTTCTATTTGTTATAACATGTGCGATTGGACTTGGCGACCAATGACGACAGTGTTATAACCACAGTTTCAATCGTACTTCAACATAAAGTGCCATGCTAATGCTCTTACATTGTTATTTGGCAACATAACATCTAAGTACACTTCAATACTATTCCGACAGTCCACTGACATGGAATTAAACTACAGAATTAACGTATAACTAGCAGCGGGATAATTTGTTTACCATGCGTTGCGTGTTGTACTAAAACTATGTTACAGCAAGGTTTGTCCTTTCATTGGATACTGGTGTTTAAAACAGCAAGCGAAGACAAAGAGTTCAATATTGGGGTCCTAGGTCTATTAAATGTTAGCCAGGAACTCATCAAGTCTGCTTTCATTTCGTCTATAAAGATTTACTACTTTTTCTCTTCATTATGAACTTTTATCAAAACCTAAATTCCGATGCCTCACGAGAAAGAAGTCTGGATGCTCAAATTTCTCTCTGACTGCCCGTTTCCTGTGATTTATATCGAAAAGTTGTTGCTTTGTTCATCTACAGAATGCTAGCAAAGCAACATAGTGCCGATTCCATTTTGAACTACACGTTCTACGGGTTTTGATTAGATCAGGCATCTGGGATGGGGCTGTAAATGTTAATTTTTTCAGTAGGGCCAGTAAACCACCTCCAGTTGTTTGACGGCTAACAGCTCGTTCACCTAATTAATTAACATAGTTAAATACGCTTTTAGCAATTGCGACTACAGCCAGGGTTATCTTGTAAGCTGTGAAGCCTTACACTATATCCTTTGCATACGCATTTTTGTGTAACGTGACCCTTTCCGTTTGAAATTATAACATTTGACTCGAGGCGCATGTTCTGAGCATGTTGATACATTCTAAGTCAGAAAATGTATGTGTTATAAAGGGAAAAGAAAGTGACAACAGTATTTCATGGATGTGAATGCAGTCTGATCTATGCGGGAGAAAATTATTCTCAAATTTAATGATTTCTTACTTAAAAGGCACTATTATTCGAATAAAAGCTATGAGGATGCCTTACGATAAACAACGTGTTTTCTATTCAAGCGACAAGGGAATTCAATGAAGTTTAAAGCGCAGATGTTGTAAGTTACATTTATCATTTGAAAGATAAATCATTAAAATTGCTATATCTTAAAAACTCTCAAAATTTTTTGTAAAAAGAACTATTGTGCCTTTCCATTATTCCATACTCACCTCGCTAGTAGGAACTGAGTTAGAGAAATATTTTACGTGCAAGGATAATTTATGTTTCTCGCATTCGGAAAGACGCTGGTTTGAATAACCGTCCGGGTATCCAGCTTTGGATTTTCCACGGTTTCCCCAAATTACTCCAGGCGAATGCTGGTATGCTTCCTTCCAAAGGCCATGGCCAGATTCCTTCCAGTTCCTTGTCCCCATTCCCATTTCACCTCTAATGACCTCAACGTTCCTCAATCAGGGCACCATCTCAGAAGGCAGTTATTAGGCAACATGGACAGGCGTGCCAGGCACCACTATCAAACTTAGGCCAACTTAGCATAATTGAAGATTTCACTGGGAACGCTAATATAATCTTATCTTCATTTTCGGCGTTGTTTATTGCACATGGGAATATCGTTTTTAATAATGGTTTAAACAAGAGGTACTTGTTTTCACATAGAATCAGTTAACCTGCCATAAGTATTTCGAGTCAACCATGGGAATCGTTACCTTTAGGCCACCTCAAGAACAGAAGAATCTTCTTAAGTAACTAGCGTCAGAACTTAATGGAGTAATGTCTACGAATCATTTTTTTAATAAAGGTGAATAACACGCCAATGCAATTGAATTTTGTTTCATTTCTGTGTCATACGCGTATCGCTCTGTGTACAGAGCATCATCAGCGACATATGTTACTTTTTTCTCATGATCAGGGTTAGCTTCTCTCTGTTGGTTTTGTAGAAACTTCTGAAGGTATAAAGCACTACATTGCACCGACCAAATTTATGATGAAAAAGTAAAAAAGTAACATATGTCGCTGATGATGCTCTGTACATAGAGCGAAACGCGTATAACCCAAAAATAAAACAAAATTCAATTGCATTGGCGTGTTATTCACCTTTATTACAAAAAAATAATTGATTAACCCACAATATCCAGTTATTAATGTCTACGAATGTTCCGGATCGTTGTATTCAGAGAGATGTATCCCCACGCCACAGGTCCCTTACAGATTTGGTTGGTTTCCAGAAATGGGATTGGTAGTCAATAGCAAAACCACTACACGCTTGCATGTTAATAAGATGTATGCTGATTTATATTACCTATAGTTTCAAGACTGTTAATCTTCTGTACACTGATACACAATGTTTCATGAACAATTGAATACATGGATGACAACTTCTGCCAGCAGTATGAGAAGGTCTAGTATAACAATAAAGCAACTCTCTCCTCTGGGCTTGAACACACGCCATAACTACTTGGAAGTAGTTACTGCACTGGGATGACGTATAAACGAAATTCGAGTCTACGGCCGCTACTTCTCGCTTGGTCCTCAAGTGGTGCAAGTCGTGGAGTTGCCTGCAGACACCTGTGGGCCGCTCCTAATTGGATTGCGCGAGTAGAGGAGGCAGGCTAGTGCGTCCCGCCCCACCGGCTGGCAACTTTATTATTGGGTTATCAGCGGCCCGTGCAGCATGCATTCACTGCGGGCTCTTTCTCTCCGCCATCAGTTAAGAAAACTATTTAATGTAATGGGCGACACGTGCCGCTGTTATCAGGTACGCCGGTTATATCAGAATTACTTACATGAAATTCTGCCTCCATATAACCTTACCTTCCTGAACTAACCAAGCCAGGGAAGATCTTCTGTTAGTACAAGTATGGGTAAAATAATTTTTTTTCCTCGCAACTTAAATAAAAGCTATTGCTTCCACTATCAAATTAATTACTGGTGTTTCCAGAAATAGAACTGACAGGAAATTATGTTAATTTACTGTACAAACGAGTGACATTAAACATTTTGGAAGAAATTAACTACATTAATTATCAGGTAAACACATTATGAAGTAAAAATAAAAACTGCGTGTAATCAGTGAAAATTTCTTTATTCTTAAATTAAGGAAAATGTTGAATATATCGGCAAAACTGTATAAACATAAAAAAATATACTTACTCTTTTATTTAAATATGCTAGTCTATTATCGGTATATTAAATTTGTTTACTAAAATTCGATATTAGACCAAATTTTGCAGCCGTTAGTTAGTGCAAAGTTTGATAATTAGTATCAAAATTATGGCAAGGGATAAACGGTGTGCTTGTATTAAAAATGACATAGTATTACTGATTAAGGGAGTCTGAATCTTTGCTTCCGGTCTTTCCCATAAACAATCAGTAAAACGATGAACGTAACATTATTTAAGTAACGATCTCAAGGAGGTGTAACACCTCACTACATGCAAGTGTTATGTATCGTTAACTTTAGTATATTAAGGTAGATTTGTTTTTTCCACAGTTTCCCAAAAATCAATCCAGATGAATGCCGGGCTGGTTCCTTCAAAAAACCATGGCCGAATTCCTTCACATTCCTTGCCCCAGTCCTTTACCGCCTCTAATGACATCGACGTCGATGAGGCATAAAGCCATAAGATAAAAATTAAGTGTATTATCCGTGAAATATTAGTGCATACGTTTCATAGATTTTTTTAAATATTTCTCTCTTCGTAACCTTCCGTAGTTGGTTATTAGATCTGTCCGAAAGTAATAAATCCATAACTTAGCTAGCGGGGTAGGAGATACAGTGATGAACGGTTCATAATCAGCAGATCATGTACCAAAGTCCTGTGTTATATCTCTAATGTCTTTGCGCTGCGTATGAAGTGATGGAATAACACGATGTTGATGGTAATTCGGCCATTGGATTGAAATGTTAAACTTGTCTAGACCCTCAGAATCTTGGGGAGTGGTTGAGTGATTGGGCTGTCACTGGTTCCGCTGGTTTTCATACCTCATCCACTATACTTCACAATAAACATATGCAGTATCACACTCATCCATACCGAAAGCAACTCTTACAAATTCTTTGCTAACTTCAGTCACGAACTTATGATCTAAAGTTTACTAGCTGTTGAATGGCAGGAGATTAAGGTAAATAGTACTAGATAATAGAGGTGTGAAAATTTGTTGGTGAAGGAAGGAAGTTTTACACAAGTAGTTGAGCAGGGCACTAGGGGAACAAACAAGTTAGGATAGCGTCTTAATAAAGCGTGATGATAATTTTATGAGGTCTCTGGTAACAGGAGGAATAAGTGATCTTAAAGCAGTATTGATGGGTATTAGAGGCTTCAGTAAAACACTGGTATAAATTGAAGGTGTTTATAGGTATAATTCTATATGTCACCGAGAATGGTGGTGTAACGGTTAGCGTTCTGGCCTCGCATTCGGGAGGACGACGGTTCGAATCCCCGTCCGGGCATCCAGATTTGGGTTTTCCATGGTCTCCGCAAATCACTCCAGTTGAATGCCGGCATGCTTCCTTCAAAAGGCTATGGCCGAATTCCTTCCCATTCCTTGCCCCCCCCCCCAACCTTTTCCGTCTCTAAAGACCTCGCTGTTAATAGACGTTAAGCAGTTAAAAAAAAAGAGTTTTATATGTCGCTGAACTGATATGATATTTCAGTAATAATATTTTATCCATGATGGATTCGTGGCAAGCAGCGACTGTGATATCAAATTTGTTGATATTAAAAACAGCAACCAAAGATCATAAAACTTGAACCCGCTTGCTATAGTAGGGATAAACAGGTGGTAAGCAGAGATTACAGCCGTGCTAAGAAACAGGAGTATCAAGAACCCTTGAAACAAGGAATTAATAGTTGCAAAGGGGTAAACTAAAGATGGGTTTATGATAAATATTATATTGCAAAAGGCCACTGAGAGATACATCCAGGAAATTCCATGTCTGGAATTCTGCTAGTCTTCTAATATTTTCGCAAACAAATGTGCTGGTGAATAAGTATGAAAAGCTACTGAGAAAGATAATGATAATTTGTGGTAATAGTAATATGATCACAAAATCTTTTAGGTGTAAGATTGCGAGTATGGCCTTACATCATGGCAATAGACGCAACCTGACAGTGTTGAAGGTAAGGTATTAAGGCACGAACTTCCTTAAAGAAATGATAGCTGTAGACTCCATCGCAAAAAAGAAGAAAAAGTAGAAGTTTTGCACACAGACTAAAGAGGAGTTGAGAATACAATAAGAACAACTATGAACACGGCATAGCTCAACGAATTAATTTTCACTGCAAGTAGGTGGAGCCGTAGAATTCTATGCAATAGTGTTGAGATGATATATGCACTTCTGCATCACCAGTCTTCTTGAACACCCAGAGTTGTTAGTAACGTAAAATTATTTACAAAGACACTTCTAGGAAACTGAAGTGACTTTACAAAAAAGAGAGGAGAGCGAATTTACTAAGCTTAAAGTCCATTGCAATAATCCAATGTTATAAAATGTAGACATCGCCGATGTCATTACATCACTAACTTCTAAGCACGTCAAAAACGGCGTTGTGAACGCAGTATTGTAACAAATCATTACTTCGCATTTGTTTAACTAAATAAAATTATTATTACACAATGCTCATAGCCTTGATTTTTGAATGATGTAAATTTGTACATATTTCTGCTCAGAATTAATTCCATTCCAGAGTACTCTTCATAATTAAGTT